>OX451736.1:1598917367-1599363823 GCA_948472305.1 Vicia faba
AAGATCATCGATAGCTGTGGTGCTTTTCCTAACGTGCCTCTTCTTGGTACGAAAGGTGGAATTAACTATAATCCTGTTCTCGCGCGCCGTCAGTTTGGATACCCGATGAGGGACAAGCCAAACAGCATCCATGTGAGTGGTTTTTTCTACAAGAAGGACAAGATCACCAGGCAGCTAAGAGGGAGATCGAAGGAGCTTGGCGCCACATCCATAGGAAAGGGAGAGACATGTTAGGACATAGGGGTGCCGTTTCTTTGGAGCCTTACCTACAATGGGTCCGTGCTAGGGCTTGTGCTCTCAAGATGCCCTATAAACCTGAGAAACCTTTATTCCCTACCGTTGCATCATCATCTGTTGATTTCCCTATCGAGAATATGGGAGAATACCAAGGAAATCTGGCTAGGATGAAGTCCGAGAGAGATGCTTGGAAAGAAAAGTATAATATGTCTGAATATGAGAATCGGGTCCTGGCTCGACAACTAAAGGAAAAGGAGGATTTGCTATTTATTCAAGACGGATGGTTCATTGATCATGATGAGAAGCTTCGTCAAAAGGATGCTTTACTGAAGAAATATGCTAGCGAAAGGAAGAGAAAGAAGGAAGGTTCGGTAAGCGTTGCTCTCGTTCCTAATCCACAAAAGGAAATAATTGATCGACTGGTAGTTGAGAAGAAAGAGATGGAAGACTTTTATGAAGAGAAGATCAGGAAGCTCCGATTACAGTTGACATTTGGTCCTCCATCTGATGATTCTGAGTGATCTTTAGCTTTTAGTTTTATTTTACTGATGTTATTTTGTAAAACTCTGTAAAAGGGCTTCATGTTCCAAAGTTGTAATTTACTGCTTTAGTATGGGCTTCATGTTCCAAAGTTGTAGTTTACTGCTTTATTATTGGGTTGTTATCCAAAAGTTGTAATTTATTGTTTTGTTGTTCCAAAGTTGTAAGTTGTAATTTACTGCTTTTGATTAATGAAGTGAGTTTTTGTTGTTCCAAATTCCTTTACCATTGATGTGTGCAAAATTATTGAAGTTCCTTGAAAAACTATTAAAATGAATTATCATTTGCATCACATATCATGCATCATCCAACATTCCACTTCACATGTTTTCTAGAGTCTTATCCTTGTTTCTTTTTCCACTCCGATAGATTGTCAAGCTGTCTCATCGATACGATACCCGAGCCAATCGTCAGAGGAAGATGGAAGATCTGGAACAGGAAAACCACGAGCTTCGTGAGGAGGTCGCTACCCTTCGTGTCGGGATGGAAAAGTTAACTGCGTTAGTGGAAAGTTTGATGGCTGCTCAGAATCAGCCATCGACTACAGCTGCTAAGATTCAGACTTCAACTACTGTGGTTTCCGAGATTGTCACCGTTCCAACATCTATGACTCAAGTCAACTCTCCGCTTTAACATCAGATGCCAAAAGGTTTTCCGTGGGGAATGCCTTACAACTTTGTGCCAGAGGAGTATCAGCCTGTCGTGCAGCCTTTGTTTCAACCTACTATGTCTTTTCCTCAACCAGAGACAACTGCCATGCCGCCTGTAATCCCATCTGTGACACCTTTCCCGCAACCAGTGATGACAACTGTCGCTCCTGTGGTTCACTCTATGCCATACATGAATAAACCTACTTATCCTGCAGAGCCTGTTGAAAGTCTGGGTCTTTTTGATAGAATGGAAGAATTTCAAGACCAGTTCCAAGAAATGCAGAGGGAGCTCAGAGCGTTAAAGGGGAAGGATTTGTTTGGAAAGAACACTCATGACCTGTGTTTAGTTCCGAATGTCAAGATTCCATCAAAATTCAAAGTGCCAGACTTTGAGAGGTATAAGGGTGATTCGTGTCCTCGGAGTCATTTGACTATGTAAGTGAGAAAGATGTCTACATATTCTGATGATCACGACTTGTTAATTCACTATTTTCAAGACAGTTTGACTGGTGCCGCTCTAAAGTGGTATATGGGTTTGGACAACATTCAGATCCGCAAATTCAACGATCTTAGTGAAGCTTTTGTTCACCAGTATAAGTACAACGTCGACATGGCGCCAGACAGGGATCAACTCCGGGCGATGTCCCAGAGAGACAGAGAGTCCTTTAAGGAATACGCCCAGAGGTGGCGCGAAATTGCTGCTCAAATCTATCCTCCTCTTGAGGAGAAAGAGATGACAAAGATATTCTTGAAGACTTTAGGTTCCTTTTACTATGAAAGAATGATTGCCAGCGCACCCAGTGACTTTACCGAAATGGTAAGTATGGGCATGCGGTTGGAGGAAGGGATTCGTGAAGGGCGTTTGGTTAAAGAAGGAAGTCCATCTAGCAGTATCAAGAAGTTTGGAAGTGTTTTCCCAAAAAGAAAAGAACAGGATGTCAGCGTAATTTTCCCAGGGAGACCAAGGAGGGGTTACTCACGCGTTGCGGCAGTCACTCCGACTGTCCGCCCAATATTGGTGACCCCAACTCATCAAACCCCACCAACTCAGCAACGACCATTTCAGCAGCAACCTCGACAACAGGCTTATCCATTTAACAACCAGAACCGTTCACCAAGGAAACCGCAATTCGATGCCATTCCCATGACTTATACTGGGTTGTTCCCCGCCTTGATCAGAAAAAACCTCATAACGACGAAGCCTCCTCCTGTCGCACCAAATAGTACTTCTCCGTGGTACAAGGCAGATCAGTTTTGTGAATATCATCAAGGGTCGCCGGGGCACAACATTGAAAATTGTTTTGCTTTAAAGGCGGACGTGCAGAGGTTGATTAAGAATGGTATCTTGTCTTTCAAGGATGTTAACCCAAATGTTAGAGATAATCCTTTGCCTCGACATGGGGCAGCATCGGTGAATATGGTGGAAGGTTTTCCGGGAAAGTTTCGAGTTTTTCAAGTTGAACACATAAGAGATTCGTTGATCAGGTTACATCAGAGCTTAAGAAGACTTGCCTTTTTTAGGCATCAGCATGATTATGATGTTTGTGAATTTTGTTCAAGAGAGGTTGATTGCCCTATTGTGAAGGAGGATATTCAAAAATTGTTAGACCATAGGGTCATCACTATTACACATGACAGAGATCCGGCGGATGAAGTGAATGTTATAATACCGCAATTCAACTTGCCTGAACCAGTAGAGATCGTTTACGACAGTCAGACTGCACCTGATGCTCCTTTGATCATTTATCCACCTGGTCTCATGCCTTATAACTCCGACCAAGCTATACCGTATAAGTATAATGCCACAATGATTGAGAATAGGGTAGAAGTCCCTATACCAACAAGGCCATCTTTTGTTAACATCGCTGATGTGAGTAGAGTTACGAGAAGCGGACGTGTCTTTGCAGCAGTACCTTTGAAGAGACCAGAAGTTCAAGTCAGGAGGCCCATACCGGCAGGAATTCCAGCGAGAAATGTTGAACCAAGGGTTGAGATAGGCCGATCCAATGAACCTATCCCACATCCCGATGATGATGAGATTCTGAAGCTCATCAAGAGAAGTGAATATAAGATTGTGGACCAACTATTGCAAACTCCTTCCAAGATTTCTTTGCTTGCTTTACTGAGAGATTCTGGTGCCCATAGAGAAGCTTTGATGAAGTTCTTGGACCAGGCATTCGTGGATCATGATGTGACGGTTGACCAATTTGATGGAATTGTGGGAAATATTACTTCGTGCAACAATCTTGGTTTCAGTGATGAAGAACTTCCGGAGGAGGGAAGGAACCATAATATGGCTTTGCATATCTCAATAAGTTGTGGAAATGATACTTTATCAAGTGTGTTGGTAGATACAGGTTCGTCGTTAAATGTAATGCCCAAAACTACATTATCTCGACTCTCATATCAAGGTGCTCCCATGAGACCTAGTGGGGTAATTGTCAAAGCGTTTGATGGTTCTAGGAAGAATGTCATTGGTGAAGTGGATCTTCCTATAGTAATTGGTCCTCCTACTTTTCAGATCACTTTTCAAGTAATGGATATTCGTGCCGCCTACAGTTTCCTATTGGGTCGTCCATGGATCCATGATGCAGGGGCAGTCACTTCCACGCTCCATCAAAGATTGAAGTTTGTAAGGCATGGAAAGCTAGTAATGATTGGTGGAGAGCAGGCTATGGTGGTAAGCCATTTGTCATCTTTCTCTTTTATTGATGCTGATGAGGATGTTGGAACCCAATTCCAAGCTCTATCTGTTGCTAATAATGAAGTGAAGAAGCAAGGGACATCTATTTCTTCTTTTGAGGATGCGCGACGAGTGGTTGAAAGTGGCTCGGCTGAAGGTTGGGGCCAGGTGTTGACTTTGCCCGAGAACAAGTCTGGAGAAGGTCTTGGTTTTCATCCCGTGTCTACAAGAGTCAAGCAGGAAATAGTTACTCGTCCGATTCAAGAAGTTTTCCGAAGCGCAGGTTTTATCCATCCGACTCCTCCTGAAGTTGATGCTATAATAGGAGACGATGCTGAAGAGGATTTACCCGATTTTGTAACGCATGGAGTGGTTTGCCAGAACTGGATTGCTGTTGATGTTCCTGTTGTGATGCATATTTCTGAGTAATGTTTTGTTTTATTTTTGAAAAAATTTCGCTCTACCCAAGGCGAAAAGTATTTGTGTCGGGCTATGTTGAAAATAAATCCTTTTGCTCTGCCCAAGGCAAAAGAGAAAATGTCTGGGCTCTTTGTTTCAAGTATTTCCCCTCATGAATAAAAATGTTATTTTGTCCACTACTGTTTTATTTTTCACTTTTTCTGGGAAATAGTAATGAAAATTAATTGGTAGTAATAGGAAAATATAATAACCTTTTGTTTTATTTGTACAAATCTATTTCTAAAATAAAGCATAATCATATGTGTAGATTAATTCATGACTTAACCATTGAAAACAATGATCCTATGCCCCCTCCCAACTTTGAATTCCCTGTGTTCAGAGCCGAAGAAGAGGATAGTGAAGAGATTCCTGATGAAATTTCCCGTTTACTTGAGCACGATGAAAAGACTATTCAGCCGTTTGAAGAACCTATAGAGTTGATCAATTTGGGTGATGAAGAAGATAAAAAGGAAGTCAAGGTCGGAGCATTGCTTATCCCAGAGGTCAAAGAGAAAATGTTGGAGCTTCTCAAAGAGTATGTTGATGTGTTTGCTTGGTCCTACCAAGATATGCCAGGTTTGGACAACAATATTGTGGAGCATCGTTTACCGTTGAGACCTGAATGTCCGCCGATTAAGCAGAAGTTGAGAAGGACTCGTCCCGATATGGCTGACAAGATCAAAGAAGAAGTTCAAAAACAAATTAATGCAGGTTTCCTTGTTACATCGGTCTATCCTCAATGGTTAGCCAATATAGTGCCTGTTGCTAAGAAAGATGGCAAAGTTCGAATGTGTGTAGACTATAGAGATCTGAATAGAGCTAGCCCAAAGGATGACTTCCCATTACCGCACATTAACGTATTGGTCGACAGTACCGCAAAGTTCAAAGTCTTTTCTTTCATGGATGGTTTCTCTGGTTACAATCAAATCAAGATGGCATCAGAAGATATGGAGAAGACAGCTTTCATTACACCTTGGGGAACATTTTGTTATCGGGTTATGCCGTTTGGTTTGAGGAATGCTGGTGCAACATACCAAAGGGCCATGACTGCTTTGTTCCATGATATGATGCATAAAGAGATAGAAGTGTATGTAGATGACATGATTGCCAAATCACAAACTGAAGAAGATCATTTGGAACATTTATTGAAGTTATTCCAGCATTTGAGAAAGTATAAACTCCGTCTGAATCCCAACAAGTGCACTTTTGGTGTTCGTTCTGGAAGACTTCTGGGTTTCATTGTCAGTCAGAAAGGTATTGAGGTAGATCCTGATAAAGTCAAAGCTATTCGGGAAATGCCTGCACCCAAGACGGAAAAACAAGTAAGAGGATTCCTTGGGAGACTGAACTATATTTCTAGATTTATATCTCATATGACTGCTACCTGTGGGCCGATTTTCAAGCTTCTCCGAAAGAACCAAGGATGTGTATGGACAGAAGATTGTCAGAGAGCTTTTGATAGCATCAAAGAATATTTACTTGAACCTCCCATTTTGATTCCTCCAGTGGAAGAAAGACCTTTGATTATGTACCTGACTATATTGGAAGATTCCATGGGATGTGTGCTTGGTCAACAAGATGAGACTGGAAGAAAGGAACATGTTGTATATTATCTGAGTAAGAAATTCACAGACTGTGAGTCTCGATACTCATTGCTTGAGAAAACCTGTTGTGCTTTAGCTTGGGCTACTCGCCGTCTGCGTCAGTATATGATTAACCACACCACTTGGTTGATCTCCAAAATGGATCCGATCAAGTATATCTTTGAGAAGCCCGCCTTATCTGGAAGAATAGCCCGTTGGCAGATGTTGTTATCCGAATATGACATTGAGTATCACACTCAGAAAGCAATCAAAGGGAGTATTTTAGCCGACCATTTGGCTCACCAACCAATTGACGATTATCAATCCATCAAGTTTGATTTCCCAGATGAAGATGTTATGTACTTGAAAGCTAAAGATTGTGAAGAGCCGTTACCCGAAGAAGGACCTGATCCCGAATCCCATTGGGGTTTAATATTTGACGGAGCTGTGAACTCTTATGGAAATGGGATTGGGGCAATCATCGTTACTCCCCGAGGTACTCATATCCCGTTCACGGCAAGATTGAAGTTTGACTGCACGAACAACATGGCTAAATATGAGGCATGTATTATGGGTCTCGAAGAAGCAGTGGATCTAAGGATTAAGATTCTTGATATTTACGGAGATTAGACATTGGTAATTAATCAGATCAAAGGAGAATGGGAGACTCGTCATCCTGGTTTGATCCCTTACAGAGACTATGCTAGAAGATTGTTAACTTTCTTCAACAAAGTGGAATTACATCATATCCCTAGAGATGAAAACCAAATGGCTGATGCTTTAGCTACTTTGTCTTCAATGTTTCAAGTGAATGGTTGGAACGATGTGCCTACAATCCGGGTTATGCGCCTTGACAGACCTGCTCATGTGTTCTCGGTAGAAGAGGTCACCGACGACAAACCATGTTTCTATGACATTAAACGTGTTCTTCAAACTCAAGAGTACCCGCCTGGGGCATCCAATAAAGATAGGAAGACATTGAGAAGATTAGCAAGCAGTTTCTTCCTCAATGAAGAAGTATTGTATAAGAGGAATTATGACATGGTCTTGCTCAGATGTGTAGACAGACATGAAGCAGACATACTGATGCAAGAAGTACATGAAGGATCCTTTGGTACTCATGCCAACGGACATGCAATGGCTAAAAAGATGTTGAGAGCTGGTTACTATTGGATGACAATGGAATCTGATTGCTGCAAATATGTGAAGAAATGTCATAAATGCCAGATTTATGCGGACAAGATACATGTGCCACCGACCCTCCTCAATGTTATCTCTTCACCTTGGCCTTTCTCTATGTGGGGAATTGATATGATCGGAATGATTGAACCCAAAGCTTCAAATGGTCATCGTTTCATCTTGGTAGCGATTGATTATTTTACTAAATGGGTGGAAGCAGCATCTTATGCTAATGTAACCAGACAGGTGGTAGTCAGATTTATCAAGAATCAGATTATTTGTCGATACGGCATCCCGAGCAAGATCATCACTGATAATGGTTCGAATTTGAATAACAAGATGATGAAAGAGCTTTGTGAGGAGTTCAAGATCGAACATCATAATTCTTCTCCTTACAGACCGAAGATGAATGGGGTTGTTGAAGCTGCTAACAAGAACATCAAAAAGATTGTCCAGAAGATGGTGGTAACTTATAAAGATTGGCATGAAATGCTTCCGTTTGCTCTGCATGGATACCGTACTTCAGTTCGAACTTCAACAGGCGCAACCCCATTTTCCCTAGTTTATGGTATGGAAGCAATACTCCCCGTGGAGGTTGAGATTCCGTCTATGAGAGTGTTGATGGAAGCTAAACTTTCTGATGCTGAATGGTGCCAAAGTAGATATGATCAGTTGAATTTAATTGAAGAAAAGAGATTGACAGCATTGTGTCACGGTCAATTATATCAGTAGAGAATGAAGAAGGCTTTTGATAAGAAGGTTCGACCACGCGGGTTCAGAGAAGGTGACCTCGTGCTCAAGAAGATATTATCTTTCCAACCTGATTCTAGGGGCAAGTGGGCTCCGAATTATGAAGGACCGTATGTCGTTAAGAAAGTTTTCTCTGGAGGTGCCTTGATTCTCACCAATATGGACGGTGAAGAGCTCCCGCGCTCCATGAACGCCGATGCAGTCAAGAAGTATTTCGCTTAGGTTTGAGTTGACAGTTCACTAAGTTGAAACCCGAAGGGGCGGCTTAGGCAAGCTTTTGGTCAGACCGGCTGTGGCATATGGGCACATTTCGGAATTCGAAGTTGTTAGGGAGAATAGTAATCATTGTCTTTGCGTAACCCTTTCTTTCATGTACTATTTCCCAAACTTTTGTAAACCGTTGGAGTCGCGTTGTTAGCGAACTACCATCTTATTAATGAAATTTGAGCATTTACCTTTTGTGGGCAAAATTTTAATTTTACGGCAATATTTGAAACAAAGTTATTTAAAGTATTCTTATTTTAAAAATGTGTCATGAATAATGAAAGGAATATTAACAGTTGTTCCGAGGATGGTCAAGCCATGAAATGCAAAACAATACAGTAATTTATCCTTGCATGATGAACATGTTTTATTTCAAAATCGTCATGAGGTGTTGGTTGTGTAAACTTGCGTTTCTCGTGGTACTAAGTTTGGTGACTCCCCAGTTGTTCCAGTTAAGCGTTGTTTTGGTTATCTTTATTTGGGCGATTTCTGAAGTGTGGTACGCTTTGTCTCATGCCAGTAGTCTATTGGTATTAGAAGATTGGATTTGAATACTCTTCTCCTCAGAAGACTTGAGCCTTGTAGCGTGGTACGCTCTGACGTTGCTTTGTGGTTCCAGTTCCAGTTATTTTCCGTTTTTTTTAAGATTGGCCGAGTATCTATTATGTCGTGACATCTTATTGTCTTCAAATTATTCCATCTGTTTGTTTTGTCAGCATAACATTCATTTACTCGTTTACACTTATATCAGCATGCATATTTACATTTGTCGTTGATTTTGGGTTGTATACTTTGTTTATTAAGACAATGTACATGTTCTTTCCAAGTAGAAGGTTAGCTTAGGCAGAAAATGTGCTTCCTTTCTGAATTCCCCAACTGAGCTAATCCTCGTGGATGATTTTTGATTTAGCCTTCCTTGTCCATTTCTGGATAGGATGAATCTCCCAATCAAGTTACTTTCTCATTGGGTGGAGTCTTGTTTGACTGTTTTCTCTCTGGTTTATTCCTGGAGGGAGTTGTTGTCTCTTGCATAGGCTATCTCATGATTTTCCCCAGTGAAGTCGCGACCTAGACGAATGGTGCATTTATTTTCCACATTTAAGTATGTGATCTCCTCGGGAAGTATTGATTCATGGTTCTCTTTGACGAAGATTTTATTCTCTGCCGGTGTCATCGCAATTTCCTTCTGAGTTATTCTTCGGAAAACGACAAGCGGCATCTCTTCATGAGCAACTTGTACGTTATTATTTTGGAAAACGGCAAGCGGCGGTCTCTTCATGAGCAACTTATACGTTATAGACATCGTTGGAAAACGGCAAGCGGCGGTCTCTTCATGAGCAACTTGTACGTTATTATTTTGGAAAACGGCAAGCGGCGGTCTCTTCATGAGCAACTTGTACGTTATAGACATTGTTGGAAAACGGCAAGCGGCGGTCTCTTCATGAGCAACTTGTACGTTATTATTTTTTGGAAAACGGCAAGCGGCAGTCTCTTCATGAGCAACTTGTACGTTATTATTTTTCTGGACGACAGCAAGTGGCAGCTTCTTTATTTGAGCAACTTGTATGTCATAGTATTTTTGGAAGACAGCAAGTGGCAGCTTCTTTATTTGAGTAGCTTGTATGTTATAGTATTTTGGAAGACAGCAAGTGGCGGCTTCTTTATTTGAACAGCTTGTATGTTATTGACATCCCTGGACGACAGCAAGTGGCAACCTCTTTATTTGAGCAGCTTGTATGTCATAGTATTTTTGGAAGACAACAAGTGGCAGCTTCTTTATTTGAGCAGCTTGTGTATCTACAACCATATTATTATTTCAGCATTAATTAGTATATCTCCGGAAATCTCGCAGAGAAGTTTGTTATGAATCTTTACCTTCAGAAGTCGGTAATCCGTCGCCATCAAAATTGATACTTTTTGTCTATCTTTGACCTTGAGTTGTGAACTCACTGTTATTTTGGGTCAATAATCTGTTTTTATGGCCTATGCAAGATGCCTTCTTTGTTAAGGTCAGAGGTCGTATTCTCTCAAATTTTTATTCGCCGTCAAGAGTCTATTATTTGAAGTCGAGGGCTCATTTCCCCAGTAGTGTATAATCTATGTCCCTGTGTTTTGTTGGTGTTTGATTTCTCCAGCATTATCTTGTTTCATACAATATCTTTCTCTGTGAATTCAATTACTACATTCATATCACAAACATAATGGCGGTATCTTAGGGAAAAAATTGCGTATTATGTATTTAAGTACCTTCAATCTCGTCGAGACGAAGATTTTAATCTTCATATCTCCGGATAGAAGAAACTTAAATAGGGGCAGCTGTTGTACCCTAAATTTTGACCTAAGATACCATCTCCCATCTGCATCATTACGTTGCAAGCGTTCACAAGCGATTTGACCTATTTTATCAATTTTTTAAAGCAGATTTTAAAAATTCATAACTTTTTCAAATTTCGACAATTTTAGTTGTTATTTTACCTATGATTCTCCTTGACAACTACAACTTTTCTTTAGAAGTCAAGAGCTGATTATTTTTGAAAACAATGTTTATTTAATTATTTATTATTCTGAGTTTAAATAGTTGGAATTCATTTTCAGTTATTATAATTTAAAGAATTATAAATAATAAAGTAAATAATTGAAAAAAAGTTTATTAATTGATCAATGTTAAAACAATGTTTATTTAATTATTTATTACTCTGAGTTTAAATAGTTGGAATTTATTTTCAATTATTATAATTTAAAGAATTATAAATAATAAAGTAAATAATTGGAAAGGAGAAAAGAATTAACCGGTAAAATAGTAGAGTTTTATTCATCTTTATTCTAATTGTTACAATTGTTGTTTAAATACCGTATTTATTTACAAAGTATTTACAATGATAATTGTACAAATGTTTAAATTGAAATAAAAAAACTATCCTAATTTTTCTAAGTGCTAAATCTTCATCTTCTATCCAATACTCCTTTGATGCACCTTTGATTTTATCTGCAAAGAATAATTAAAGAAAAAATCAGAAATAGATATATAATTAAAAGCAGACAATTAATTTAGAGTTCATCATTAAAAGAAAACGGTCGGAATCAGTTTTACCCTCTTTGCAAATCACGGGATTTCTCCCGGTTCACAAAAAAAGGATGAATATTATTGATAAATATGAATGCACAAGTATTTGAAATGCACAAATTCATTTTTGCCAAAATCAACTGCATAGTTCAAAATCAACTGCATATTTCAAAACCAACAGCATGTGTAAAGTTTCAAATTGTCAAAACAAAGTCCAACGTAAACTGTCCAAAATATGGAAGTATGTCAATACAAAGGCTCCTCTATACTGTAACAGATGCAGGAAAGCTAAAGAAGGAAATATGCAGGTTAAGACCATATATGCAAGCCAAATATTTCCAGTTTCATCATTTCCCAGCCTTTTTGCTTTTTCAGAACTAAAGTACATAACATTATTTTAATGTTTAAGCTGTACTAAGGAGAGAGAAGAGAGAAAAGAATTGGGTTTACAGGTTTTGACTTTAGGCAGAAAAGATATAGAAAACAAAACTGCAGTAACACAGTAAAAAAAAGAGGCATAGAAAAAGATACAAAACAAACTGAATGAAACAGTAGAGGAGGCAGAAGTATCAAAGAAAATTGACAAAACAAAAACCTGAACCATCCAAAGGCAAGCCAACAAAACGGATATAATAACAACACTAACTTGTCAAGCAAGGCCAGAGTTCAAAAAACCTGTTTGAAACCTTAAGCGATAACCTGTAAAAACAAATACCATAAGCCTATTCTCAAAGTACAAAAACCTCAAGAACCTGCATTCAAAACAACATACAACCTGCTGTCCAACGCCCTAAACCATAACCTGTAACACAAAGCCAAAAACCTTAACCATGTCAAGCCTTCAACCTGCTGAAAGCCATATCCCAAACAGCATCAAGCCATAACCGAAACCATAAACACATAGCCTAACCAGAAAATTATCCAAACACATAACCTGCATAAGGCTTAAACCCAACCTGTTTCAAGCCTTTTAGAACATCAAACAACCTCATAAGCCTAAAACCTGTGAAACCAGTAAGGCCATAACCTGTATAAACCTCCATCCCAAAACCTGTGATGTCAAAAACACACTAACCAACAAAGTCTCAGCATATCAATATTCAGAAGTATGCTCGGAAACACAGGGTCAAACATCACCAAAACCCTCAGAATTTCTTCATTATTGGGCTACCATTCACGAATCATACAGCATACAAAGGCAACTCAAAGGCAACTCAAAGGCAACTCAAGGCGACAAAGACAAAGAGGAAAAATCAAGCATACAAAGGCAACCATAGGCAAGAAGCAAACAGAAGCACACAAGGCAAGGCATCAAGGCAACAAAGAAGAAAAGTGATATCAACAAAAGGTTCTCAGGTCAAATTATCATCAAACCTAAGGGCCAAAGAAACACAAACTAGGAATCCAAGCAAGCCCAGCATCACGCGTTTCACCCCTCCGCCGGCAAGCCTCCGGAACGCCTCCTTCCTCCTCCTTCGTAAAGGTAGCCTTTCTTTTTTCTCTTTCCTTCCACCATCTCAACAGAAACAATAATGTTAAAGCTAAAGTCAGAATCAAGTGAATGTAAAATCGTAACATGCAAATCATAAAAACCCTAAAGAGACTAAAAATGAAAGTTAACCTTGATTGAACCATCGCGTGCTTAATCGTGGGAAGGAGGACGCAGAGATGGCGTTGGTGGCTCGGGCGAAGGGGAAGCTCAGAAGCTAGCGTTGAGGAAGACGAAGAGGAACGCGTGAAGGGAAGAGAATAGCAACGGCGCTGTAAACCCTGAAGCCTTTCCCAAATGAAACAAAAATTCATAACCCTAAAAAACTTTGTTTCAAGTAAATTGGGCCTAACCCGTTTCCTAAGCCTAAAACCCAAACGAATTTCATTAAACCCCCCCCCCCCCATCCTGCTTCTAAGTACCCTTGCCTTGGGCCTTATTCCAATCAGCAGGCCCATTTAAGACTTATTGATACAACTCCCTATTTTCTGTTTTAACATTACCCATTTACTCTTTTATTTGATTTAGTTTTAATCTACTAACTTTAAAATTTTATTTTAGATTTAACCTAGTAACTTTAAAAATATATAGTTGTTAGATTTAATATTAGGTTGATTAGTTTAATCATGTATAAATTACAAAAAGTTTCCTCTTTTTAATTAGAACCAATTAGTTTAAATTTAGAATTATTGTAATAATTTTAATTTTTATTTAGTTAGTAAACTTTAGAATTTTAAGTTAGTAATTTTATAATTTTAATTTAGTTTTAGTTATTAACTTTAAAATCTTGTTTAGTTTAGTTGGAAACTTTAGAATTTAAGTTTAGTTTACTTAGTAACCTTAGAATTTCAAAATTAGTTTAAATAACCCTCTAATTACATTTTCCTTTTATTCATGATTCTTCTTTGTACGTTTATTTAGTTTCTTATAGTTTATCTTATCACTATTCTTCTTGTTTGTTTCTTTTTGGTTTTTTTAATTACTTATATATGATTCTTGCTCGATTACTAGACCTACTTGCTTATGATCAAATCCAAGAGAAAAATGATTAAACTTGTTGACTTCATGTCCTCAAATCCAATCACGCGAATACTTTCATTTCATTGAAAACTTAAGATAATTTTCCCAAATATTCGATTTTTTCAAAACTCATACCTTTTAAGTCAAAACTTCGACATCAGGTCGTCGTATCTTCAAAAACCCGTCCGTACCCCCTTTTTGGCCAAAACAATTTATTTTTAATCAAACAAACAAATTTTAATAAACAGGTATTTCAAAAGGTTCCTATAGGATATTATAGATGCATTGGGTGCTAATACCTTCCCATTGTATAACCAACCCCCGAACTCTAGACCTCTTTTCAAAACGCCTTGTATTTTCATTACTTTTAAAAGTATTATTTTACATTGCATACTTTAAGGTTTTATTTCGCTCTTTTCCCTTTTCCCTTGGAAATAATAAAGCGCGGTGGCGACTCTTGCTTTTGTGAGACGAATTAATTAATAATTCGATCTCCGATTTACCCCGCTACATTTTTTTATCGCTACACATCCCACGTGCATTCTGGAAAGAGAAGAGGTAAGTAAAAAGGTAGAACAGAAGGTCTACAGAGGTATGATTGGTTCTCTCCTCTATCTGAAGGCTTCAAGGCCTGACATTCTATTCAGTGTTTGCATTTGTGCTAGATTCCAATCAGATCCTAGAGAATCTCACTTAACAGCAGTTAAGCGAATTTTCAAGTATCTGAAAGGTACTACTAATCTGGGTTTGTTTTATAGAAAAGCAAGTGATTACAGCTTGATAGGATACTGTGATGCTGATTTCGCTGGAGACAGAGTAGAACGTAAAAGCACCTCTGGAAGTTGCCAGTTTCTGGGAGAAAATATGATCTCATGGTCCAGCAAAAGACAATCCACAATAGCTCTATCAACAGCAGAAGCTGAATACATAGCAGCAGCTGGATGCAACACACAAATGCTCTAGATGAAAAGTCAACTTGAGGACTTCAAAATATTTGAGAGTAACATCCCTATCCTCTGTGACAATACTTCTGCTATTTGCCTTAGTAAAAATCCTATTTTGCATTCTAGGGCTAAGCATATAGAAATAAAACATCATTTTATTAGGGACTATATTCAGAAAGGGATTCTAAATTTAAAATTTATTAACACAGACCATCAATGGGCTGATATCTTTACAAAACCTCTTTCTGAAGATAGGTTCAACTTCATTCTGAAACATCTCAGCATGAAGCTCTGCCCAGAATAAAACTGTTTTGATTCCATATCTTAACCTTCAGAACTTTGTCTATTTTTCGTGAACTACTGATCAATCTTTCTTCAGATCTTTATAAGTACAGATTGTATCAGAATCTATCACAATCAAGGATAGAAATGTGCAGTTCACTCAAGCAAACAAGTATCATCTAGTTATCAGCTACTTTCTGAGGCTGAACACGCGTTCACGTTTCTGAAAGGTCAAAAGTGCTGATTGGTTGCATTGAGACACATGTCATGGGTAACCGTTTCAATATCTTTATGAATCCCCCAAAATCAGCTATCATTAAATGCTCATAATCATTATAATTTATTTCTCTCTCTTACCGTTTATGTTTTCAAAATCCTTTTTAAAAATCTATTTAAACACATCTCTCACCATTTACACTTTTTTACTTTCACTTTCATTTTCTCTATAATCTTATTGATTTCAGTTTGGAACCTTTCTCAAAATCCTTTCAATTTCTTCTCAAAACCTTCGTGTGAACATGGCTTCCTCAAGCATCCCCACTTCCAGTTCTCAGAAAATAGATTCCTCCAAACAATACGAAGAACCCTACAGAACTCTTCTCACACCCATCAAAAATCTAGAAGGTCTTTCAGAATTGATCGTGGATTTCAACAGTCTTCAAGAGAACGGGTTTAATCTCTCTGAAGAAGTAAAAGCTCAAGGCTGGGACAGATATTTTGACCTACTGGTGGGTCCAACATTCCCAATCCTTGTGAAGGAATTTTAGATTCATGCTTCATCTTCCAACCATCAAGTTACTTCATACATAATAGGGAAGAAGATAGTCATTACTGAGGACCTCATTGCAAGATTAATAGGCTACAATGGTGGAGGTGTACGATGCATTGACATGGCTGAAATATGCACTGATGTTGCCCTAATTGCTAGAGAAATCTTCACTCTGGGTCTTCCCTCCAGCAAGATAAGAGATCTAAAAGACCATCACAGAATATGGGCCAAGATTATTCTGGGATGCATAAACCACAGGAAGCCTACCAGCTCTCCTGACTACATCAATATTGATCAGCAATTTCTGATCTACTTCATCTCCCAGAAGATTAAGGTGAATCTGGCTCATCTGCTGTTTAACCATCTAAGGACTAGTGTCAAGGAAACCAGAGAAGAGGAGCGCACAAAAAGGGACTGGATACCCCTAGGAAGGCTTATATCAGATATTCTAACAGAGAATAAGCTGACTGATCATCTTATAGAAGCTCAGGAAATCAGCTCTTTGGAAGCTACTGTTGGCAAACAGCTGAATGCAAAGAATCTGAAAAAGATGAAGTTAATTGAGAACGTCAAGAAGGAACCCAGTGTCACTCCTTTTGCAGCAATCTCCAGCAGAAGAATCCCTCTGGATAACTTTCCATTATTCTCAGAGGTTGATTCTAAACTTGATATAATAGTAAGATATCTAGATGTATGCAAGGCGGATGGGACAACACCAGATTTGAACATTCAGGATCTGCAGCAGAAGGCTCCAGAAGTTGTGCTGAAGAAAACCAAGAAAAGGAAAGCTATAGCAGAAGGATCATCCCAACTGACTCCTAAAAAGAGAGGTAATCCTTCTTCTGTAACTATTTTAAACTCAATTTCTGTATCAACATCTATACCTATTCCCACTCAATCAGAAAACCCCACACCACAAACATTTGATGACTTTGACATTGAATTCGACCCCTCAGAAACCTTAACTCTCAGAAGATCTCGCTCCCAACCTCCAAATCCAAATACTGAAGGAACCCAACAAGAACTTGCAAAAGTTCTATCAGATATAGAAACCTTTGACCAACATACTTTTGCTCCCATGCCAAAAAAATCCAAACCCTGAAACCACCACAAAAGCACCACAACCAGAAATTCCCCTCTCTCCACAACCAGAAATACCACTACCTCCATCTCCTCAACTAGAAATTCATTCACCTTCTCCACAACCTGAACTACTTCAACCAGAAGTTCAAACTTCTGAGGCTCAACCTTCTGAATCCTGTGAACTAGAACCTCTTAACGATCAATCAAACCAAACTGCTGATTCTGATACCATTTCCATTCCTGGAATCACTGAACCTCTGGTCATCCGTATGCCCCTAATCATTCTGGATATTCCCCAAATTCCCTCCTCACTAGAATCAACTCCACCAAACTCCCCAACAAGTCCAATCATAATTCCTGACTCTCCCACTCCCTCACCAAAGAACAATCCAGATGAGAACATCAAGACTGTCATTGATCTAACGGTTTTTGAATGTCTTGCTGCCATAACCCACAAAACAGCTATCCCAAAACCAAAACCATCTGAACCCTCTCCAGATGTTGGTACCAGCTTATTGATGTTTGAAACAGAAGTACATAAGTGGATCACTTCTCTGAAGCAAGCTAGTCTTGAGTTGATTGATCCTGCTGCATCAGACTACCTTTGGACAAGTTTCAGAAGATGGGTATATTCTGAAACTCATAAGATGCAAGAACAGAGCTACGGACAAGTTCAACAGAACTTCAGCAATCTACTGAAAGTTATTGAAGATCAAGTTCTGAGCCAGCTGCTCAAGGAAGAAGTTCTCCCTCTGGACAATGCTCCCTGGTCTGAACATCGTCCAGCATACAAAGTTCAACCAGAGTCAGAAGATCTCACTCTGACTGATACTCCAGAGCAGATGATTCATGTTTAAGAAACGGGTCACAAGGAGGATATTGAAGAATGCTCTGAGAAGCATCCAGTTTCTGAAGATCCCCAAGCTTCCTCCTATGACAGGCAGACTCTAGAAGACCTGAAAAGATCTGATATGTTGATGAATGAAAGAATGGATAAACAGGACAACAAAATTGAGGAAATCAAGAGCATGTTAACCCAGCAACAGGAAACCAACATCCAGATCAAGAGCTTGTTGGAAACCTTGTTCACGCGTCTACCTCCTCCCTCTTAGAATTTCCTCGTTTTTAAAACATGTTTATCTGTAATATTCGTACATTACTGCTATTCTGAACTTATCTTTGCTTCTGGTTTTTAATATAAATGCATTTTGGCTCTGATTATATGTTCTTTTTGATAACTGACAAAAAGGGGGAGAAAGAATGATATTTTTCAATAACGGATTACTGAGACATAAGTCTCAAACATTCTGATCTATTTAAATTTCTCTCTTCTGAAAAGCTTGAACAGGTACAAAACTCTGATGAAAGATACAGTAAGGTTCAGATGCTCAAAGACTCGTGGAATTAAAGGGAAGTAATCAACTCAGGGGGAGTTTCTCTTCTTAATTCTATACTTTTTATTCTTTATTTTTAATTGAAAAATCTGGTTTTTGTCATCATCAAAAAGGGGGAGATTGTTAGAACATAGTTTGATTCTACAACCCTTGATTAGAGTTTTGATGATAACAAAATACAAAGAATAAATAAATTTAAAGATATATATATATATATATATATATATATATATATATATATATATATATATATATATATATATATATATATATATATATATATATATATATATATATATATATATATATATATATATATATATATATATATATATATATATATATATATATATATATATATATATATATATATATATATATATATATATATATATAGAGAGAGAGAGAGAGAGAGAGAGAGAGAACAAATATGCTTCTTAAAATTATGTTTTATATATACAGAAGTTCTGATGGAATCAACATCAGACGATTAGTAATATGTCAGCATCAGAAGATCAGTAATATGTGTTACACGCTGAAGCTACCAGATTATACGCTGAAGCTTGATGACCAGAATCTGCGCATAAATAATACACTCTGACTCTGATCAAAGATCTTTACCAAGTCATCAACACTCTGAAGCGTTATCATAAGTTAAAGCAAAGAAGACTCTGAAGCGTTATTAATTATTCAAGACAGGATTAAATGCTAACGACTCTCTTCAGACAAGATCTTCTTCAAAAGGAAAGTGCGTTATTGTCATTAAACTGGCTTTATGGACAACGTATATTTGTCTTGCCTATATAAACAAGTCTTCTTGAGAAAAGACGCACGCATGCACTCACATAATTTGCCAAGCCTTCAAAACCACACTTATTCAAACGCTTTAAGCAAATTCAGTTTATTCCAAGCTTAAGTTGTGTAACTATCACAGTTATGATACATTGTTTTGTTAAAAAATGTTAACACATTATTGTTCATTTATTTGTAAAGTATTTCCTTGAGATAAACCGGTTTGTGGTTATACTCAAGAAGACTTTAACAGTTGTTAAAGTAGTTGTTGTAATCCTTTGAAAATAGTGGATTAAGACCTCGTTGGAGAGAGGCGAAATCACCTTGACGGGTGGACTGGAGTAGTTTGAGATCAAACGAACCAGGATAAAAATACTGTGTTGTCAAAGAATTTGTTTTAAGTTTTACAATTCAACCCCCCCTTCTTGTGGTTTTCACATCTTCATAGCGGTGACGCCTCTGCCACATCTTACACCATTCTGGAGCGAAGTCTTTCTGTGATCGGTGGATCTGGAACTGACTGTTTAACGCTGGTTCGCGAAATGTCGCGGAAGCAAGAGTCGCCACCGTCTTTTATTTTCTCCAACATGGACAGGACAAAAGCACAGCAAAATTCCTTATGAGATAGTTTCTCGGTTCGGGAGGTAGATTTATAGAAAGGGAAGGTATTAGCACCCTTTCTATCCATGGTTATCCATGGGCTCTTAGGTACTTGCTCATTGTGTTTTCAAAATGTTTGCTTTTCAAGTGTGAGTGGGTTTGAAAAAGTTTCATTTAAAGATTTCAGAATGACTCTTGTATCAGTCCTCAAGAGTGTTTGAAAAAATTGTTTTGAAAGTCTTTTTGAAAGTGTCGGTGTGAAAAGAGTTTTGTTTTTTTTTTAATAGAGCAAGTATCTACGAGTCATCTACCTACCCTAAGGAATTAGGCTGTGTAAATGTCCTTAAGGTAGTGCCATCCCACCATTGAGAGATAGGTAGCACCACCGTTGGAGGTGTTCGGGTCAATTCGTTTGTTAGGGACGGTGTGGTCACCGGAGCAACAGTAGGACACCTTAGAAGCTACCCTTATGCCATTGATCCTTTTTTAATTCGAGGCAACTTTTCCGAGGCAACCTGTTTTGAGGCATATGGATCAACGGACATAAGGACTTACTAAAACGTCCTATACTCGACGACCACGTTTCGAAGGCAAGGCAACAGTGAGGCGTACCCTAAGAGTGGTGTGTGAATTTGTGTGTTATTTTCAGTTATGTTTTATCTTGTACATGCATCATGGTGATCTACGCTTGTTTTTATTTTAGTTCATACATTCTTTCATGCAAAGTTTAGCAGTTTTAAGAGTGCGGAAATTTAAATGCGGAAAGTAAAATCCTACGCTATTACAAGGCGCGGGTCTATACATCGCCAAATTAACAAAGACCCGTTTGATAAAAAATGCGGAAAATAAATAAATTCCTAATTACTATTACATGGCTTGAGCAATTACATAATATTCACAAGAAAAATAAGAATAAATGCGCGAAAAGAATAGAAAATAGAACGTTCGAGGGCGTTGGACCCTTTTGGAATTAAATTGAATTAAAAGTTAATTAATTATTTAATTAAGAGAAAAGAAATGTTTTTTAGGTTTTTTGGTATTTAATGGAAAATAAAGAACAAGAATTAAAAGGAAACCCTAAATCTAGATTATTTAATTTATTTACATGCTTATTTACAAAATTAATGATAATTAATAATAATGATAAATAATGATGATTAATAATTTATTTAAGAAAAAGATGAAAATGTCAAAAAAACCTAATTCTAGATACTTTTTACTTATTAAGAAAAAGATTAAAGTTTAAAAACCTAAATTAAACTAAGTTAATTGTTAGAGTTTATTTACAAAAAATAGGTTAGTGATGAAATTAATAATAATTGAATATATTTGTATTTTTGATTTTCCTGTTTTTATTATAGAAAATTATTTTTATGGTGAAAAAAACAATTAAAACAATTAAAAAAGAATTAGAAAATAAAATAAAATAAAATTAAAAAGGATGCAAACCAAGGGGGGTTTCAGGCCCAAGGGGAGGTTTTTTTGAAGTATTCTGGTGTTTACCTTGGGATTTGGTAAACAACCGCTGATCCTCCAAATGGTTACTTATTTGGTTACTCGCAGGATCGATCAGATTGATCCTAGGACATAGGCTGATTTTGAAGTTTTGATTAAATTGGATAAGGCTTTAAATAAAGAGGTTTCAAGTAAATTGCATGAAGAAAGGACTTGGTAAAATAAACAAGGCTTAAAGTAAAAGGGTTCGACAGGAATGTAAAGAGGAAAGCAAGTAAATTTCTGGAAAAGTAAATGACTTTGATTAATAAAATTGGTGTTTCACACATACATTTCTCAACAATTCTTTCTCACACGCTGGGTACTCGAATCTATATGAGTGACTTTGTATAGAATTGTGAACACACGCGAGAACTTACATGACTACTACTATTTATACTAAAACATCCCAAGTAACCGTCGGGCAGTTACACTGCTTCGAGATGATTCCACTTGGCACGTTCTCAACGTTCGACGCTCCAGATCTTTGCACGCTACACGTGGTAACTGCTGGAAACCGTTTTCCCTCCAAAAGCTTGAATTTCAAACTGCTCTACTCTGAACCATCGAACACTTTCGTCGAGAGACATCTTCGACGAGAAACTCCTTCGACGTCGAAGGCAACCAACTTCTCCCTTGGAAGAAATCTTCTAAGTACTTTGCCATCTTTCGACGGGCATTTCGACAGACTTAGCCAGTCGAAAATATCCTTCAGCTTTAATGGCTGACATCAACAAAACAAAGATGTCGAATTTAGGAGCCAACAAATTGCCCCCCAAGAATGCCTTATTTCGACTCTGAAAGAAAAAGGCATTCTTTGAAACGCCATTCGACACCTGTCTTTTCACGCTTAGTCACAAATTAACTTGTGCACTTTTTGTTGTTTTCTACCAACTATTGGCAATCCCAAGAAAACCATCATTTATCCGTACCTAGGACGTCATTTTCAGTACGGCGTGCAGTACCAAACGTCATTTCAGAATTTGTCATTATGACAATTCCCAAAAACGAGGACGCACGCTGCGTCCCTCTATTTCTGCAGAACGGCTAAAACAACAGGGGGTTGCCACGCGTCCCACTAACTCCTGCAATAATTAAATGGCATTTAATGTCCTCGGTTTTGGGGATTTTCCCCCACTACTATAAATAGCAGTAAGTACCCCATTGTAGGACTTTTTACGCCATCTAGCTTTCAAACTTCTCTGTTTCCATACAACTTGTCATCTCTGCAAAAACAGTTCCTCCTTCACTTCGTCTTCAACCTCAACACTAACAATGGCATCTGCTTCCAATGCTCCTGGCGCTACTGTACCATCTGAGAACGCTAAACCTAAGGTTTTCGTCACTGTTCCAGTAGTAACTTCTACAGGCAAACGAAGGGTTCCTGAACCCTTGGACATCGCCGTTCGCGATGCCTACTCACGCCATCTTATGATCCCGGTTGGATACTCCAACCAGATCTTTGCTATGTCTGGCCCCATGTATCCAAGTATCTCTGAGGCTATGAAGATCAAGAGCTATTTCCCGGTAGTCTAGAAACTCAAACCGGTTGCATGCGCCAAGAAAGACGCAGAAGACAATGAAGACCCTGCACATGAAAAAATCGACCTCCGCTTCTTCAACAGAGGTGTTAGGGCCTTCAGGTCTTGCCCTAGCCTTACCCCTGATTACGTTGCTTGGCTAGCAAAGATGGAGAAGCACCAAACTTCGATCTGGAAGGATATGGGGATCTTCGACCTAGTGATGCTGTCGAAGACAGGTTTGAACTATTCTCCGGAGATGCTGATAGCTTCTCTGTTGTTCTGGGACTACTCCCACTTTACTTTCCATCTTCCCCGTGGGATGCTAACCCCCACACTCTTCGATGTGGCCGCTATTACTGGCCTTCGACCCACCGGAGACTACTTCGATCCAGAAGAGATGTCGGAAGATCAAATTGGCTTCTCTGACACCAAACCAACATACACCACTTTCATCAACCACTATCACGACAGGTCGACAGATGCTGTGTCGGATGTCGAACACATAGCATTTCTAGCCCTATGGCTGACTCGCTTTGTATTTTGCTCGAAGTCTTTACAGGTGACCAAAAAGATGGTCACTCTTGCTACTCAACTGCATCATCGCCAAAACATCTGTTTGGCAGAACTGATTCTGGCTAGCCTCTATGATTCGATCAGCAATGGGGCAACTCTTCTAAAAATTATCGAGAACAGGGCCAGTTTTCTACTTGCTGGGCCTTTTTGGCTGCTCCAACTGTGGCTCAATGCCACTTTCGAATCTTTCTTGCCTAAGAAGGTTCAGATAAATGAGCAGGCTCCAGAGATAGCGAACAGACGCGTCGAAGGAACCAGGCTGGCTCTGTTGACACCTATGGAAGATGGACTGGAGTTTCAGCAAACCTTCACCAACTTCGTTCTGATGTTTGCTCGAAGGAAAGAGTTTGTTTCAACTATGGCTCCATTTGCTCGATGGCAGGTAGGCCCAGCATGGTTCACAAGGCCACATCCAAGGACGTCGAGTGGTCCTAATGTTGACGAACATACAATACTGTGGGAGGCGTTCCTCACACCAAGGATCATGCCTCTTCGTTTCAGGAGCTCTAAGACTCACTTGAGTCTGATTGCATACCAACCAAACCTGGTATCTCGCCAGTTTGGTATTATCCAAACCCTACCTTCTCCGATTTTTCCAAGAGAGAAGTCAATGCTGTACTTCTGCAATGATTACACCGAAGAAGCTGCCATCAAGCATATCGGAAGATATGCTGGTCGAACAGTTCTCTCGTTGTTTGACTACCAGCTCAATTTCCTTTGCTCACCATCCTTCGAGGAGTGGTGGAGAAGCTATTATGTTGA
Source organism: Vicia faba (assembly GCA_948472305.1). Taxonomy (NCBI): domain Eukaryota; kingdom Viridiplantae; phylum Streptophyta; class Magnoliopsida; order Fabales; family Fabaceae; genus Vicia; species Vicia faba. Next base: position 1,598,941,502 of record OX451736.1, read on the forward strand.
GGAGTTCTTCGACGAGAAGGACTTCATGGATGAGCTTCAGAAATCTTTTGTCCTTGTGTTGGACAAAATAAAGAAATGTAAGTTCATCCTTTTACATTACCTTGTCTTTTTTTTTCGACTGCTAGCCTGTTAACTTTTTATTTGCTTTCAGTTGTTCGAAAGCCTGTAGCCAAGAAGGCTACAGAAGGCCAACAGGGAGGAGGCCCTTCAACAAAACCTCCACCGCCGGCGAAGACTACAGCACCGGCGAAGACCACAAACAACCAACAGGGGGAAGGCTCTTCGAAGAAGCCTTCTATATCGGTAACCAGACTTTCATTATTTCCTCCTGGCTTTCAATTTTTGACTTTCGATGTAATTATTAAATCGAATTCCCATTGGTTTTCTAGGCACCTTCGCCCAAGAAACGGCCAGCACTGGTGGTCGAATCTGGGAGCGATGAAGAAAGTGATTCTCCTCCTGCCCCTCTAAAAAGGCGAAAGTTGACGAAGGATGCTCCTGTTCCTGCTCCTGCTCCTGAAGGTCGAACCATCAGAATAAAGGTTGCTGGGAGAAAGCCTAGGCCACCTCCAGTGATCATTGAGGAGCCAACTGAGGAGGAACTAAACATTCTTCTTAACAAGCCTGTCGAAAGCGACAATTCCAGCCCTGGGGCTGAAGCTAATCTACAGGTAATCTCTTAGACCCTTTTATAACTTAGGTATAGATACCCATATTCGATTGGGTCTCTTTCGATCTCTGAAGATTTGTCTTCTTTCCTTTTTCAGGACACCACTGAAAGTTCTCCGCCAAGGACCTCTGAAACGCTGGAATCTGCTGAACTCAGCAGGCCACAAGAAAAAGGCTTGGGAAATGACGAAGCCCATACTGAAAATGAGGCTAATGCTGAAACGGTAGAAAAACTAGCAGAGGAACCTCAAACGGAGGAACAACAGCCAGAAGTGGTTCAGGTGGTGGATCTGTCAGAAGAGAATCATGAAGAAAGGGACCAAGGCAATGCTGGCGAAGAAAATCAAGGTGCTGCTGGCGAAGAGAACCAAGGTGACACCGGCGAAGGGCACCAAGGTGACGCTAGCGAAGAGCACCAAGGTGACGCTAGCGAAGAGCACCAGGGTGATGCTAGCGAAGAGCACCAAGGTGACGCTGGTACTGCCCCAGTCCGAGTCGAAGAGCAACAAGTCGAGGCACCTAACACTCAACAGCCTCAAACCCAAGACAATGTTGTTGCAAGGGTTACCTCAACGAAGCACAGGTCAAAAGAGGACTTAGAACTCTTGAAACAAACTGACCCTGTTAGCTATCTCAACGCAATCATCGAGAGCAAGAGTTCGTCTGATGCTAGTCAGGAGATTCCTACCCTGTCGGGGAAGTCTACTGAAACCTCTCCTCTCGATGAAGCTTTGGCGAAGGTTAAGGCCCAGTTCTTCAAGAAGGACTTGATGAAGGCTTTAGAGGGGGACCCCACTGCTCCATCATACTTGAAGGATGTCTTGAATGCAGTCGACTTGTTAGCTGTAGCCCCAGAAGTTTCAGGCTTGATCATGGAGTTACACTCTATGATTGATCAAGTCTCAGCAGATTACAGGCGCCAAAGGGGGTTTAACAGTCAGCTTGAGGTGTTGTATGGCAAAAGCTCCTCTGCGTGGACTGCTGTCTCGGATACGACTTCTCGAATTGCGGAGTTGTCGAAGCAAAAAGCATCTACGCAGGAAGAAGTCGATGCCATCGATCGAGAGAATGCTTCCTTCCGAGCACAAATCGAAGAAATAGAGGCGAAGATAAATGCCAACACTATACGCAAGGAGGAACTTCTTTCGACCATCTCAGACACCGAGAGCCAAACTGAAATCAAACAAGGCCTGGAATTCGCTGAGAAGGCCCAAGGCTTCGACGCTCAGATTGCCAAACTAGTGCAGGAGAACGCCTGGTGCAAGAAAAGGTTGGAGCTGCAGCAAGCCAAGTACCTTCGACTTAAGGACTCTATTCCCTTTTGATTGATTCTCTTTTGTAACCATATTTTATAATCTATATTCGACAACATTGCCATCTTGGCTAAAATTTATAAAATTTCCATTTTGGCATTTATGGTTAATTTAGTCTTGTTCTTTTATTATTTTATTTTTATTTCTTGAAGTGTAGGTTTGTATTTTTTCAAATATTTACCATTTACTCTCAAGAGCCTTTTATCTCCACCTAACTCTTCGACTTCATAGGCTCCACCAGAAAAAGTTTGGATAACTCTGAAGGGTCCTTCCCATTTGGGTGACCATTTCCCCATGCTTCGATCCCTTCGATCCATGGGAAGAATTACCTTCCAAACTAGTTCTTCAGGAAAAAATACCTTAGGTTTTACCTTTTTATTATAAGAGTCTTCTACTCTTTTCTTCTGAAGCCTGAGTAGGTCGAGAGCGCGTAATCTCTCTTCGTCTAAATCCACCAGTTCGTCTAACATCATGTTCCAATAGACTTCAGAAGGAATATCATAATGCCTCTGAACCCTTGCAGATTGAAGACAAATTTCTGCTGGCAACACTGCATCATGGCCAAAAGTTAGCCTATACGGTGTAGTACCAGTGGCTTCTTTTGGGGACGTTCGACAAGCCCACAGAATCTGGTCTAACGTCTTATGCCAATTCTTTGGTTTCTTCCCAACATGTTTCTTTATCAAGCCAATCACCACTTTGTTAGCTGCTTCGACTTGACCATTCGCCTGTGCATAATAAGGCGTGGATGTTAGGAGTTTGAAACCTGTTTCCTGAGCAAATTCTTGCATCTTTCGACCAGTAAAAACTTATCCTTGATCAGTTGTTATTGTCTCAGGGATTCCATACCTAAAGATAATGTTCTTTTGAATAAATTCAATGACATTTTCCTGGTCTACATTGACTAAAGGGATAGCTTCGATCCACTTAGTAAAGTAATCAATGCCTACCAGTATGTATTTCTGACTCTTTGATGATGCTGGTCGAATCTCTCCAATGAGGTCCAACACCCATCCTCTAAAAGGCCAAGGCTTCACTATCGAGTGAAGTTCGCTTGCTGGTACATGTTGGATGCCTGTATGGACTTGACACTCTTGACAACCCTTGGCGAACTCAACACAATCTTTCAGCATAGTGGGCCAATATAGTCCTTGTCAAAACAACAACCATTTCATCTTATGGCCTGCTTGGTGAGCCCCACATGCCCCAGCATGCGTAGTCGAAAGGGCTACGTATGCCTCAGTTTCACTTAAGCATTTTAGCAATACCCCTTCAGGCGTTTTCTTGAATAACTCATTACCCATGAGTACATAACTCAACGCCCTGTATTTTGTTTTTCGTTCTGTCGAAGCTCCTGGATTTTGAAGATAGTCCACAATAGGTTTCCTCCAATCTTGCTCTGACAAATTATCAATGAACGAAATCTCGAAGTTACTGTGATCATCATATCCTAGTCTCGTCGATTCCAAGTCTGATGGTGATAGACAAGTTGCTTTTATCTTTTCTCGAACTTCGATTGCTCTTTGCAATCTCGTTTTTGAAATCTTATACCCAGATGCAATTTGTGCCAAGTCATTGGCTATTTGATTTTCGACTCTGGGTATGTGTCGAATATTTATCGTTTCAAATTTTTTCAATAAACGATTTGCTATCACAAAGTACATAATGAGATTCTCTCTTATGCATTTATATTCCTTTGTGACTTGCTTAATGACTAACTCTGAGTCTCCCATGATTTCGACTCGAGTTGCCCCCAATTCCAACAATATCTCAAGGCCAGTAATTAGAGCTTCATACTCAGCCTCATTGTTCGAACAAGAACCTGATATTTTGTACTTGAATGTTGTTGGAATTTTATCTGGAGAAATAATCAAGACTCCTACCCCTGTTCCATCTTTATGGCTGGAACCATCGAAGTAGAATTTCCAAGGCTCTATCTCCACATAATTAATATCCTCGACTTGAATTGAGTGGTCGACTATGAAGTCTGCAACCACTTGTCCTTTTACTGCCTTAAGAGGCATAAAGGTCAAGGAGTATTCAGTTAATGCTAATGCCCACTTGCCAATTCGACTGTGCAAGATAGGTTTCGACAACATATACTTGAAAACATCAAAATGAGACGAAACATACACATCAACTGGTTTTATATACTGCTTGAGTTTTGTACAAGAGAAATACAGACATAGACACAATTTTTCAACTTCACTATATCTAGTTTCTGCATCGTTCAAAACTCTACTGAGATAATAAATGGGTCTTTCGACTCCATTCTCATCCTCTTGGGCTAACATGCTTCCCAGAGTTTTGTCGGATGCAGCTATGTACAATCTCATACTCCTATTGCTACAAGGAGGCACCAGAATGGGTGGCTTAGTGAGGTACCCTTTGATTTTGTCGAAGGCTTCTTGTTGCTCTTGCCCCCATTCGAACCCCTCTTTATTCAGTCGCAGTAAGGGTGAAAAGGCTTGAGCTTTCCCACTTAGATTAGATATAAACCTCCTTAAAAAATTTATCTTGCCTAAGAGAGATTGCAGTTCCTTCTTATTCGACGGCGCTTTCGCTTCCAAAATTGCCTTCGTCTTGTTCTGGTTGATTTCGATTCCTTTCTTGTGGACAACGAAGCCCAAGAAATCTCCAGCTTTCACACAGAACGCACACTTCAAAGGGTTCAACTTCAGACCATGTTCTCTCATTCTTTCGAATGATTGTCGAAGGTGGTCAATATGATTCTTCCTGGAAACAGATTTTATAACAATGTCATCAATATATACTTGCATAAAAGTGTTAATAAAATCATGGAAGATAGTATTCATTGCTCGCTGGTACGTTGCCCCAGCGTTTTTTAGGCCAAAAGGCATCACTACCCATTCGTAAGTGCCTAAGGCCCCAGGGCATCGAAAAGCTGTTTTCGACACATCCTCTTCAGCAATGAATATTTGATTATATCCTGAATAACCATCGAGCATACTCAGGTATTCATAGCCAGCGGCAGAATCGACTAGCATTTCCGCCACAGGCATAGGATATTCATCTTTGGGTGTAGCAGCATTCAAATCTCTGAAATCTATGCATACCCTTAACGTACCATTTTTCTTAATTACTGGCACAATGTTTGCAATCCATTCGACATACCTTGTAACACGGATGAATTTGCATTTCAGAAGTCTTTCGACCTCCGTTTTGATCTTCGACAGTATTTCTGGAGCGAAGCGCCTTGGATTTTGCTTGATTGGCTTCTTCCCAGGTTTGATTGGCAACTGAAGTTCTACCAATCCTCTGTCGAGACCAGGCATTTCGTGATAATCCCATGCAAAACAGTCTTTAAACTCTTTCAGCAATTGGATTACTTCCAACCTAAGTTCTGGATCGATTTTGGCGCTGATGTAAGTTGGCCTTTTTTCTGATCCTTCGCCTAAGTTGATTTCTTCTAAAGGGTCTTGCGCTAACATTTTAATGTTGTTCGCCAAGGGGTCCTTTTCGAAGCCCAAAGGCTCATCGTCATAAATGGCGTCGAGCCTCTGTTCCTGCATTTCTTCTGGCATGATATCAGGAGGTTTTGGATCGAAATCCTTTCCTGGGCCTACAGCAGATAATTGTTGATCATTGGCCTGTGTGGCCATGTACTTTACTTCGGCTTCGAGAGCCGTTATCATCTTGGTTTCGGCTACATAAGCCGAAATTCGCTTCAAAGATTGCGACTCAGTCATTATCACTGAATTCGCTTCCCCAACCAGTTGGTTGGATATCAGTTAACCCACTGAAGTCTATGTGGGACAAGTCTTCTCTGTCCCATTCGAAACCATGCTCAGGATGCAGGTATAGGGAACAAAAGGTGTTTGGCGCTGGCGCCATGTCGAAGTCAGGTGTTGGACATGGCCCTATGTGAGCCAAGTTCTTGTCGAAATCTGCCAAACCCAGGTGATTCACTTCTCCAAGGTAATAGCTTTGATCTGCCTCTATGTTTTCGACCATCCCATCTGGACGCCATAGCAGCAGCCTTTGGTGCATTGATGAAGGCACAGCGCCAACACCATGAATCCATTCACGGCCCAACAAAAGATTGTAGTTAGGTTTGGCCGATATGACCATAAACATTGTTGGTCGAAGGATCGACCCCACTTTGATATCCAGCTGGATCACTCCCATAGTGGTCCCTATGCCGCCCTCATAGTTCGACAGGACCATGTTGTGAGGCTTAATGTCCTCATCCCTTTTGCCAATTTTCCTTAGCATAGAGTGAGGAATAATGTTGATGGTTGCCCCACAATCCACCAATATTTTATTCACAGTAGTTTCTTCGAGTTTAGCCCTTATGAATAAAGGCTTGAGGTGATTTTTCATTGCCTCTGTAGGTGGCTCGAAGAAGCCATTTTGTTCCTCAGTAGTACCATTGTCCATGACAAAATAGCACACTGGCCTATGTTTGGCCATTTCTTGCTCCACTTCCCAGTCACTTGCTTCGACTTCTACCTGTCGATTGAATTCTCTGGGCAGCACTGAAACTATATTCACCATTATGTCCAAAGTATCATCAGACTCAGCATCGTCTTCGTCTTCGACTTCACTTTGGTTAGGCCAAACTAGCCTGTTGGTTACTGGCTCTCTTTCTAGAGGTTTCCTTTGCTTCCTTTGAGGAACGTTCGAACTGGTTTCTGCCTTTGGTTCGTTGGCAGCCTCCCTTTCAGCTTTTCGTCTCCTTTGATATCTCCTCCATTGAGATCGAGACATGGGATTTTTACCCTTGTAGTTGCTGGACACTTGTGCAACCTTAGGTGCAGCAACTTGAGGCACTTTCTTTTGAGTCAAAGAGGAACCTCTTGGCACATCGAAAGAATGCCATTTCTCCTCACTTGGCCTTTTCCGACCAGAGGTTTTGTACCAAGTATCTACTGGCACATTTGTTGGAGGCCTAAAAGTCAATGGCCTCTTTTCTTGGTTAGAACCTCTTTGGGAGGCTCTTCTGGGATCATGTCGAAGGTCAACATTCTCCCTTCTCTTATTCGCTGCTCTTACGCCTTGAATGTGCTCAGCAACTTTTTTATCAAAGATCGAACTGCATCTTGGACACAGCATCACCTCTGATTTCTTTTTCTGGCATCTTTGTAGAAAATATGCCAAGTTTTCATTTTCCCGAGGGAAAGCAGTCTTATTAGCTTGTTCTTGCCTCATGGCCTCTTCTGATGCTTTTGGGTCAGAAAGTTCGACCATGTTGATATTCATTGTATCTTTGTTAGCAAGAGTTAACTGCTTCATTTGTATCTCCAGATTCTCCGTCTGGCCTTGAACGGTGGCCAAGTGGGAACTGGGTTTTGATCCAGTTTTTTGTGCTTCAGCGGTCTCCGACTTCGGGTTTTCGACCGCTTTCTGGACAACTTCAATTGTCTTCCTGGATAAATTTCCAGAAAAACTGCCAAAGATTGGCATGTTGATGTGGTCCTTTGAGACTTCGACCATGGTAATTCCTGGCTTCTTCGACTGGATCCTGGTTGCCTCTATCACGTTCACCTCAGAGGGTTCAGCATAGTGGGCTTCAGCCTGCAATGGATTGGAGTCGACAGCCATGGGGGATTTGTCAGCAAACTTCAATCTCCCTTCTTCGATAGCGTCTTGCACAAGATTCCTGAAAAGAAAACATTGAGAAGTTTTATGGCCCAAAAAATTATGATATTTGCAAAAACCTCTCTTCTTTCTTTGATCAAGAGGAGGCACTTTTACCCCTGGGGGTACTATCATTTGGCCATCTTTAACTAGCAAGTCGAATATTTCATCACATTTTGTGATGTCAAAACTATAAGTCTTTTTTGGGAACCTATCGTTGGTCCTTTCTGGACCAATGGGATTTTTCCCATTTGAGGGGACTAACAGTTTACAAGAGTATGGTGGTCCTTGTTTCAGTTCTGCTAAATCGACTTCTCCTTCTTCGACAGTTAAAGTATCGTCGAAGGATTCTAGATCTTCGTCATCCATCTCAACGTACGCTATCCTCTCTCTCTTGTGAGTTTTCGTTGCCTTAGCTTTTTCAGCTTTGAGGCGTTCTACCTGTCGAACTCTATCGGCCAGTTGGGCCATGTCTCTTAGGTACTGGGTGTCTAGCTTCTTCCTAATGGAATAATCTAAACCGCCTGCGGCTATTTCGACCAACTCATGTTCTGGCACTTGTGTAAAACATCTCGCCTTGAGCAACCTAAACCTATTTAGATATTCGTCTATAGGTTCAGTGAAACGTCTCTTCACACTGGCCAGTTCTTTCAGGCTTATCTTGGTTTGCCCCATGTAGAATTGTTCATGGAACAATCTTTCCAACTGGGTCCAATGATGGATCGAATTGGGGGGGAGAGTTGTAAACCAAGTAAAAGCGTTCTTTGTTAAAGAACTTGGGAAGTACTTGATCCTTAGGTTTTCGTTATTCGAAATGTCATCCGCTTCGATCAAATATCTCGCCACATGCTCGACAGTAGATTCTGTCGTGTCCCCAGAGAACTTAGTAATTTTGGGGACCTTGCATCTAGGAGGTAAGTCCGTTTGTAACACATATTCTGACAATGGAGATGTAAAGTTGGGCCTTCTAAAGCCCATGTTCATCCCATTCTGAGTCATGATCCTTTCAATCATGGTTGCCAGATTGTTTTCCAAACCCATGTTTTGGTATTGGATATGCTGAACCACTTCGTCAGCATTTTGGTTTCTGTTAACTAACCTTACCTCTGGGGTTATTACCCTAGGTTCCTCGACAGGTTGTTCCAATCGTGCCCTAAGGTTTTCTTCGACAGGCTGTTGAGCCTGGTTAATGGTGGTTTCTTCCTCTAAAAATATCCCCTGGTTTCCCCTTATTTGCGCCCTTTGGGGCTGTCGAATCGGTTGGGGTACTCCAAAGAAGTCAGCCAAGCGCGCCATTTGCGCTGTCATTTGCTGATTCGATTGAGTAGTGTTTTGTATTAGAGGGTTTAGCACTGTACTCAAAGTTTGTGCCAACATTTGCACCATATCGTGGTTGCTTTCGTCCATTTGTTGCCTCAAGACTGCTGTCGAGGCATTTGTAAGGCCATGGGCTACTTGGGACGTTCCTCCTAAGAGTTGGGTCCTATTTCTATTCGCCATGCCTACTCCAGAGCCTTGGAGTGGCGAAGAGGCACTCACCAAAGGGTCTGAAAAAGTGGACGCAGCATTCGTCAGGCTTGCCACTTCAGAAGTTGGCATGCCATAGAATGGAATAAATCCTGGGGGAACCAAAGGCCTTGTGCCTAAATTTCCCCTTGGTGGGGGAGTTCCCAAAGGCATCCTGGGGCCTGTTAACGAAGGTATTGGCCCCGTGGTTGTGACCGATACTGCTGGTGTCGAACCAACATTTGTCGCTTCACTTACGGTCATACTAACCGTTGCTCCCACATTCGTTTGTGGGATTTCGTTATTGTTTGGCGGATTCGCCATCTCTTCCCTTCTTCTGGCAGTATTGTTATCGTTAGTGTATATTCTACCACTTCTCAATAACATACAACTCGAAAAGATGAGATTATTTTCAACAATCAACACACGGTCCCACCGGGTGTGCCAATTTGTTTACCTTGGGATTTGGTTAACAACCGTTGATCCTCCAAATGGTTACTTATTTGGTTACTCGCAGGATCGATCAGATTGATCCTTGGACATAGGTTGATTTTGAAGTTTTGATTAAATTGGATAAGGCTTTAAATAAAGAGGTTTCAAGTAAATTGCATGAAGAAAGGACTTGGTAAAATAAACAAGGCTTAAAGTAAAAGGGTTCGACAGGAATGTAAAGAGGAAAGCAAGTAAATTTCTGGAAAAGTAAATGACTTTGATTAATAAAATTGGTGTTTCACACATACATTTCTCAACAATTCTTTCTCACACGCTGGGTACTCGAATCTATATGAGTGACTTTGTATAGAATTGTGAACACACGCGAGAACTTACATGACTACTACTATTTATACTAAAACATCCCAAGTAACCGTCGGGCAGTTACACTGCTTCGAGATGATTCCACTTGGCACGTTCTCAACGTTCGACGCTCCAGATCTTTGCACGCTACACGTGGTAACTGCTGGAAACCGTTTTCCCTCCAAAAGCTTGAATTTCAAACTGCTCCACTCTGAACCATCGAACACTTTCGTCGAGAGACATCTTCGACGAGAAACTCCTTCGACGTCGAAGGCAACCAACTTCTCCCTTGGAAGAAATCTTCTAAGTACTTTGCCATCTTTCGACGGGCATTTCGACAGACTTAGCCAGTCGAAAATATCCTTCAGCTTTAATGGCTGACATCAACAAAACAAAGATGTCGAATTTAGGAGCCAACATCTGGCCCATTAGACAAAAAGCCTTGTTTGACTTTCTGGCATCACGTGCGTGTTCATTGACTCCTGAGTACCGTGGTCTGCATTCTTTAGCCATTGGATTGGGTTTCATGGCCATTTGTGTTCTGGCTGTTGGCCATTTGTGTTCTGGCTGTTGGCCATTTGTGTTCTGGCCTCATCATGCATAAGTTGTTCTTTTGGCCATTTGCCTTTTGCCTTTTGGCCATTTGGCTTTTTGGCTTTTGGCTTTTGGCCATTTGGCTTTCGGCCTCAACGTTCCTTAATGAACCTGCATGGGATCCTGTCTAAATCTGCAGTGTTGAATCTCATGAACACATTAAATAAAATCATAAAATACAAATAAAACCAATATATGAAGAAATTTAATGTTTAGGCACAATATGGCATGTATGAATGATTATACCCTTTTGATCATGGAGATCAAATCAATCTTACCCTCACTGGAAAATTAGTGACATGAATGCTTTTATGCCTTTTGAATCATGGAGATCAAGCCAGCCTTACCCTTACTGAAGAAGTAGTGAGGTGTTGGTTTGTAACTGTGATGACTTGTTTGTAGTGAGAGAGGGATTTGTAATAAGGATTTCAAGGTTTTAGGGTTCTTGAAAGAATTTGATATTCTGACAGTGTTGTGGCCAGGTTTTTTCTCTCTTTTTTTCTCCTCTCTGGTTTGTGTGAAAAGAAGGTGATTATATAATGGAAATTAGGGTAAAGAAAATGGGCTTTGAATGTGCAATTGGGTCTTCAATGTTCACTTGAGTTCGTCACTTTCCAGGCTAAATCGCAGGGACTTAAGTGCAATTTTTGAAGTTGAAATGTGAAAACAAAATGTAGCCGACATTGATAACTAACTCCTGTCCGAAAATCGGCCCAATCGGATAAACGGTGAATTAGTTATGAATTTTTGAAGTTTCAGCTCAGACAAACTTATTTTGGGCTCTAGTGTCGACTCTGACACGTTCTTCAATAAAAAACTGGTATTGATCGGAGCATAATACGGTCTCGACTTTTGAAGCAAAGTTTTAGATTTATGAGTCAGGGACCTTGTGTAAAAATATGAGCCCAATCCGATAAAAATTGACCGAGTTATGAATTTTTGAAGTTTCGGCGCAGATGAAATAATATTCAGCATTCAGGTTTTTCAGCGTGTCACGCACTCTGAGCAAAAAACGAAGGCCTTTTGAATACCGTTTGAACTTAATACCTTCTGTGAAAATGTAGTCAACTCAATTTGTGAAATTTTGGCACCGGAACCGGCTCGATACGATGAAAATCGATCAAGTTATGATTTTCTGAACATGACGCAAATAAACTTCTGTCACAAATTTTCTGTACGAAAATACTTGATAAATCCACATTTTTGAAGACCTTCTGATCGAAATTGGCTTCCAGTCGTGAGAGATGAAAACGTAGATAATGTCAAGACGGAATTTTGGCCACTGGAACAGGTTCAAAACGAGCCACGATCTTCAAGTTATGAATTTTTTAGCGCGTAAAAACTGCACTTTCAGCACACTTTTTCACCATATTTCTTCGAGAAAACTCACACATTCGGATACCTTCTTTAAAGAATTGACTCTTGAGCCGAACCTGAATTTGAGAATATGTTATCAGAGATATCTTGGCGAAAGAACACCTGAATATGATGCGCCGGGTTGGACTTGTGAATTTTTCTTGAAATGTTTTGAGAAATATGGGAGGGCAAATTTTGGTAGACATGTTGGTTCATCATGACCTGCATCACAAGCCCTTGAGATCCTTGAAATGGGTTAGTTCTTATGCGGGATGCATGCAATGGTATGATGTTATGCTATGCATGGGGTAATGTAGGTAAACCCTGTTATGAGTCCCAATTAAGGACTATAAACAAAACCTGCAAGAAACTCAAGTGTCAGATAACAAGCATTCAAGTAGTCAAGTATGAAAGCACACAAGTCACACCACAACCCTTAGAGTTTAGGCCAGCATGGGGTCTAGGTATTACCCTCTTGAAGTTGGTGGGCTCAACCTGTCCTATCAGAAGTAACCGGGTTCTAAGGGTCCCAATATCATTGGATTGCTTTCATTGTTCATCGTTTCGATTTAGCCACTGAACTGGCGACCGAAATATTCCAAGAAAACAACCCTCAATTGAGTGTAGTATCGAGTATCAACCAACCTCAGACTGCACCAAAGTCAGTTATCTCACTACCCTAAAGAGGCCAAGATGGTTCAATTAAGGTTCCTAAGGTCAGTTGATGCTTCACGACACCACGCGGAGGCCCCGTACTCTCCTTGACTGAACTCAAGGGTTACCGGTACACACCAAAGTGCCACATCAATGTAGCAGACTATTTCAACCATGTCGGTATACCCCACACAGTTCCCTCACAGCCTTGTTGCTACTTTCTAAGAAGGTATCCCCAGATCCGGGTTAGGATCTATAGAACTCCCAAGACAGTATCCACAATTTAAAGCAAACAAGCACAACAATTGAAAACACAAGTGATCTTAGTCCTAAGGTACACCTCACTTTATAAGAGTCCCCAGCATAGTCGCTAGTTTTGTGATCGGTGGATCTGGAACTGACTGTTTAACGCTGGTTCGCGAAATGTCGCGGAAGCAAGAGTCGCCACCGTCTTTTATTTTCTCTAACATGGACAGGACAAAAGCACAGCAAAATTCCTTATGAGATAGTTTCTCGGTTCGGGAGGTAGATTTATAGAAAGGGAAGGTATTAGCACCCTTTCTATCCATGGTTATCCATGGGCTCTTAGGTACTTGCTCATTGTGTTTTCAAAATGTTTTCTTTTCAAGTGTGAGTGGGTTTGAAAAAGTTTCGTTTAAAGATTTCAGAATGACTCTTGTATCAGTCCTCAAGAGTGTTTGAAAAAATTGTTTTGAAAGTCTTTTTGAAAGTGTCGGTGTGAAAAGAGTTTTGTTTTTTTTTAATAGAGCAAGTATCTACGAGTCATCTACCTACCCTAAGGAATTAGGCTGTGTAAATGTCCTTAAGGTAGTGCCATCCCACCATTGAGAGATAGGTAGCACCACCGTTGGAGGTGTTCGGGTCAATTCGTTTGTTAGGGACGGTGTGGTCACCGGAGCAACAGTAGGACACCTTAGAAGCTACCCTTATGCCATTGATCCTTTTTTAATTCGAGGCAACTTTTCCGAGGCAACTTGTTTTGAGGCATATGGATCAACGGACATAAGGACTTACTAAAACGTCCTATACTCGACGACCACGTTTCGAAGGCAAGGCAACAGTGAGGCGTACCCTAAGAGTGGTGTGTGAATTTGTGTGTTATTTTCAGTTATGTTTTATCTTGTACATGCATCATGGTGATCTATGCTTGTTTTTATTTTAGGCCATACATTCTTTCATGCAAAGTTTAGCAGTTTTAAGAGTGCGGAAATTTAAATGCGGAAAGTAAAATCCTACGCTATTACAAGGCGCGGGTCTATACATCACCAAATTAACAAAGACCCGTTTGATAAAAAATGCGGAAAATAAATAAATTCCTAATTACTATTACATGGCTTGAGCAATTACATAATATTCACAAGAAAAATAAGAATAAATGCGCGAAAAGAATAGAAAATAGAACGTTCGAGGGCGTTGGACCCTTTTGGAATTAAATTGAATTAAAAGTTAATTAATTATTTAATTAAGAGAAAAGAAATGTTTTTTAGGTTTTTTGGTATTTAATGGAAAATAAAGAACAAGAATTAAAAGGAAACCCTAAATCTAGATTATTTAATTTATTTACATGCTTATTTACAAAATTAATGATAATTAATAATAATGATAAATAATGATGATTAATAATTTATTTAAGAAAAAGATGAAAATGTCAAAAAAACCTAATTCTAGATACTTTTTACTTATTAAGAAAAAGATTAAAGTTTAAAAACCTAAATTAAACTAAGTTAATTGTTAGAGTTTATTTACAAAAAATAGGTTAGTGATGAAATTAATAATAATTGAATATATTTGTATTTTTTATTTTTCTGTTTTTATTATAGAAAATTATTTTTATGGTGAAAAAAACAATTAAAACAATTAAAAAAGAATTAGAAAAGAAAAGAAAATAAAATTAAAAAGGATGCAAACCAAGGGGGGTTTCAGGCCAAGGGGAGGTTTTTTTGAAGTATTCTGGCCCATTAGACAAAAAACATTGTTTGACTTTCTGGCATCACGTGCGTGTTCATTGACTCCTGAGTACCGTGGTCTGCATTCTTTGGCCATTGAATTGAGTTTCATGGCCATTTGTGTTCTGGCCTCATCATGCATAAGTTGTTCTTTTGGCCATTTGGCTTTTGGCTTTTGGCTTTTGGCTTTTGGCTTTTGGCCATTTGGCTTTTTGGCTTTTGGCTTTTGGCCATTTGGCTTTCGGCCTCAACGTTCCTTAATGAACCTGCATGGGATCCTGTCTAAATCTGCAGTGTTGAATCTCATGAACACATTAAATAAAATCATAAAATACAAATAAAGCCAATATATGAAGAAATTTAATGTTTAGGCACAATATGACATGTATGAATGATTATACCCTTTTGATCATGGAGATCAAATCAATATTACCCTCACTGAAAAATTAGTGACATGAATGCTTTTATGCCTTTTGGATCATGGAGATCAAACCAGTCTTACCCTTACTGAAGAAGTAGTGAGGTGTTGGTTTGTAACTGTGATGACTTGTTTGTAGTGAGAGAGGGATTTGTAATAAGGATTTCAAGGTTTTAGGATTCTTGAAAGAATTTGATATTCTGACAGTGTTGTGGCCAGGTTTTTTTCTCTCTTTTTTTCTCCTCTCTGGTTTGTGTGAAAAGAAAGTGATTATATAATGGAAATTAGGGTAAAGAAAATGGGCTTTGAATGTGCAATTGGGCCTTCAATGTTCACTTGAGTTCGTCACTTTCCAGGCTAAATCGCAGGGACTTAAGTGCAATTTTTGAAGTTGAAATGTGAAAACAAAATGTAGCCGACATCGATAACTAACTCCTGTCCGAAAATCGGCCCAATCGGATAAACGGTGAATTAGTTATGAATTTTTGAAGTTTCAGCTCAGACAAACTTATTTTGGGCTCTAGTGTCGACTCTGACACGTTCTTCAATAAAAAACTGGTATTGATCGGAGCATAATACGGTCTCGACTTTTGAAGCAAAGTTTTAGATTTATGAGTCAGGGACCTTGTGTAAAAATATGAGCCCAATCCGATAAAAATTGACCGAGTTATGAATTTTTGAAGTTTCGGCGCAGATGAAATAATATTCAGCATTCAGGTTTTTCAGCGTGTCACGCACTCTGAGCAAAAAACGAAGGCCTTTTGAATACCGTTTGAACTCAATACCTTCTGTGAAAATGTAGTCAACTCAATTTGTGAAATTTTGGCGCCGGAACCGGCTCGATACGATGAAAATCGATCAAATTATGATTTTCTGAACATGACGCAAATAAACTTCTGTCACAAATTTTCTGTATGAAAATACTTGATAAATCCACATTTTTGAAGACCTTCTGATCGAAATTGGCTTCCAGTCGTGAGAGATGAAAACGTAGATAATGTCAAGACGGAATTTTGGCCACTGGAACAGGTTCAAAACGAGCCACGATCTTCAAGTTATGAATTTTTTAGCGCGTAAAAACTGCACTTTCAGCACACTTTTTCACCATATTTCTTCGAGAAAACTCACACATTCGGATACCTTCTTTAAAGAATTGACTCTTGAGCCGAACCTGAATTTGAGAATATGTTATCAGAGATATCTTGGAGAAAGAACACCTGAATATGATGCGCCGGGTTGGACTTGTGAATTTTTCTTGAAATGTTTTGAGAAATATGGGAGGGCAAATTTTGGGGTACAACAGTTGCCCCTGTTCAATCTTCTTAAACCTGAGGATGTAGATTGGCTGGCGTGCCTTTCGTAATCTGAAGGTGGAAGATGATTGAACACTAGAGTGCCCAGAAATTTGCACTCACATAGTAGAATGTCAGCAGTGTGATGCAGGGAATGGACTTACAGATGCCATTTGGAGACTGTAGGTATGTGGAGATGGGCTTATAGATGCCATCTGGAAGTATGATAGTACCTTGTCGGGAATGGGCTTATAGACGCCACCTAGGTGTCGATCGCGTAAGAGATTCCTTAGCGAGAACTTGCGTACCTGAGAAAGAAAAATAATTACCTGGCCTGTTACAGGAGTTGATCTTCAAACTCTTTACGTAGATGTGCCCTGGCTGGATACAGGAATCGAATCTTTAAACTCTTCAGACGTGCCCTGACAGGATACAGGAATCGAGTCCGGAGAATATTAGTCGTCAACAGATACACCCTGGCAAGATACAGGAATCGGATCTTCGAACTCTTCAGACGTGCCCTGGCAAGATACAGGAATCGAGTCTGGTAATGTTAGTCGTCAACAGATACACCCTGGCAAGATACAGGAATCGGATCTTCGAACTCTTCAGACGTGCCCTGGCAAGATACAGGAATCGAGTCTGGTAATGTTAGTCGTCAACAGATACACCCTGGCGAGATACAGGAATCAGATCTTTAAACTCTTCAGACGTGCCCTAGCCGGATACAGGAATCGAGTCTGGAATTCAGAAAGGTTGGTGAGTTGTCTCTACTGACAGGTTATTTCCATGGACGGGTGGTCTTTATCGACGGGTGTCTATAACGACGAGTGGTCTTTATCGACGGGTGTCTATAACGACGAGTGGTCTTTATCGACGGGTGTCTATAACGACGAGTGTCTATAACGACGAGTGTCTATAACGACGAGTGTCTATAACGACGAGTGTCTATGACGACGAGTGTCTATAACGACGGGTGTTTATAACGACGAGTGTCTATAACGACGAGTGTCTATAACGACGAGTGTCTATAACGACGAGTGTCTATAACGACGAGTGTCTATAATGACGAGTGTCTATAGCGACGAGTGTCTATAACGACGAGTGTCTATAACAACGAGTGTCTATAACGACGAGTGTCTATAACGACGAGTGTCTATGACGACGAGTGTCTATGACGACGAGTGTCTATGACGACGGGTGTCTATAACGACGAGTGTCTATAACGACGAGTGTCTATAACAACGAGTGTCTATAACGACGAGTGTCTATAACGACGAGTTGGATCAGAAAAATCTTTAGGCATTGATTTAACTGGATTTGTATTCTTTGACTGGGTTGGTCTCTTTTGACTGTATTCGTCTACATAGCTGATCTTTTAACTGTATCCTTCCTGAAAGGTAAAGGTCAGCCATATGTAATGCATGATATGGATCAAACAATAATATTTTTCAACACATGAGATTGTATGATATGATGCGTATATGCATGTATCATGATGTATAACAATGTGATGTTTATGTATGTATCTTCGTCTAGGAAAATAGATCCTTGACGGATGCCGGGAAGTCAAATCCTGGGCTGATGTTGAAGAGTGAAATTCTTCGTTTCCGTTGGGGATGATGATTGCAAGAATACCGGTAAGGGAAGATGACTCCGTTGGGGAATAAACTTGGCGAATAGATTGCTCTGCGGGGAGATGCTCTGTGGGGAGAGAGATACTTTACTGAGATTTGATGATAACTCCGCTGGGGATACCATTGTTATGCTCTGTTAGAAGATTGGATGAACTCCACTGGGGGATAGGAAGACTTCGTCGGGGACGATCTTTCCGTGGCTTTTAGCTGAGGATAATCCAGTTATAAGCTCTGGTGGAGAAATAACCTTTGAATAAAACCGGGGAGACGCGTTCGCTCTGCAGGGAGTGAAGGTATCTTGGTCGCATTCTTCAGCTGAACTTACCTTGGCACCTCGGTGGACAGGGCAACCGAATCATTTAGACAACTCATTATTGCCCCAATTTCTGTTGGAGAAGAAGGTACCTGTGAAGGTGTTTGATGACTGCCGTTTGACAAATCTTCTTCTGGTAGGCAAGTGACGAGATACCGGGACATAGTCATACGCTTTGATCCCTAATTTTTGCCTGGACCGCCCTTTCGGGTTTTCAGTCCACCGGGATACCCATTTTTTCCCAAGCCGCCTTTTCAGGTTTTCGACTTGCCGGGTGTACAGATTTTTTTCATTTCATCCCTTATTTTTGCCCGAACCCTTTTGGTTCACCGGGAAGCCCTTATTTTTGCCTAGGTGTGTCAACCTAGCGGGTCTTTGATTTTGCGTAGTATTTTTTCGACTATGTCCATGTTCTCAGAATGTATGGAGGTGCCCCTGTTGTTGTGTTGCCATGCCACCAGAAGATCTTCGTTTGATCGTCCAATGCCCCAAGTGACTTAGACGGAGATTTTCCCCAGGCTATTTGGCATTTGAGAGATTCTCTGAATCTTGACTTAACTGCTCCAGATGACGGACAATGATCATGTCATACCCCTTATTTGGGAGTGCTTTTGTTCATCCGATATTCGTCGTGCGAGCTTCTATGCTGTTCAAACAAATAGTCGTATGCAAACAAAGCTATGTTAAAAATGCAAAGCTTATGTCTGTTTCGAATTTTTTGGAAATGCAATTTTTTAATAAAACAAGTGAGTTCTTTTGTAAACTGTGATGTCAAACTTGTTATTTTACTGCGAGCCTTAAGGAGTCAGGATACCTTTGTAACAGTATTCTTTTGAACTAACCCATGCTTCAACTAGGACTTTTTAGGGTTGTAACGTGGTCTGGTTCACGGTTTAAGAAACAAAGGATAAAGGCTCAAATTTTATTTGTACCCACCCGCTCTTCGTGATGTTCTTCAATCCTAAACTCAACTGATTGTGCGTTAGACCTTATTTGAGTTTTTGTCCTGATATTCCCGTGATGGTTCAGATGTTGATAGTTTATTTTGAATAGGCAGTCATTCCTTTTTGTTATTGAGGGTTTATAGGACCTCTTTCCCTTTTTTTTGATTTCGTTATCCCTGTTTTTTGCCTGAACTGTTTCTTTTGTGATTACAGTCAGCGGGATGCCCCAGTTTTGTAAGTCTCCTTCATAGGTTTTGACTTATTGGGCTTTTGTTTTTTTTTTTGAAAGATAATGACTGCCTGTCTTGACGATTATAGGGAACCATCACTGTTTTTTTGTTTGTTTTGTAAGGACCTCTTTGGTGCCGTTTGTTATGCACTTGGATCAACTGAGAGAACTACCCTGCCCTAGGTTATGATTAAGGGTTTTAATTTTCGAAAAGAAAAACTCCTACTTCTTTGGCTCAGAGGGGTTGACGAGGGATTATCTTCCTTATAACTCCAGTGTTTAGGGATTGAAACAATGCCTGTACCTCATCAGCGGGGTCTGTTCAAAAGCATACTGTAA
This sequence comes from Vicia faba, assembly GCA_948472305.1. Taxonomy (NCBI): domain Eukaryota; kingdom Viridiplantae; phylum Streptophyta; class Magnoliopsida; order Fabales; family Fabaceae; genus Vicia; species Vicia faba. The sequence goes on from OX451736.1 coordinate 1,598,961,129, forward strand.
TGACCGCGGTATCGTTTTCGTCATCCTCCCTCAAGAGGCTTAGAATTTCTTAATCAAGAGTTGATCATCAAAAAAATATGAAATCAGTTTGCATATAGTGAATACGAGATAATTACTTCAAAACAGACATGTGTAATGCATTAATGAAATAACAACGTTTAACATGAATAAATGTTTGAACAGTCAAAAGAAAGTTACAACTTGAAAATTATAATAAACAAAAGTCTTCTCATCTCAGGGCTTGTTACTTCAAATGGTGAATCCGGTAGGGATGGTAGAAACATTCAGCCTGACCCACTTGGGTGAAATCCACTGCTCCTTCATTAATCAGATCCTGGACTTTGTTCTTCAGAGCCCAGCAGTCAGCAGTGTCATGTCCAGGACTATCAGAGTGGTATGCACATCTTCTGTCGGGATGATAGTTAGGAGCAGAGATGTTGGGGTTCCGGGGAGGAGCCCTTAGTGTAATCAGATTCAACCTCAACAGGTGTTGCAAGGATTGAAACAGCGGCATGTTAAGCTGGGTGAATTGCCTCTTGGACCTGCTTGGCTTTTTCTGATCAACTTGTTGCTCTGGGCGAGGTTGATGTTGGGCTTGTGAAGTAGTAGCAATTTGGAGAGGTCCATTCTTCACCATACCAGACTCTTGTCCTCTTGGAAGCTGATCAAAGACCTGGTCCCTGACTTGGACTGGTTGCTTCATGTTGGATCTGTCTTGGTGGAGTTGACTGATCATGGTCCTCAACTCTTCTTGCTCCCGAGCTAAACCTTGGATGAGAGCCCTTTGCCCCAGCATCTGGGTCTTCATTGTATCTACCTCAGCTTGCAGGCGTTTCAGTCGTTCGTCCTTGTCATCCTCGGGACTTTTCTTGGCCAGATTCCCCATGAGGAGTGTCCTTAACTCTTCCTGCCCCTTGGATAGGCTTAGGAAGATCTCCCTGAACTGAGTCTCTTGAGCATGAAGACCTTGGTTATCTTGTTGGGAAGCCATTGCTGAAATAAACAGCGGAGAAGGCAAGTGACCTGCAACAAGGGTACCTGTAATGCAATGATATGTATGATATGCATGCAATGTTTTCAAGGATCTCGCGGGGTAAACAAGAAGATTGTTAGCATTTGAATTTGTAGCTTGATTGAAGGACCTTCATGTTGTTGAGAGTCCTTCTTCAAGAGTCAAGGCTCACCATATCAAGTGGGTCATAGCCCCTGACAACCTTGGCTAGAGGAAAATAAATTCCCTTTGCCCCTTGCCAGACATGTTGGTTCATCATGACCTGCATCACAAGCCCTTGAGATCCTTGAAATGGGTTAGTTCTTATGCGGGATGCATGCAATGGTATGATGTTATGCTATGCATGGGGTAATGTAGGTAAACCCTGTTATGAGTCCCAATTAAGGACTATAAACAAAACCTGCAAGAAACTTAAGTGTCAGATAACAAGCATGCAAGTAGTCAAGTATGAAAGCACACAAGTCACACCACAACCCTTAGAGTTTAGGCCAGCATGGGGTCTAGGTATTACCCTCTTGAAGTTGGTGGGCTCAACCTGTCCTATCAGAAGTAACCGGGTTCTAAGGGTCCCAATATCATTGGATTGCTTTCATTGTTCATCGTTTCGATTTAGCCACTGAACTGGCGACCGAAATATTCCAAGAAAACAACCCTCAATTGAGTGTAGTATCGAGTATCAACCAACCTCAGACTGCACCAAAGTCAGTTATCTCACTACCCTAAAGAGGCCAAGATGGTTCAATTAAGGTTCCTAAGGTCAGTTGATGCTTCACGACACCACGCGGAGGCCCCGTACTCTCCTTGACTGAACTCAAGGGTTACCGGTACACACCAAAGTGCCACATCAACGTAGCAGACTATTTCAACCATGTCGGTATACCCCACACAGTTCCCTCACAGCCTTGTTGCTACTTTCTAAGAAGGTATCCCCAGATCCGGGTTAGGATCTATAGAACTCCCAAGACAGTATCCACAATTTAAAGCAAACAAGCACAACAATTGAAAACACAAGTGATCTTAGTCCTAAGGTACACCTCACTTTATAAGAGTCCCCAGCATAGTCGCCAGTTTTGTGATCGGTGGATCTGGAACTGACTGTTTAACGCTGGTTCGCGAAATGTCGCGGAAGCAAGAGTCGCCACCGTCTTTTATTTTCTCTAACATGGACAGGACAAAAGCACAGCAAAATTCCTTATGAGATAGTTTCTCGGTTCGGGAGGTAGATTTATAGAAAGGGAAGGTATTAGCACCCTTTCTATCCATGGTTATCCATGGGCTCTTAGGTACTTGCTCATTGTGTTTTCAAAATGTTTTCTTTTCAAGTGTGAGTGGGTTTGAAAAAGTTTCGTTTAAAGATTTCAGAATGACTCTTGTATCAGTCCTCAAGAGTGTTTGAAAAAATTGTTTTGAAAGTCTTTTTGAAAGTGTCGGTGTGAAAAGAGTTTTGTTTTTTTTTTAATAGAGCAAGTATCTACGAGTCATCTACCTACCCTAAGGAATTAGGCTGTGTAAATGTCCTTAAGGTAGTGCCATCCCACCATTGAGAGATAGGTAGCACCACCGTTGGAGGTGTTCGGGTCAATTCGTTTGTTAGGGACGGTGTGGTCACCGGAGCAACAGTAGGACACCTTAGAAGCTACCCTTATGCCATTGATCCTTTTTTAATTCGAGGCAACTTTTCCGAGGCAACTTGTTTTGAGGCATATGGATCAACGGACATAAGGACTTACTAAAACGTCCTATACTCGACGACCACGTTTCGAAGGCAAGGCAACAGTGAGGCGTACCCTAAGAGTGGTGTGTGAATTTGTGTGTTATTTTCAGTTATGTTTTATCTTGTACATGCATCATGGTGATCTATGCTTGTTTTTATTTTAGGCCATACATTCTTTCATGCAAAGTTTAGCAGTTTTAAGAGTGCGGAAATTTAAATGCGGAAAGTAAAATCCTACGCTATTACAAGGCGCGGGTCTATACATCACCAAATTAACAAAGACCCGTTTGATAAAAAATGCGGAAAATAAATAAATTCCTAATTACTATTACATGGCTTGAGCAATTACATAATATTCACAAGAAAAATAAGAATAAATGCGCGAAAAGAATAGAAAATAGAACGTTCGAGGGCGTTGGACCCTTTTGGAATTAAATTGAATTAAAAGTTAATTAATTATTTAATTAAGAGAAAAGAAATGTTTTTTAGGTTTTTTGGTATTTAATGGAAAATAAAGAACAAGAATTAAAAGGAAACCCTAAATCTAGATTATTTAATTTATTTACATGCTTATTTACAAAATTAATGATAATTAATAATAATGATAAATAATGATGATTAATAATTTATTTAAGAAAAAGATGAAAATGTCAAAAAAACCTAATTCTAGATACTTTTTACTTATTAAGAAAAAGATTAAAGTTTAAAAACCTAAATTAAACTAAGTTAATTGTTAGAGTTTATTTACAAAAAATAGGTTAGTGATGAAATTAATAATAATTGAATATATTTGTATTTTTGATTTTTCTGTTTTTATTATAGAAAATTATTTTTATGGTGAAAAAAACAATTAAAACAATTAAAAAAGAATTAGAAAAGAAAAGAAAATAAAATTAAAAAGGATGCAAACCAAGGGGGGTTTCAGGCCAAGGGGAGGTTTTTTTGAAGTATTCTGGCCCATTAGACAAAAAACATTGTTTGACTTTCTGGCATCACGTGCGTGTTCATTGACTCCTGAGTACCGTGGTCTGCATTCTTTGGCCATTGAATTGAGTTTCATGGCCATTTGTGTTCTGGCCTCATCATGCATAAGTTGTTCTTTTGGCCATTTGGCTTTTGGCTTTTGGCTTTTGGCTTTTGGCTTTTGGCTTTTGGCCATTTGGCTTTTTGGCTTTTGGCCATTTGGCTTTCGGCCTCAACGTTCCTTAATGAACCTGCATGGGATCCTGTCTAAATCTGCAGTGTTGAATCTCATGAACACATTAAATAAAATCATAAAATACAAATAAAGCCAATATATGAAGAAATTTAATGTTTAGGCACAATATGACATGTATGAATGATTATACCCTTTTGATCATGGAGATCAAATCAATATTACCCTCACTGAAAAATTAGTGACATGAATGCTTTTATGCCTTTTGGATCATGGAGATCAAACCAGTCTTACCCTTACTGAAGAAGTAGTGAGGTGTTGGTTTGTAACTGTGATGACTTGTTTGTAGTGAGAGAGGGATTTGTAATAAGGATTTCAAGGTTTTAGGGTTCTTGAAAGAATTTGATATTCTGACAGTGTTGTGGCCAGGTTTTTTTCTCTCTTTTTTTCTCCTCTCTGGTTTGTGTGAAAAGAAGGTGATTATATAATGGAAATTAGGGTAAAGAAAATGGGCTTTGAATGTGCAATTGGGCCTTCAATGTTCACTTGAGTTCGTCACTTTCCAGGCTAAATCGCAGGGACTTAAGTGCAATTTTTGAAGTTGAAATGTGAAAACAAAATGTAGCCGACATCGATAACTAACTCCTGTCCGAAAATCGGCCCAATCGGATAAACGGTGAATTAGTTATGAATTTTTGAAGTTTCAGCTCAGACAAACTTATTTTGGGCTCTAGTGTCGACTCTGACACGTTCTTCAATAAAAAACTGGTATTGATCGGAGCATAATACGGTCTCGACTTTTGAAGCAAAGTTTTAGATTTATGAGTCAGGGACCTTGTGTAAAAATATGAGCCCAATCCGATAAAAATTGACCGAGTTATGAATTTTTGAAGTTTCGGCGCAGATGAAATAATATTCAGCATTCAGGTTTTTCAGCGTGTCACGCACTCTGAGCAAAAAACGAAGGCCTTTTGAATACCGTTTGAACTCAATACCTTCTGTGAAAATGTAGTCAACTCAATTTGTGAAATTTTGGCGCCGGAACCGGCTCGATACGATGAAAATCGATCAAGTTATGATTTTCTGAACATGACGCAAATAAACTTCTGTCACAAATTTTCTGTACGAAAATACTTGATAAATCCACATTTTTGAAGACCTTCTGATCGAAATTGGCTTCCAGTCGTGAGAGATGAAAACGTAGATAATGTCAAGACGGAATTTTGGCCACTGGAACAGGTTCAAAACGAGCCACGATCTTCAAGTTATGAATTTTTTAGCGCGTAAAAACTGCACTTTCAGCACACTTTTTCACCATATTTCTTCGAGAAAACTCACACATTCGGATACCTTCTTTAAAGAATTGACTCTTGAGCCGAACCTGAATTTGAGAATATGTTATCAGAGATATCTTGGAGAAAGAACACCTGAATATGATGCGCCGGGTTGGACTTGTGAATTTTTCTTGAAATGTTTTGAGAAATATGGGAGGGCAAATTTTGGGGTACAACAGTTGCCCCTGTTCAATCTTCTTAAACCTGAGGATGTAGATTGGCTGGCGTGCCTTTCGTAATCTGAAGGTGGAAGATGATTGAACACTAGAGTGCCCAGAAATTTGCACTCACATAGTAGAATGTCAGCAGTGTGATGCAGGGAATGGACTTACAGATGCCATTTGGAGACTGTAGGTATGTGGAGATGGGCTTATAGATGCCATCTGGAAGTATGATAGTACCTTGTCGGGAATGGGCTTATAGACGCCACCTAGGTGTCGATCGCGTAAGAGATTCCTTAGCGAGAACTTGCGTACCTGAGAAAGAAAAATAATTACCTGGCCTGTTACAGGAGTTGATCTTCAAACTCTTTACGTAGATGTGCCCTGGCTGGATACAGGAATCGAATCTTTAAACTCTTCAGACGTGCCCTGACAGGATACAGGAATCGAGTCCGGAGAATATTAGTCGTCAACAGATACACCCTGGCAAGATACAGGAATCGGATCTTCGAACTCTTCAGACGTGCCCTGGCAAGATACAGGAATCGAGTCTGGTAATGTTAGTCGTCAACAGATACACCCTGGCAAGATACAGGAATCGGATCTTCGAACTCTTCAGACGTGCCCTGGCAAGATACAGGAATCGAGTCTGGTAATGTTAGTCATCAACAGATACACCCTGGCGAGATACAGGAATCAGATCTTTAAACTCTTCAGACGTGCCCTAGCCGGATACAGGAATCGAGTCTGGAATTCAGAAAGGTTGGTGAGTTGTCTCTACTGACAGGTTATTTCCATGGACGGGTGGTCTTTATCGACGGGTGTCTATAACGACGAGTGGTCTTTATCGACGGGTGTCTATAACGACGAGTGGTCTTTATCGACGGGTGTCTATAACGACGAGTGTCTATAACGACGAGTGTCTATAACGACGAGTGTCTATAACGACGAGTGTCTATGACGACGAGTGTCTATAACGACGGGTGTCTATGACGACGAGTGTCTATAACGACGAGTGTCTATAACGACGAGTGTCTATAACGACGAGTGTCTATAGCGACGAGTGTCTATAACGACGAGTGTCTATAACAACGAGTGTCTATAACGACGAGTGTCTATAACGACGAGTGTCTATGACGACGAGTGTCTATGACGACGGGTGTCTATAACGACGAGTGTCTATAACGACGAGTGTCTATAACAACGAGTGTCTATAACGACGAGTGTCTATAACGACGAGTTGGATCAGAAAAATCTTTAGGCATTGATTTAACTGGATTTGTATTCTTTGACTGGGTTGGTCTCTTTTGACTGTATTCGTCTACATAGCTGATCTTTTAACTGTATCCTTCCTGAAAGGTAAAGGTCAGCCATATGTAATGCATGATATGGATCAAGCAATAATATTTTTCAACACATGAGATTGTATGATATGATGCGTATATGCATGTATCATGATGTATAACAATGTGATGTTTATGTATGTATCTTCGTCTAGGAAAATAGATCCTTGACGGATGCCGGGAAGTCAAATCCTGGGCTGATGTTGAAGAGTGAAATTCTTCGTTTCTGTTGGGGATGATGATTGCAAGAATACCGGTAAGGGAAGATGACTCCATTGGGGAATAAACTTGGCGAATAGATTGCTCTGCGGGGAGATGCTCTGTGGGGAGAGAGATACTTTACTGAGATTTGATGATAACTCCGCTGGGGATACCATTGTTATGCTATGTTAGAAGATTGGATGAACTCCACTGGGGGATAGGAAGACTTCGTCGGGGACGATCTTTCCGTGGCTTTTAGCTGAGGATAATCCAGTTATAAGCTCTGGTGGAGAAATAACCTTTGAATAAAACCGGGGAGACGCGTTCGCTCTGCAGGGAGTGAAGGTATCTTGGTCGCATTCTTCAGCTGAACTTACCTTGGCACCTCGGTGGACAGGGCAACCGAATCATTTAGACAACTCATTATTGCCCCAATTTCTGTTGGAGAAGAAGGTACCTGTGAAGGTGTTTGATGACTGCCATTTGACAAATCTTCTTCTGGTAGGCAAGTGACGAGATACCGGGACATAGTCGTACGCTTTGATCCCTAATTTTTGCCTGGACCGCCCTTTCGGGTTTTCAGTCCACCGGGATACCCATTTTTTCCCAAGCCGCCTTTTCAGGTTTTCGACTTGCCGGGTGTACAGATTTTTTTCATTTCATCCCTTATTTTTGCCCGAACCCTTTTGGTTCACCGGGAAGCCCTTATTTTTGCCTAGGTGTGTCAACCTAGCGGGTCTTTGATTTTGCGTAGTATTTTTTCGACTATGTCCATGTTCTCAGAATGTATGGAGGTGCCCCTGTTGTTGTGTTGCCATGCCACCAGAAGATCTTCGTTTGATCGTCCAATGCCCCAAGTGACTTAGACGGAGATTTTCCCCAGGCTATTTGGCATTTGAGAGATTCTCTGAATCTTGACTTAACTGCTCCAGATGACGGACAATGATCATGTCATACCCCTTATTTGGGAGTGCTTTTGTTCATCCGATATTCGTCGTGCGAGCTTCTATGCTGTTCAAACAAATAGTCGTATGCAAACAAAGCTATGTTAAAAATGCAAAGCTTATGTCTGTTTCGAATTTTTTGGAAATGCAATTTTTTAATAAAACAAGTGAGTTCTTTTGTAAACTGTGATGTCAAACTTGTTATTTTACTGCGAGCCTTAAGGAGTCAGGATACCTTTGTAACAGTATTCTTTTGAACTAACCCATGCTTCAACTAGGACTTTTTAGGGTTGTAACGTGGTCTGGTTCACGGTTTAAGAAACAAAGGATAAAGGCTCAAATTTTATTTGTACCCACCCGCTCTTCGTGATGTTCTTCAATCCTAAACTCAACTGATTGTGCGTTAGACCTTATTTGAGTTTTTGTCCTGATATTCCCGTGATGGTTCAGATGTTGATAGTTTATTTTGAATAGGCAGTCATTCCTTTTTGTTATTGAGGGTTTATAGGACCTCTTTCCCTTTTTTTTGATTTCGTTATCCCTGTTTTTTGCCTGAACTGTTTCTTTTGTGATTACAGTCAGCGGGATGCCCCAGTTTTGTAAGTCTCCTTCATAGGTTTTGACTTATTGGGCTTTTGTTTTTTTTTTTGAAAGATAATGACTGCCTGTCTTGACGATTATAGGGAACCATCACTGTTTTTTTGTTTGTTTTGTAAGGACCTCTTTGGTGCCGTTTGTTATGCACTTGGATCAACTGAGAGAACTACCCTGCCCTAGGTTATGATTAAGGGTTTTAATTTTCGAAAAGAAAAACTCCTACTTCTTTGGCTCAGAGGGGTTGACGAGGGATTATCTTCCTTATAACTCCAGTGTTTAGGGATTGAAACAATGCCTGTACCTCATCAGCGGGGTCTGTTCAAAAGCATACTGTAATGACCGCGGTATCGTTTTCGTCATCCTCCCTCAAGAGGCTTAGAATTTCTTAATCAAGAGTTGATCATCAAAAAATATGAAATCAGTTTGCATATAGTGAATACGAGATAATTACTTCAAAACAGACATGTGTAATGCATTAATGAAATAACAACGTTTAACATGAATAAATGTTTGAACAGTCAAAAGAAAGTTACAACTTGAAAATTATAATAAACAAAAGTCTTCTCATCTCAGGGCTTGTTACTTCAAATGGTGAATCCGGTAGGGATGGTAGAAACATTCAGCCTGACCCACTTGGGTGAAATCCACTGCTCCTTCATTAATCAGATCCTGGACTTTGTTCTTCAGAGCCCAGCAGTCAGCAGTGTCATGTCCAGGACTATCAGAGTGGTATGCACATCTTCTGTCGGGATGATAGTTAGGAGCAGAGATGTTGGGGTTCCGGGGAGGAGCCCTTAGTGTAATCAGATTCAACCTCAACAGGTGTTGCAAGGATTGAAACAGCGGCATGTTAAGCTGGGTGAATTGCCTCTTGGACCTGCTTGGCTTTTTCTGATCAACTTGTTGCTCTGGGCGAGGTTGATGTTGGGCTTGTGAAGTAGTAGCAATTTGGAGAGGTCCATTCTTCACCATACCAGACTCTTGTCCTCTTGGAAGCTGATCAAAGACCTGGTCCCTGACTTGGACTGGTTGCTTCATGTTGGATCTGTCTTGGTGGAGTTGACTGATCATGGTCCTCAACTCTTCTTGCTCCCGAGCTAAACCTTGGATGAGAGCCCTTTGCCCCAGCATCTGGGTCTTCATTGTATCTACCTCAGCTTGCAGGCGTTTCAGTCGTTCGTCCTTGTCATCCTCGGAACTTTTCTTGGCCAGATTCCCCATGAGGAGTGTCCTTAACTCTTCCTGCCCCTTGGATAGGCTTAGGAAGATCTCCCTGAACTGAGTCTCTTGAGCATGAAGACCTTGGTTATCTTGTTGGGAAGCCATTGCTGAAATAAACAGCGGAGAAGGCAAGTGACCTGCAACAAGGGTACCTGTAATGCAATGATATGTATGATATGCATGCAATGTTTTCAAGGATCTCGCGGGGTAAACAAGAAGATTGTTAGCATTTGAATTTGTAGCTTGATTGAAGGACCTTCATGTTGTTGAGAGTCCTTCTTCAAGAGTCAAGGCTCACCATATCAAGTGGGTCATAGCCCCTGACAACCTTGGCTAGAGGAAAATAAATTCCCTTTGCCCCTTGCCAGACATGTTGGTTCATCATGACCTGCATCACAAGCCCTTGAGATCCTTGAAATGGGTTAGTTCTTATGCGGGATGCATGCAATGGTATGATGTTATGCTATGCATGGGGTAATGTAGGTAAACCCTGTTATGAGTCCCAATTAAGGACTATAAACAAAACCTGCAAGAAACTCAAGTGTCAGATAACAAGCATGCAAGTAGTCAAGTATGAAAGCACACAAGTCACACCACAACCCTTAGAGTTTAGGCCAGCATGGGGTCTAGGTATTACCCTCTTGAAGTTGGTGGGCTCAACCTGTCCTATCAGAAGTAACCGGGTTCTAAGGGTCCCAATATCATTGGATTGCTTTCATTGTTCATCGTTTCGATTTAGCCACTGAACTGGTGACCGAAATATTCCAAGAAAACAACCCTCAATTGAGTGTAGTATCGAGTATCAACCAACCTCAGACTGCACCAAAGTCAGTTATCTCACTACCCTAAAGAGGCCAAGATGGTTCAATTAAGGTTCCTAAGGTCAGTTGATGCTTCACGACACCACGCGGAGGCCCCGTACTCTCCTTGACTGAACTCAAGGGTTACCGGTACACACCAAAGTGCCACATCAACGTAGCAGACTATTTCAACCATGTCGGTATACCCCACACAGTTCCCTCACAGCCTTGTTGCTACTTTCTAAGAAGGTATCCCCAGATCCGGGTTAGGATCTATAGAACTCCCAAGACAGTATCCACAATTTAAAGCAAACAAGCACAACAATTGAAAACACAAGTGATCTTAGTCCTAAGGTACACCTCACTTTATAAGAGTCCCCAGCATAGTCGCCAGTTTTGTGATCGGTGGATCTGGAACTGACTGTTTAACGCTGGTTCGCGAAATGTCGCGGAAGCAAGAGTCGCCACCGTCTTTTATTTTCTCTAACATGGACAGGACAAAAGCACAGCAAAATTCCTTATGAGATAGTTTCTCGGTTCGGGAGGTAGATTTATAGAAAGGGAAGGTATTAGCACCCTTTCTATCCATGGTTATCCATGGGCTCTTAGGTACTTGCTCATTGTGTTTTCAAAATGTTTGCTTTTCAAGTGTGAGTGGGTTTGAAAAAGTTTCGTTTAAAGATTTCAGAATGACTCTTGTATCAGTCCTCAAGAGTGTTTGAAAAAATTGTTTTGAAAGTCTTTTTGAAAGTGTCGGTGTGAAAAGAGTTTTGTTTTTTTTTAATAGAGCAAGTATCTACGAGTCATCTACCTACCCTAAGGAATTAGGCTGTGTAAATGTCCTTAAGGTAGTGCCATCCCACCATTGAGAGATAGGTAGCACCACCGTTGGAGGTGTTCGGGTCAATTCGTTTGTTAGGGACGGTGTGGTCACCGGAGCAACAGTAGGACACCTTAGAAGCTACCCTTATGCCATTGATCCTTTTTTAATTCGAGGCAACTTTTCCGAGGCAACTTGTTTTGAGGCATATGGATCAACGGACATAAGGACTTACTAAAACGTCCTATACTCGACGACCACGTTTCGAAGGCAAGGCAACAGTGAGGCGTACCCTAAGAGTGGTGTGTGAATTTGTGTGTTATTTTCAGTTATGTTTTATCTTGTACATGCATCATGGTGATCTATGCTTGTTTTTATTTTAGGCCATACATTCTTTCATGCAAAGTTTAGCAGTTTTAAGAGTGCGGAAATTTAAATGCGGAAAGTAAAATCCTACGCTATTACAAGGCGCGGGTCTATACATCACCAAATTAACAAAGACCCGTTTGATAAAAAATGCGGAAAATAAATAAATTCCTAATTACTATTACATGGCTTGAGCAATTACATAATATTCACAAGAAAAATAAGAATAAATGCGCGAAAAGAATAGAAAATAGAACGTTCGAGGGCGTTGGACCCTTTTGGAATTAAATTGAATTAAAAGTTAATTAATTATTTAATTAAGAGAAAAGAAATGTTTTTTAGGTTTTTTGGTATTTAATGGAAAATAAAGAACAAGAATTTAAAGGAAACCCTAAATCTAGATTATTTAATTTATTTACATGCTTATTTACAAAATTAATGATAATTAATAATAATGATAAATAATGATGATTAATAATTTATTTAAGAAAAAGATGAAAATGTCAAAAAAACCTAATTCTAGATACTTTTTACTTATTAAGAAAAAGATTAAAGTTTAAAAACCTAAATTAAACTAAGTTAATTGTTAGAGTTTATTTACAAAAAATAGGTTAGTGATGAAATTAATAATAATTGAATATATTTGTATTTTTGATTTTTCTGTTTTTATTATAGAAAATTATTTTTATGGTGAAAAAAACAATTAAAACAATTAAAAAAGAATTAGAAAAGAAAAGAAAATAAAATTAAAAAGGATGCAAACCAAGGGGGGTTTCAGGCCAAGGGGAGGTTTTTTTGAAGTATTCTGGCCCATTAGACAAAAAACATTGTTTGACTTTCTGGCATCACGTGCGTGTTCATTGACTCCTGAGTACCGTGGTCTGCATTCTTTGGCCATTGAATTGAGTTTCATGGCCATTTGTGTTCTGGCCTCATCATGCATAAGTTGTTCTTTTGGCCATTTGGCTTTTGGCTTTTGGCTTTTGGCTTTTGGCTTTTGGCTTTTGGCTTTTGGCCATTTGGCTTTTTGGCTTTTGGCCATTTGGCTTTCGGCCTCAACGTTCCTTAATGAACCTGCATGGGATCCTGTCTAAATCTGCAGTGTTGAATCTCATGAACACATTAAATAAAATCATAAAATACAAATAAAGCCAATATATGAAGAAATTTAATGTTTAGGCACAATATGACATGTATGAATGATTATACCCTTTTGATCATGGAGATCAAATCAATATTACCCTCACTGAAAAATTAGTGACATGAATGCTTTTATGCCTTTTGGATCATGGAGATCAAACCAGTCTTACCCTTACTGAAGAAGTAGTGAGGTGTTGGTTTGTAACTGTGATGACTTGTTTGTAGTGAGAGAGGGATTTGTAATAAGGATTTCAAGGTTTTAGGGTTCTTGAAAGAATTTGATATTCTGACAGTGTTGTGGCCAGGTTTTTTTCTCTCTTTTTTTCTCCTCTCTGGTTTGTGTGAAAAGAAGGTGATTATATAATGGAAATTAGGGTAAAGAAAATGGGCTTTGAATGTGCAATTGGGCCTTCAATGTTCACTTGAGTTCGTCACTTTCCAGGCTAAATCGCAGGGACTTAAGTGCAATTTTTGAAGTTGAAATGTGAAAACAAAATGTAGCCGACATCGATAACTAACTCCTGTCCGAAAATCGGCCCAATCGGATAAACGGTGAATTAGTTATGAATTTTTGAAGTTTCAGCTCAGACAAACTTATTTTGGGCTCTAGTGTCGACTCTGACACGTTCTTCAATAAAAAACTGGTATTGATCGGAGCATAATACGGTCTCGACTTTTGAAGCAAAGTTTTAGATTTATGAGTCAGGGACCTTGTGTAAAAATATGAGCCCAATCCGATAAAAATTGACCGAGTTATGAATTTTTGAAGTTTCGGCGCAGATGAAATAATATTCAGCATTCAGGTTTTTCAGCGTGTCACGCACTCTGAGCAAAAAACGAAGGCCTTTTGAATACCGTTTGAACTCAATACCTTTTGTGAAAATGTAGTCAACTCAATTTGTGAAATTTTGGCGCCGGAACCGGCTCGATACGATGAAAATCGATCAAGTTATGATTTTCTGAACATGACGCAAATAAACTTCTGTCACAAATTTTATGTACGAAAATACTTGATAAATCCACATTTTTGAAGACCTTCTGATCGAAATTGGCTTCCAGTCGTGAGAGATGAAAACGTAGATAATGTCAAGACGGAATTTTGGCCACTGGAACAGGTTCAAAACGAGCCACGATCTTCAAGTTATGAATTTTTTAGCGCGTAAAAACTGCACTTTCAGCACACTTTTTCACCATATTTCTTCGAGAAAACTCACACATTCGGATACCTTCTTTAAAGAATTGACTCTTGAGCCGAACCTGAATTTGAGAATATGTTATCAGAGATATCTTGGAGAAAGAACACCTGAATATGATGCGCCGGGTTGGACTTGTGAATTTTTCTTGAAATGTTTTGAGAAATATGGGAGGGCAAATTTTGGGGTACAACAGTTGCCCCTGTTCAATCTTCTTAAACCTGAGGATGTAGATTGGCTGGCGTGCCTTTCGTAATCTGAAGGTGGAAGATGATTGAACACTAGAGTGCCCAGAAATTTGCACTCACATAGTAGAATGTCAGCAGTGTGATGCAGGGAATGGACTTACAGATGCCATTTGGAGACTGTAGGTATGTGGAGATGGGCTTATAGATGCCATCTGGAAGTATGATAGTACCTTGTCGGGAATGGGCTTATAGACGCCACCTAGGTGTCGATCGCGTAAGAGATTCCTTAGCGAGAACTTGCGTACCTGAGAAAGAAAAATAATTACCTGGCCTGTTACAGGAGTTGATCTTCAAACTCTTTACGTAGATGTGCCCTGGCTGGATACAGGAATCGAATCTTTAAACTCTTCAGACGTGCCCTGACAGGATACAGGAATCGAGTCCGGAGAATATTAGTCGTCAACAGATACACCCTGGCAAGATACAGGAATCGGATCTTCGAACTCTTCAGACGTGCCCTGGCAAGATACAGGAATCGAGTCTGGTAATGTTAGTCGTCAACAGATACACCCTGGCAAGATACAGGAATCGGATCTTCGAACTCTTCAGACGTGCCCTGGCAAGATACAGGAATCGAGTCTGGTAATGTTAGTCGTCAACAGATACACCCTGGCGAGATACAGGAATCAGATCTTTAAACTCTTCAGACGTGCCCTAGCCGGATACAGGAATCGAGTCTGGAATTCAGAAAGGTTGGTGAGTTGTCTCTACTGACAGGTTATTTCCATGGACGGGTGGTCTTTATCGACGGGTGTCTATAACGACGAGTGGTCTTTATCGACGGGTGTCTATAACGACGAGTGGTCTTTATCGACGGGTGTCTATAACGACGAGTGTCTATAACGACGAGTGTCTATAACGACGAGTGTCTATAACGACGAGTGTCTATGACGACGAGTGTCTATAACGACGGGTATTTATAACGACGAGTGTCTATAACGACGAGTGTCTATAACGACGAGTGTCTATAACGACGAGTGTCTATAACGACGAGTGTCTATAACGACGAGTGTCTATAGCGACGAGTGTCTATAACGACGAGTGTCTATAACAACGAGTGTCTATAACGACGAGTGTCTATAACGACGAGTGTCTATGACGACGAGTGTCTATGACGACGGGTGTCTATAACGTCGAGTGTCTATAACGACGAGTGTCTATAACAACGAGTGTCTATAACGACGAGTGTCTATAATGACGAGTTGGATCAGAAAAATCTTTAGGCATTGATTTAACTGGATTTGTATTCTTTGACTGGGTTGGTCTCTTTTGACTGTATTCGTCTACATAGCTGATCTTTTAACTGTATCCTTCCTGAAAGGTAAAGGTCAGCCATATGTAATGCATGATATGGATCAAGCAATAATATTTTTCAACACATGAGATTGTATGATATGATGCGTATATGCATGTATCATGATGTATAACAATGTGATGTTTATGTATGTATCTTCGTCTAGGAAAATAGATCCTTGACGGATGCCGGGAAGTCAAATCCTGGGCTGATGTTGAAGAGTGAAATTCTTTGTTTCTGTTGGGGATGATGATTGCAAGAATACCGGTAAGGGAAGATGACTCCGTTGGGGAATAAACTTGGCGAATAGATTGCTCTGCGGGGAGATGCTCTGTGGGGAGAGAGATACTTTACTGAGATTTGATGATAACTCCGCTGGGGATACCATTGTTATGCTATGTTAGAAGATTGGATGAACTCCACTGGGGGATAGGAAGACTTCGTCGGGGACGATCTTTCCGTGGCTTTTAGCTGAGGATAATCCAGTTATAAGCTCTGGTGGAGAAATAACCTTTGAATAAAACCGGGGAGACGCGTTCGCTCTGCAGGGAGTGAAGGTATCTTGGTCGCATTCTTCAGCTGAACTTACCTTGGCACCTCGGTGGACAGGGCAACCGAATCATTTAGACAACTCATTATTGCCCCAATTTCTGTTGGAGAAGAAGGTACCTGTGAAGGTGTTTGATGACTGCCATTTGACAAATCTTCTTCTGGTAGGCAAGTGACGAGATACCGGGACATAGTCGTACGCTTTGATCCCTAATTTTTGCCTGGACCGCCCTTTCGGGTTTTCAGTCCACCGGGATACCCATTTTTTCCCAAGCCGCCTTTTCAGGTTTTCGACTTGCCGGGTGTACAGATTTTTTTCATTTCATCTCTTATTTTTGCCCGAACCCTTTTGGTTCACCGGGAAGCCCTTATTTTTGCCTAGGTGTGTCAACCTAGCGGGTCTTTGATTTTGCGTAGTATTTTTTCGACTATGTCCATGTTCTCAGAATGTATGGAGGTGCCCCTGTTGTTGTGTTGCCATGCCACCAGAAGATCTTCGTTTGATCGTCCAATGCCCCAAGTGACTTAGACGGAGATTTTCCCCAGGCTATTTGGCATTTGAGAGATTCTCTGAATCTTGACTTAACTGCTCCAGATGACGGACAATGATCATGTCATACCCCTTATTTGGGAGTGCTTTTGTTCATCCGATATTCGTCGTGCGAGCTTCTATGCTGTTCAAACAAATAGTCGTATGCAAACAAAGCTATGTTAAAAATGCAAAGCTTATGTCTGTTTCGAATTTTTTGGAAATGCAATTTTTTAATAAAACAAGTGAGTTCTTTTGTAAACTGTGATGTCAAACTTGTTATTTTACTGCGAGCCTTAAGGAGTCAGGATACCTTTGTAACAGTATTCTTTTGAACTAACCCATGCTTCAACTAGGACTTTTTAGGGTTGTAACGTGGTCTGGTTCACGGTTTAAGAAACAAAGGATAAAGGCTCAAATTTTATTTGTACCCACCCGCTCTTCGTGATGTTCTTCAATCCTAAACTCAACTGATTGTGCGTTAGACCTTATTTGAGTTTTTGTCCTGATATTCCCGTGATGGTTCAGATGTTGATAGTTTATTTTGAATAGGCAGTCATTCCTTTTTGTTATTGAGGGTTTATAGGACCTCTTTCCCTTTTTTTTGATTTCGTTATCCCTGTTTTTTGCCTGAACTGTTTCTTTTGTGATTACAGTCAGCGGGATGCCCCAGTTTTGTAAGTCTCCTTCATAGGTTTTGACTTATTGGGCTTTTGTTTTTTTTTTTGAAAGATAATGACTGCCTGTCTTGACGATTATAGGGAACCATCACTGTTTTTTTGTTTGTTTTGTAAGGACCTCTTTGGTGCCGTTTGTTATGCACTTGGATCAACTGAGAGAACTACCCTGCCCTAGGTTATGATTAAGGGTTTTAATTTTCGAAAAGAAAAACTCCTACTTCTTTGGCTCAGAGGGGTTGACGAGGGATTATCTTCCTTATAACTCCAGTGTTTAGGGATTGAAACAATGTCTGTACCTCATCAGCGGGGTCTGTTCAAAAGCATACTGTAATGACCGCGGTATCGTTTTCGTCATCCTCCCTCAAGAGGCTTAGAATTTCTTAATCAAGAGTTGATCATCAAAAAATATGAAATCAGTTTGCATATAGTGAATACGAGATAATTACTTCAAAACAGACATGTGTAATGCATTAATGAAATAACAACGTTTAACATGAATAAATGTTTGAACAGTCAAAAGAAAGTTACAACTTGAAAATTATAATAAACAAAAGTCTTCTCATCTCAGGGCTTGTTACTTCAAATGGTGAATCCGGTAGGGATGGTAGAAACATTCAGCCTGACCCACTTGGGTGAAATCCACTGCTCCTTCATTAATCAGATCCTGGACTTTGTTCTTCAGAGCCCAGCAGTCAGCAGTGTCATGTCCAGGACTATCAGAGTGGTATGCACATCTTCTGTCGGGATGATAGTTAGGAGCAGAGATGTTGGGGTTCCGGGGAGGAGCCCTTAGTGTAATCAGATTCAACCTCAACAGGTGTTGCAAGGATTGAAACAGCGGCATGTTAAGCTGGGTGAATTGCCTCTTGGACCTGCTTGGCTTTTTCTGATCAACTTGTTGCTCTGGGCGAGGTTGATGTTGGGCTTGTGAAGTAGTAGCAATTTGGAGAGGTCCATTCTTCACCATACCAGACTCTTGTCCTCTTGGAAGCTGATCAAAGACCTGGTCCCTGACTTGGACTGGTTGCTTCATGTTGGATCTGTCTTGGTGGAGTTGACTGATCATGGTCCTCAACTCTTCTTGCTCCCGAGCTAAACCTTGGATGAGAGCCCTTTGCCCCAGCATCTGGGTCTTCATTGTATCTACCTCAGCTTGCAGGCGTTTCAGTCGTTCGTCCTTGTCATCCTCGGGACTTTTCTTGGCCAGATTCCCCATGAAGAGTGTCCTTAACTCTTCCTGCCCCTTGGATAGGCTTAGGAAGATCTCCCTGAACTGAGTCTCTTGAGCATGAAGACCTTGGTTATCTTGTTGGGAAGCCATTGCTGAAATAAACATCGGAGAAGGCAAGTGACCTGCAACAAGGGTACCTGTAATGCAATGATATGTATGATATGCATGCAATGTTTTCAAGGATCTCGCGGGGTAAACAAGAAGATTGTTAGCATTTGAATTTGTAGCTTGATTGAAGGACCTTCATGTTGTTGAGAGTCCTTCTTCAAGAGTCAAGGCTCACCATATCAAGTGGGTCATAGCCCCTGAAAACCTTGGCTAGAGGAAAATAAATTCCCTTTGCCCCTTGCCAGACATGTTGGTTCATCATGACCTGCATCACAAGCCCTTGAGATCCTTGAAATGGGTTAGTTCTTATGCGGGATGCATGCAATGGTATGATGTTATGCTATGCATGGGGTAATGTAGGTAAACCCTGTTATGAGTCCCAATTAAGGACTATAAACAAAACCTGCAAGAAACTCAAGTGTCAGATAACAAGCATGCAAGTAGTCAAGTATGAAAGCACACAAGTCACACCACAACCCTTAGAGTTTAGGCCAGCATGGGGTCTAGGTATTACCCTCTTGAAGTTGGTGGGCTCAACCTGTCCTATCAGAAGTAACCGGGTTCTAAGGGTCCCAATATCATTGGATTGCTTTCATTGTTCATCGTTTCGATTTAGCCACTGAACTGGCGACCGAAATATTCCAAGAAAACAACCCTCAATTGAGTGTAGTATCGAGTATCAACCAACCTCAGACTGCACCAAAGTCAGTTATCTCACTACCCTAAAGAGGCCAAGATGGTTCAATTAAGGTTCCTAAGGTCAGTTGATGCTTCACGACACCACGCGGAGGCCCCGTACTCTCCTTGACTGAACTCAAGGGTTACCGGTACACACCAAAGTGCCACATCAACGTAGCAGACTATTTCAACCATGTCGGTATACCCCACACAGTTCCCTCACAGCCTTGTTGCTACTTTCTAAGAAGGTATCCCCAGATCCGGGTTAGGATCTATAGAACTCCCAAGACAGTATCCACAATTTAAAGCAAACAAGCACAACAATTGAAAACACAAGTGATCTTAGTCCTAAGGTACACCTCACTTTATAAGAGTCCCCAGCATAGTCGCCAGTTTTGTGATCGGTGGATCTGGAACTGACTGTTTAACGCTGGTTCGCGAAATGTCGCGGAAGCAAGAGTCGCCACCGTCTTTTATTTTCTCTAACATGGACAGGACAAAAGCACAGCAAAATTCCTTATGAGATAGTTTCTCGGTTCGGGAGGTAGATTTATAGAAAGGGAAGGTATTAGCACCCTTTCTATCCATGGTTATCCATGGGCTCTTAGGTACTTGCTCATTGTGTTTTCAAAATGTTTTCTTTTCAAGTGTGAGTGGGTTTGAAAAAGTTTCGTTTAAAGATTTCAGAATGACTCTTGTATCAGTCCTCAAGAGTGTTTGAAAAAATTGTTTTGAAAGTCTTTTTGAAAGTGTCGGTGTGAAAAGAGTTTTGTTTTTTTTTTAATAGAGCAAGTATCTACGAGTCATCTACCTACCCTAAGGAATTAGGCTGTGTAAATGTCCTTAAGGTAGTGCCATCCCACCATTGAGAGATAGGTAGCACCACCGTTGGAGGTGTTCGGGTCAATTCGTTTGTTAGGGACGGTGTGGTCACCGGAGCAACAGTAGGACACCTTAGAAGCTACCCTTATGCCATTGATCCTTTTTTAATTCGAGGCAACTTTTCCGAGGCAACTTGTTTTGAGGCATATGGATCAACGGACATAAGGACTTACTAAAACGTCCTATACTCGACGACCACGTTTCGAAGGCAAGGCAACAGTGAGGCGTACCCTAAGAGTGGTGTGTGAATTTGTGTGTTATTTTCAGTTATGTTTTATCTTGTACATGCATCATGGTGATCTATGCTTGTTTTTATTTTAGGCCATACATTCTTTCATGCAAAGTTTAGCAGTTTTAAGAGTGCGGAAATTTAAATGCGGAAAGTAAAATCCTACGCTATTACAAGGCGCGGGTCTATACATCACCAAATTAACAAAGACCCGTTTGATAAAAAATGCGGAAAATAAATAAATTCCTAATTACTATTACATGGCTTGAGCAATTACATAATATTCACAAGAAAAATAAGAATAAATGCGCGAAAAGAATAGAAAATAGAACGTTCGAGGGCGTTGGACCCTTTTGGAATTAAATTGAATTAAAAGTTAATTAATTATTTAATTAAGAGAAAAGAAATGTTTTTTAGGTTTTTTGGTATTTAATGGAAAATAAAGAACAAGAATTTAAAGGAAACCCTAAATCTAGATTATTTAATTTATTTACATGCTTATTTACAAAATTAATGATAATTAATAATAATGATAAATAATGATGATTAATAATTTATTTAAGAAAAAGATGAAAATGTCAAAAAAACCTAATTCTAGATACTTTTTACTTATTAAGAAAAAGATTAAAGTTTAAAAACCTAAATTAAACTAAGTTAATTGTTAGAGTTTATTTACAAAAAATAGGTTAGTGATGAAATTAATAATAATTGAATATATTTGTATTTTTGATTTTTCTGTTTTTATTATAGAAAATTATTTTTATGGTGAAAAAAACAATTAAAACAATTAAAAAAGAATTAGAAAAGAAAAGAAAATAAAATTAAAAAGGATGCAAACCAAGGGGGGTTTCAGGCCAAGGGGAGGTTTTTTTGAAGTATTCTGGCCCATTAGACAAAAAACATTGTTTGACTTTCTGGCATCACGTGCGTGTTCATTGACTCCTGAGTACCGTGGTCTGCATTCTTTGGCCATTGAATTGAGTTTCATGGCCATTTGTGTTCTGGCCTCATCATGCATAAGTTGTTCTTTTGGCCATTTGGCTTTTGGCTTTTGGCTTTTGGCTTTTGGCCATTTGGCTTTTTGGCTTTTGGCCATTTGGCTTTCGGCCTCAACGTTCCTTAATGAACCTGCATGGGATCCTGTCTAAATCTGCAGTGTTGAATCTCATGAACACATTAAATAAAATCATAAAATACAAATAAAGCCAATATATGAAGAAATTTAATGTTTAGGCACAATATGACATGTATGAATGATTATACCCTTTTGATCATGGAGATCAAATCAATATTACCCTCACTGAAAAATTAGTGACATGAATGCTTTTATGCCTTTTGGATCATGGAGATCAAACCAGTCTTACCCTTACTGAAGAAGTAGTGAGGTGTTGGTTTGTAACTGTGATGACTTGTTTGTAGTGAGAGAGGGATTTGTAATAAGGATTTCAAGGTTTTAGGGTTCTTGAAAGAATTTGATATTCTGACAGTGTTGTGGCCAGGTTTTTTTCTCTCTTTTTTTCTCCTCTCTGGTTTGTGTGAAAAGAAGGTGATTATATAATGGAAATTAGGGTAAAGAAAATGGGCTTTGAATGTGCAATTGGGCCTTCAATGTTCACTTGAGTTCGTCACTTTCCAGGCTAAATCGCAGGGACTTAAGTGCAATTTTTGAAGTTGAAATGTGAAAACAAAATGTAGCCGACATCGATAACTAACTCCTGTCCGAAAATCGGCCCAATCGGATAAACGGTGAATTAGTTATGAATTTTTGAAGTTTCAGCTCAGACAAACTTATTTTGGGCTCTAGTGTCGACTCTGACACGTTCTTCAATAAAAAACTGGTATTGATCGGAGCATAATACGGTCTCGACTTTTGAAGCAAAGTTTTAGATTTATGAGTCAGGGACCTTGTGTAAAAATATGAGCCCAATCCGATAAAAATTGACCGAGTTATGAATTTTTGAAGTTTCGGCCCAGATGAAATAATATTCAGCATTCAGGTTTTTCAGCGTGTCACGCACTCTGAGCAAAAAACGAAGGCCTTTTGAATACCGTTTGAACTCAATACCTTCTGTGAAAATGTAGTCAACTCAATTTGTGAAATTTTGGCGCCGGAACCGGCTCGATACGATGAAAATCGACCAAGTTATGATTTTCTGAACATGACGCAAATAAACTTCTGTCACAAATTTTCTGTACGAAAATACTTGATAAATCCACATTTTTGAAGACCTTCTGATCGAAATTGGCTTCCAGCCGTGAGAGATGAAAACGTAGATAATGTCAAGACGGAATTTTGGCCACCGGAACGGGTTCAAAAAGAGCCACGATCTTCAAGTTATGAATTTTTTAGCGCGTAAAAACTTCACTTTCAGCACACTTTTTCACCATATTTCTTCGAGAAAACTCACACATTCGGATACTTTCTTTAAAGAATTGACTCTTGAGCCGAACCTGAATTTGAGAATATGTTATCAGAGATATCTTGGCGAAAGAACACTTGAATATGATGCGCCGGGTTGGACTTGTGAATTTTTCTTGAAATGTTTTGAGAAATATGGGAGGGCAAATTTTGGGGTACAACACTTTCCAGTTGGTAAGACCCCACTGTGCGTCGACCCTTTTAAGATGCCATGGGGACAAACAAGTTGGATCACTTGGTATCTCTTGATGCATTCCGAACTGCAACTTCACACGATCGCTGTGGTGCATCTCCACAATGTTGAACCGAATGATTGCAGTCTTCGCGGTCCAAGTTGCTGCATCCTCTGGGTTTGGATCATGGCCCAAACCCAAATGTGGTCTCCAGACGAACTACGATAAAATTTAAATCAGGTTAACGCAAAAGTAATGTATAAATAATTTAAATAAAGAAAAGTTAAAAGCTACGACGTACGTCATCCGGGCATAAGTGATCCAACAGATTGCGGTATAGTGCGACATTGAATCTTGGATTCTTGTCGTAATCCATACCCCTCACGCAGTACCTAAAGGAAATGAAAAACATTTTATTCTTAGCATATATTTGGGGAAGAGATGAATAGTAATAAATGCTATAACTTGATGACTTACTTTGTTACGTACGGGAAACCGAAAGTGTTGTTGTTGACGGGGTTTAAGGACTTCATCCTCCACCAACCCCAGGCTTGTAGTAAAAAAGCGCACCCATAAAATGTACATTTTTCCTTGACTGCATTTTTGCACAAGGAATTGTATAGGTGGGCTAAAACTGCAGAACCCCAACTATATTTTCTTGTTTTTTCAAAATTTCTTAGTAAATGTAAATACATAAAATTTACATTATTTCCCATACTTTCGGGAAATAAAAAGGTACCAAAATAGTATCATAAGATAAGTTCTGGCTTTTACTACCCTGTCATTCTCGGAGGAATTTTCGTTTAATTTCAAACTTGCATAATAACTTTTCAGCTCAGTGAGTAGTATTCCCTGACCTCTCGCACCACCACCTTCTACCATATCCCTGCCCAACAGTTCTTCACACTGAGAGTTGGGTTGTTGAACCGACCCGTTCACGGCCTTACCATCGACAGGGAGTCCTAGTAGCATGTACACATCCTCTAGCGTGATGGTACATTCACCTATTGGTAGGTGAAATGTATGGGTCTCTGGTCTCCACCTTTCCAACATTGCAAGAATGAACTTCGAGTCAATGGTGCAGTTGGAGATCTTTATGACATGTCCAAAACCTGCGTATTCCAGATATGGTACGATAAATGGGTCGGGAGACAGGTAGTTGTGAGAACATATTCTGAATCTTTTTGTGTCCTGAGTTCATAATGTAACATGTGTAAGATTAAGTAAGACGAACAACTCATTATCTGAAGTATGAAAAATGTATAACCAAAATAGAAACTTACAAATGCGGAAATGTTTTCCCTTGTGTCTCTGTGAGTATTGTCCATTGTTAGAAGAACCATTGTTTAAAATGCTTGAGATTATGAAAGACTTAGGAAGAGATAGAGAGTATGAAAGACTTAGAAAGTGTAAGAGATTATGAAAGATTTCGTAGCAGAGAGTGAGACTTGTGTGGGTGTGAGAGATGTATGATATGGTATGTATTTATAGGCAAATAAATTTCATATAGTGGTTGTTGGTGCTTGCATGCATGCGAAGTGTCACTCTTGCAGGCTAGGTGGCAGCCTAGGGGGTTACATATATGCATGCATGCATGTACAAAAAATGAAAGGTGTCACTCTTGCAGGCTAGGTGGCAGCCTAAGGATGTATCACGATTGGAAAGTAAGGGAGGCGCCATTGGACTTGGCGAAAGAGTACAAAAATGAATGGTGTCGCCACCCCAATTGGCAAATAAGAGGTGTCCTTTGTTGCAGGCTAGGCTCAAGCTACGTGACAACCTTTTGGATTCCTTGCCTGAATGCATGTAAGCCCATTGGAGGTGATGGTGTTTACCTTGGGTTTTGGTAAACAACCGCTGATCCTCCAAATGGTTACTTATTTGGTTACTCGCAGGATCGATCAGATTGATCCTATGGACATAGGTTGATTTTGAAGTTTGATTAAGGTGGATAAGGCTTTAAATTAAAGGTTTCAAGTAAATTGCATAAAGGAAAGACTTGGTGAAATAAACAAGGCTTTAAAGTAAAGGTTCGACAAGAAATGTAAAGAGAAAAGCAAGTAAAATTCTGGGAAAGTAAATGACTTTAATTGATAAAATTGGTGTTTCACACATACATTTCTCAACAATTCTATCTCACACGCTGGGTACTTGAATCTAAATGAGTGACTATGTATAGAATTGTGAACACACGCGAGAAACTACATGTCTACTCCTATTTATACTAAAACATTCCAAGTAACCGTCGGGCAGTTACGCTGCTTCGAGATCAATCCACTTGGCACGTTCTCCATGCTCGACGCTCCAGATCCTTGCACGTTTGCACGTAGTAACTGCTGGAAACCGTTTTCCCTCCAAACACTTGAATTTCAAACTGCTCCACTCTGGACCATCGAACACGTTCGTCAAGAGACATCTTCGATGAAAACTCCTTCGACGTCGAAGGCAATCAGCCTTCTTCCTTGGAAGAAATCTTCTAAGTATTTTGCCATCTTTCGACAGGCACTTCAACAGACTTAGCCAGTCGAAAGCATCTTTCAGCTTTTAATGGCTGACGTCAATCAAAACAAAGGTGTCGAATTTAGGAGCCAACAAATTGCCCCCCAAGAATGCCTTATTTCGACTCTGAAAGAAAAAGGCATTCTTTGAAAACGCCATTCGACACCTGTCTTTCCACGCTTAGTCACAAGTTAACTTGTGCACTTTTTGTTGCTTTTTACCAACTATTGGCAATCCCAAGAAACCATCATTGATTTGATCCTAGGACGTCACTTTCAGTACAGCGTGCAGTACCAAACGTCATTTCAGAATTTGTCATTATGACAAATCCCAAAAACGAGGACGCACGCTGCGTCCCTCTGTTTCTGCAGAAACGGCCAAAACAACAGGATGCTGCCACGCGTCCCACTAACTCCTGCAGCATTAAATGACATTTAATGTCCTCGTTATTGGGGATTTTTCCCACTACTATAAATAGCAGTGAATATCCCATTGTGGGACTTTTTACGCAAACTAGCCTTCAAACTTCCTTGTTTTCGTACAAGCTTGCTCTCTTTGCAGAAAACTCTTTCTCTTTTACTTCATCTTCAACCTCAACAATGGCCTCTGCTTCTACTGCTCCCAGTGCTAAAACACCAACTGAACAAGTTAAACCCAAGGTCTTCGTCACTGCTCCGGTAGTGAACTCTACAGGCAAACGAAGGGTTCCTGAACCCTCTGACATCTCCGTTCGCGATGCTTACTCGCGCCACTTGATGATCCCGGTTGGATACTCCAACCAGATCTTCGCAATGTCTGGCCCCATGAATCCAAGCATCTCTGAAGCTCTGAAGATCAAGAGCTATTTCCCAATCGTCGAGAAACTCAAGCCAGTAGCATGCGCCAAGAAAGACGCAGAAGACAACGAAGACCCTACTCGTGAAAAAATCGACCTCCGCTTCTTCAACAGGGGGGTTAGGGTCTTCAGGTCTTGCCCTAATCTGACCTCCGATTATGTTGCTTGGCTAACGAAGTTGGAGAAGCATCAAACTCCAATCTGGAAGGAAATGGGAATCTTCGACCTAGTGATGCTGTCGAAGACAGGCTTAAACTACTCCCCAGAGATGCTTATAGCTTCGCTGTTGTTCTGGGACTACTCCCATTTTACTTTTCATCTTCCATGTGGGATGCTAACCCCCACACTCTTCGACGTGGCCGCTATTACTGGCCTTCGACCAACCGGTGATTACTTCGATCCGGAGGAGATGTCGGAGGACCAAATTGGCTTCTCTGAGACCAAACCCACATACACCACTTTCATCAACCATTTTCATGACAGGTCGACGGATACAGTGTCTGATGTCGAACACATAGCGTTTCTAGCCTTATGGCTAACTCGCTTTGTGTTTTGCTCGAAGTCTCTGCAGGTGACCAAAAAGATGGTCACTCTTGCTACCCAACTGCATCACCGCCAAAACATCTGTTTGGCAGAACTGATCCTGGCTAGTCTTTATGACTCGATCAGCAATGGGGCCACTCTTCTGAAACATATCGAGGACAGGGCCAGTTTGCTACTCGCTGGGCCTTTTTGGCTACTTCAACTGTGGCTAAACGCCACTTTCGAATCTTTCTTGCCCAAGAAGGCTCAGATAAATGAACAAGCTCCAGCGATAGCGAATAGACGCATCGAAGGAATCAGGCTGGCTCTGCTGACACCTGTGGAAGATGGGCTGGAGTTTCAACAAACCTTCACTAACTTTGTTCTGATGTTCGCTCGAAGGAAGGAATTTGTTTCAACTATGGCTCCATTTGCTCAACGGAGGGTGGGGCCAGCATGGTTCACAAGGCCACATCCAAAGGAATCGAGTGGTCCCAATGTCGATGAGCATTCAGTACTTTGGGAGGCGTTCCTTACCCCAAGGATCATGCCTCTTCGATTCAAGAGCTCAAAGACTCATTTGAGTCTGATTGCCTATCAACCAAATCTGGTATCTCGCCAGTTTGGTATCATCCAAACCCTGCCTTCTCCTATTTTTCAAAGAGAGAAGTCAATGCTGTACTTCTGCAACGATTATACAGAAGAAGCTGCCATCAAGCATATCGGAAGATATGCTGGTCGAACAATCCTCTCGCTGTTTGACTACCAGCTTAATTTCCTTTGCTCACCATCCTTCGAGGAGTGGTGGAGAAGCTATTATGCTGAGTACTTCTTCGACGAGAAGGACTTCATGGCAGAGTTGCAGAAATCATTTGTCCTTGTGTTGGACAAAGTAAAGAAATGTAAGTTCATGCTCTCACATTACTTTTTGTCTTTCTCTTCGACTGCTAGCCTGTTAACTTTTTCATTTGCTTTCAGTTGTTCGAAAACCTGTAGCCAAGAAGGCTACAGAAAGTCAACAAGGAGGAGGCCCTTCAATAAAACCTCCACCGCCGGCGAAGACTACAGCGCCGGCGAAGACCATAAGCAACCAACAGGGGGAAGGCTCTTCGAGGAAGCCTCCTGTATCGGTAACCAGATTTTCTTCATTTTTCTTCTGGCTTTCGATTTTTTATTTTCGATGCAATTATTCAATCGAATTCCTATTGGTTTTCTAGGCCCCTTCGCCCAAGAAACGGGCAGCACTGGTGGTCGAATCAGGAAGTGATGACGAAAGTGATTCTCCTCCTGCCCCCTTAAAGAGGCGAAAGTTAACGAAGGATGCTTCTGTTCCTGCTCCTGCTCCTGAAGGTCGAACCGTCAGAATAAAGGTTGCTGTGAGAAAGCCTAGGCCACCTCCAGTAATCATCGAGGAGCCAACTGAGGAGGAACTGAACGTTCTTCTTAACAAACCTGTCGAGAGTGACAATTCCAGCCCTGGGGCTGAAGTTAATCCACAGGTAATCCCTTAGACCTTTTTTATAACTTAGGCATAAATACCCGTATTCGATTGTGTCTCTTTCGACATCTGACGATTTGTCTCCTTTCCCTTTTCAGGACACTACTGAAAGTTCTCCACCAAGGACCTCAGAAACGCTGGAATCTGCTGAACTTAGCAGGCCTCAGGAAAAAGACTTGGGCAATGACGAAGCCCACACTGAGAATGAGGCCAATGCTGAAACAGTGGAGAAAACAACAGAGGAACCTATGGTGGAGGAACAACAGCCAGTGGTGGAACAACAACCAGAAACGGTTCAGGTGGTGGACTTGTCAGAAGAGAATCAAGAAGAAAGGGACCAAGGCAATGGCGAAGAGAATCAAGATGCTGTTGACAAAGAGAACCAAGGTGGTACCAGCGAAGGACACCAGGGTGACGCTAGCGAAGAGCCACAAAATGACGCTGGCGAAGGACCCCAGGGTGATGCTAACGAAGAACCACAAGTCGATGCTGGTACTGCCTCAGTCAGAGTCGAAGAGCAACCAGTCGAGACACTTAGCATTCAAGAACCTCAAACCCAAGATAATACTATTGCAAGGGTTACCTCCTCGAAGCACAGGTCAAAAGAGGACCTGGAACTCTTGAAACAGACTGATCCTGTCAGCTACCTCAATGCAATCATCGAGAGTAAAAGTTCGTCTGACACTAGTCAGGAAATTCCTACCCTGTCGGGGAAGTCTACTGAAACTTCTCCTCTTGATGATGCATTGGCGAAGGTTAAGGCCCAGTTCTTCAAGAGGGACTTGATGAAGACTTTAGAGGGGGACCCCACTGCTCCATCATGCTTAAAAGAGGTCTTGAATGCTGTCGACTTCGAAGCTGTAGCCCCAGAAATCTCAGACTTGATCATGGAGTTACACTCTATGATTGACCAAGTTTCAGCGGATTACAGGCGCCAAAGAGGTTTTAACAGTCAGCTCGAGGTGCTGTATGGCAGAAGCTCCTCTGCTTGGACTGCTGTCTCAGATTCGACTTCTCGAATTGCTGAGTTGTCGAAACAGAAAGCGTCTGCACAGGAAAGAGTTGATGCCATTGAACGAGAGAATGTTTCCTTCCGAGCACAAATCGCAGAAATAGAGGCGAAGATAAACGCCAACACTGTACTCAAGGAGGAAATTCTTTCGACCATCTCAGACACTGAGAGCCAGACTGAGATCAAACAAGGCCTGGAATTCGCTGAGAAGGCCCAAAGCCTCGACGCTCAAATTGCCAAACTAGTGCAAGAAAACTCCTGGTGCAAGAAGAGGTTGGAGCTGCAGTACGCCAAGTATCTTCGACTCAAGAATTCTCTTACTTTTTGATTGATTCTCTTTTGTAACCATCTTCTGTAATCGTTATTCGACAACAATTGCCATCTTGGCTGAAATTAATAAAATTTCCATTTTGGCATTTTTTATGGTTAATTTAGACTTGCTCTTTTATTATTTTATTTTTATCTCTTGAAGTATAGGCTTGTATTTTTTCAAATATTTACCATTTACTCTCAAGAGCCTTTTATCTCCACTCAACTCTTCGACTTCATAGGCTCCACCAGAAAAAGTTTGGATAACTCTGAAGGGTCCTTCCCATTTGGGTGACCATTTCCCCATGCTTCGATCCCGTCGATCCATGGGAAGAATTACCTTCCAAACTAAATCTTCAGGAAAAAATACCTTAGGTTTTACCTTTCTATTATAAGAGTCTTCTACTCTTTTCTTCTGAAGCCTGAGTAAATCGAGAGCGTGTAATCTCTCTTCGTCTAAATCCACCAGTTCATCTAACATCATATTCCAATAAACTTCAGAAGGAATATCATAATGCCTCTGAACCCTTGCAGATTGAAGACAAATTTCTGCTGGCAACACTGCATCATGGCCAAAAGTTAGCCTATATGGTGTTGTCCCAGTGGCTTCTTTTGGGGACGTTCGACAAGCCCATAAAATCTGGTCTAACGTCTTATGCCAATTCTTTGGCTTCTTCCTAACATGTTTCTTTATCAAGCCAATCACCACTTTGTTAGCTGCTTCGACTTGACCATTCGCCTGTGCATAATAAGGCGTTGATGTTAGGAGTTTGAAACCTGTTTCCTGAGCAAATTCCTGCATCTTTCGAACAGTGAAAACTGACCCTTGGTCAGTTGTTATTGTCTCAGGGATTCCATATCTAAAGATAATGTTCTTTTGAATAAATTCAATGACATTTTCTTGGTCCACATTGACTAAAGGGACAGCTTCGATCCACTTAGTAAAATAATCAATGCCTACCAATATGTATTTTTGACTCTTTGATGATGCTGGTCGAATCTATCCAATGAGATCCAATGCCCATCCTCTAAAGGGCCAAGGCTTCACTATCGAGTGAAGTTCGCTTGCTGGTACATGCTGGATGCCTGTATGAACTTGACACTCTTGGCAACCTTTGGCGAACTCAACACAATCTTTCAGCATAGTGGGCCAATATAGTCCTTGTCGAAACAACAACCATTTCATCTTATGGCCTGCTTGGTGAGCCCCACATGCCCCAGCATGCGTAGTCGAAAGGGCTATGTATGCTTCAGTTTCACTTAAACATTTCAATAACACCCCTTCAGGCGTCTTCTTGAATAACTCATTACCCATGAGTACAAAACTCAACGCCCTGTATTTTGTTTTTCGTTCTGTCGAAGCTCCTGGATTTTTAAGATAGTCCACAATGGGTTTCCTCCAATATTGCTCTGACAAATTATCAATGAACGAAATCTCGAAGTTTGAGTGATCAGCATATCCTAGCCTCGTCGATTCCAAGTCTGATGGTGATAGACAAGTTGCTTTTATCTTTTCTCGAACTTCGATTGCTCTTTGTAATCTCGTTTTTGAAATCTTATACCCTGATGCAATTTGTGCCAAGTCATTGGCTATTTGATTTTCGACTCTGGGTATGTGTCGAATATTGACACTTTCAAATTGTTTCAATAAACGATTCGCTATCACAAAGTACATAATGAGATTCTCTCTTATGCATTTATATTCCTTTGTGACTTGCTTGATGACTAACTCTGAGTCTCCCATTATTTCGACTCGAGTTGCCCCCAATTCCAACAATATCTCAAGGCCAGTAATTAGAGCTTCATACTCAGCCTCATTGTTCGAACAAGAACCTTCTATTTGGTACTTGAATGTTGTTGGAATTTTATCTGGAGAAATAATCAAGACTCCTACTCCTGTTCCATTTTTATGGCTGGAACCATCGAAGTAGAATTTCCAAGGTTCTATCTCCACATAATTAATATCCTCGACTTGAATTGAGTGGTCGACTATGAAATCTGCAACCACTTGTCCTTTTACTACCTTAAGAGGCATAAAGGTCAAGGAGTATTCAGTTAATGCTAATGCCCACTTGCCAATTCGACTATGCAAGATAGGTTTCGACAACATATATTTGAAAACATCAAAATGAGACGAAACATAAACATCAACTGGTTTTATATATTGCTTGAGTTTTGTACAAGAGAAATACAGACATAGACACAATTTTTCAACTTCGCTATATCTAGTTTCTGCATCATTCAAAACTCGACTGAGATAATAAATGGGTCTTTCGACTCCATTCTCATCCTCTTGGGCTAACATACTTCCCAGAGTTTTGTCAGATGCAGCTATGTACAATCTCATACTCCTATTGCTACAAGGAGGCACCAAAATAGGTGGCTTAGTGAGGTACCCTTTGATTTTGTCGAAGGCTTCTTGTTGCTCTTGCCCCCATTCGAACCCCTCTTTATTCAGTCGAAGTAAGGGTGAAAAGGCCTGAGCTTTCCCAATTAGGTTAGATATAAACCTTCTTAAGAAATTTATCTTGCCTAAGAGAGATTGCAATTCCTTCTTATTCGATGGCGCTTTCGCTTCCAGAATTGCCTTCGTCTTGTTCTGGTTGATTTCGATTCCTTTCTTGTGGACAACGAAGCCTAAGAAATCTCCAGCTTTCACACAGGACGCACACTTCAAAGGGTTCATCTTCAGACCATGTTCTCTCATTCTTTCGAATGATTGTCGAAGGTGGTCAATGTGACTCTTCCTGGAAACAGATTTTATAACAATATCATCAATATAAACTTGCATAAAAGTGTTAATAAAATCATGGAAGATAGTATTCATTGCTCGCTGGTACGTTGCCCCAGCGTTCTTTAGGCCAAAAGGCATCACTACCCATTCGTAAGTGCCTAAGGCCCCTGGGCATCGAAAAGCTGTTTTCGACACATCCTCTTCAGCAATGAATATTTGATTATATCCTGAATAACCGTCGAGCATACTCAAGTATTCGTAGCCAGCGGCAGAATCGACTAGCATTTCCGCCACAGGCATAGGATATTCATCTTTAGGGGTGGCAGCATTCAAATCTCTGAAATCTATGCACACCCTTAGCGTACCATTTTTCTTAATCACTGGCACAATATTTGCAATCCATTCGACATACCTTGTAACATGGATGAATTTGCATTTCAGAAGTCTTTCGACCTCCGTTTTGATCTTCGACAGTATCTCAGGAGCGAAGCGCCTTGGATTTTGCTTGATTGGCTTCTTCCCAGGTTTGATTGGCAACTGAAGTTCTACCAATCCTCTGTCGAGACCAGGCATTTCGTCATAATCCCATGCAAAACAGTCTTTAAACTCTTTCAGCAATTGGATTACTTCCAACCTAAGTTCTGGATCAATTTTGGCGCTGATGTAAGTTGGCCTTTTCTCTGATCCTTCGCCTAAGTTGATTTCTTCTAAAGGGTCTTGTGCTAACATCTTAATGTTGTTCGCCAAGGGATCCTTTTCGAAGCCCAAAGGCTCATCGTCATAGATGGCGTCGAGCCTTTGTTCCTGCATTTCATCTGGCATGATATCAGGAGGTTTTGGATCGAAATCCTTTCCTGGGCCAACATCAGATAATTGTTGATCATTGGCCTGTGTGGCCATGTACTTTACTTCGGCTTCGAGAGCCGTTATCATCTTGGTTTCGGCCACATAAGCCGAAATTCGCTTCAGAGATTGTGACTCAGTCATTATCACTGAATTCACTTCCCCAACCAGTTGGTTGGATATCAGTTAGCCCACTGAAGTCTATGTGGGACAAGTCTTCTCTGTCCCATTGGAAACCATGCTCAGGATGCAGGTATAGGGAACAAAAGGTGTTTGGCGTTGGCGCCATGTCGAAGTCAGGTGTTGGACATGGCCCTATGTGAGCCAAGTTTTTGTCGAAATCTGCCACACCCAAGTGATTCACTTCGCCAAGGTAGTAGCTTTGATCTGCCTCTATGTTTTCGACCATCCCATCTGGACGCCATAGAAGCAGCCTTTGATGCATCGATGAAGGCACAACGCCAACACCATGAATCCATTCTCGGCCTAACAAAAGGTTGTAGTTAGGTTTGGCCGATATGACCATGAACATCGTTGGTCGAAGGATAGACCCAACTTTGATATCTAGCTGGATCACTCCCATGGTGGTCCCAATGCCGCCCTCATAGTTCGACAGGACCATATTGTGAGGTTTAATTTCCTCATCTCTTTTGCCAATCTTCCTTAGCATAGAGTGAGGGATAATATTGATAGTTGCCCCACAATCGACCAATATTTTATTCACAGTAGTCTCTTCGAGCTTAGCCCTTATGAACAAAGGCTTGAGGTGATTCTTCATCGCCTCTGTAGGTGGCTCGAAGAAGCCATTTTGTTCCTCTGTAGTGCCATTGTCCATGACAAAATAGCACACTGGCCTATGTTTGGCCATTTCTTGTTCCACCTCCCAGTCACTTGCTTCGACTTCTACCTGTCGATTGAATTCCCTGGGCAGCACTGAAACAATATTCACCATTATATCCAAAGTATCGTCGGACTCAGCATCGTCTTCGTCTTCGACTTCACTTTGGTTAGGCCAAACTAGCCTGTTGGTAACTGGTTCTCTCTCTAGAGGCTTCCTTTGTTTCCTTTGAGGAACATTCGAACTAGTTTCTGCCTTAGGTTCGTTGGCAGCTTCCCTTTCAGCTTTTCGTCTCCTTTGATATCTCCTCCATTGGGATCGAGACATAGGATTTTTACCCTTGTAGTTGCTGGACACTTGAGCAACCTTAGGTACAGCAACTTGAGGCTCTTTCTTCTGAGTCAAAGAGGAACCTCTTGGCACATCGAAAGAATGCCATTTCTCTTCACTTGGCCTTTTCCGGCCAGAGGTTTTGTACCAAGTGTCTACTGGTACATTTGTTGGAGGCCTAAAAGTCAATGGCCTCTTGTCTTGATTAGAACCCCTTCTGGGATCATGTCGAAGGTCAGCATTCTCCCTTCTCTTGTTCGCTGCTCTCACGCCTTGTATGTGCTCAACAGCTTTTTTATCAAAGATAGAACTGCATCTTGGACACAGCATCACCTCTGATTTCTTCTTCTGGCATCTTTGTAAAAAATCTGCCAAGTTTTCGTTTTCCCGTGGGAAAGCCGTCTTATTAGCCTGCTCTTGCCTTATGGCCTCTTCTGATGCTTTAGGGTCAGAAAGCTCGACCATGTTGATATTCATTGTATCTTTAGTAGCAAGAGTTAACTGCTTCATTTGTGTCTCCAGATTCTCCGTCTGGCCTTGAACAGTGGCCAAGTGGGAACTGGGCTTTGATCCAGTTTTTTGTGCTTCAGCAGTCTTCGACTTCGGGTTCTCGACCGCTTTCTGGACAGCCTCAATTGTCTTCCTGGATAAATTTCCAGAAAAACTGCCAAAGATTGGCATGTTGATGTGGTCCTTTGAGACTTCGACCATGGTAATGCCTGGCTTCTTCGACTGGATCCTGGTTGCCTCTATCATGTTCACCTCAGAGGGTTCTGCATAGTGGGCTTCAGCCTTCAGTGGATTGGAGTCGACAGCCATGGGGGATTTGTCTGCAAACTTTAATCTCCCTTCCTCAATAGCGTCTTGCACAAGATTCCTGAAAAGAAAACATTGAGAAGTTTTATGGCCCAAAAAATTATGATATTTGCAAAAACCTCTCTTCTTTCTTTGATCAAGAGGAGGCACTTTTACCCCAGGGGGTACTATCATTTGGCCATCTTTAACTAGCAAGTCGAATATTTCATCACATTTTGTGATGTCAAAACTGTAAGTCTTTCTTGGGAACCTATCGTTGGTCCTGTCTGGACCAATGGGATTTTTCCCATTTGAGGGGACTAACTGTTTACAAGAGTATGGTGGCCCTTGTTTTAGTTCTGCTAAATCGACTTCTCCTTCTTCGACAGCTAAAGTATCGTCGAAGGATTCTAGATCTTCGTCATCCATCTCAACGTACGCTATTCTTTCTCTCTTGTGAGTTTTCGTTGCCTTAGCTTTTTCAGCTTTGAGGCGTTCGACCTGTCGAACTCTATCGGCCAGTTGGGCCATGTATCTTAGGTACTGGGTGTCTAGCTTCTTCCTAATGGAATAATCTAAACCGCCTGCGGCTATTTCGACCAACTCATGTTCTGGCACTTGTGTAAAACATCTCGCCTTGAGCAGCCTAAACCTATTCAGATATTCGTCTATAGGTTCAGTGAAACGTCTCTTCACACTGGCCAGTTCTTTCAGGCTTATCTTGGTTTGCCCCATGTAGAATTGTTCATGGAACAATCTTTCCAACTGGGTCCAATGATGGATCGAATTGGGGGGGAGAGTTGTAAACCAAGTAAAAGCGTTCTTGGTTAAAGAACTCGGGAAGTATTTGATCCTTAGGTTTTCGTTATTCGAAATGTCTCCTGCTTCGATCAAATATCTTGCCACATGCTCGACAGTAGATTCTGTCGTGTCCCCAGAGAACTTAGTAAATTTGGGGACTTTGCATCTAGGAGGTAAGTCCGTTTGTAACACATATTCTGACAATGGAGATGTAAAGTTGGGCCTTCGAAAGCCCATGTTCATCCCATTCTGAGTCATGATCCTTTCGATCATGGTTGCCAGATTGTTTTCCAAACCCATGTTTTGGTATTGGATATGCTGAACCACTTCGTCAGCATTTTGGTTTCTGTTAACTAACCTTACCTCTGGGGCTATTACCCTAGGTTCTTCGACAGGTTGTTCGACAGGCTGTTGAGCCTGGTTAATGGTGGTTTCTTCCTCTACAAATATCCCCTGATTTCCCCTTATTTGCGCCCTTTGGGGCTGTCGAACAGGTGGGGGTACTCCAAAGAAATCAGCCAAACGCGTCATTTGCGCTGTAACTTGCTGATCCGACTGAGTAGTGTTTTGTATTAGAGGATTTAGCACTGTACTCAAAGTTTGTGCCAACATTTGCACCATATCATGGTTGCTTTCGTCCATTTGTTGCCTCAAGACTGTTGTCGAGGCATTTGTAAGGCCAAGGGCTACTTGGGACGTTCCTCCTAAAAGTTGGGTCCTATTTCTATTCGCCATGCCTATTCCAGAGCCTTGGAGTGGCGAAGAGGCACTCACGAAAGGGTCTGAAAAAGTGGACGCAGCATTCGTCAGGCTTGCCACTTCAGAAGTTGGCATACCATAGAATGGAATAAATCCTGGGGGAACCACAGGCCTTGTGCCTATATTTCCCCTTGGTGGGGGAGTTCCCAAAGGTATTCTGGGGCCTGTTAACGAAGTTATTGGCCCCGTGGTTGTGACTGACACTGCTGGTGTCGAACCAACGTTTGTCGCTTCACTTACGGTCATACTAACCGTTGCTCCCACACTCGTTTGTGGGATTTCGTTATTGTTTGGCGGATTCGCCATCTCTTCCCTTCTTCTGGCAGTATTGTTATCGTTAGTGTATATTCTACCACTCCTCAATAACATACAACTCGAAAAGATGAGATTATTTTCAACAATCAACACACAGTCCCACCGGGTGTGCCAATTTGTTTACCTTGGGTTTTGGTAAACAACCGCTGATCCTCCAAATGGTTACTTATTTGGTTACTCGCAGGATCGATCAGATTGATCCTATGGACATAGGTTGATTTTGAAGTTTGATTAAGGTGGATAAGGCTTTAAATTAAAGGTTTCAAGTAAATTGCATAAAGGAAAGACTTGGTGAAATAAACAAGGCTTTAAAGTAAAGGTTCGACAGGAAATGTAAAGAGAAAAGCAAGTAAAATTCTGGGAAAGTAAATGACTTTAATTGATAAAATTGGTGTTTCACACATACATTTCTCAACAATTCTTTCTCACACGCTGGGTACTTGAATCTAAATGAGTGACTATGTATAGAATTGTGAACACACGCGAGAAACTACATGTCTACTCCTATTTATACTAAAACATTCCAAGTAACCGTCGGGCAGTTACGCTGCTTCGAGATCAATCCACTTGGCACGTTCTCCATGCTCGACGCTCCAGATCCTTGCACGTTTGCACGTAGTAACTGCTGGAAACCGTTTTCCCTCCAAACACTTGAATTTCAAACTGCTCCACTCTGGACCATCGAACACGTTCGTCAAGAGACATCTTCGATGAAAACTCCTTCGACGTCGAAGGCAATCAGCCTTCTTCCTTGGAAGAAATCTTCTAAGTATTTTGCCATCTTTCGACAGGCACTTCAACAGACTTAGCCAGTCGAAAGCATCTTTCAGCTTTTAATGGCTGACGTCAATCAAAACAAAGGTGTCGAATTTAGGAGCCAACAGATGGGAGGAGACTTACAACATACAGTATAGGTGCAGAGTAGGCGCAGGCTAGGTGGCAGCCTAGGGGTTACATATCTGCATGCATGTATCACGATTAGACAGTAAGGGAGGCGCCATTGGACTTGGCGAAAGAGTACAAAAATGAATGGTGTCGCCACCCCAATTGGCGAATAAGAGGTGTCCTTTGTTGCAGGCTAGGCTCAGGCTACGTGACAGCCTTTGGGATGCCTTGCATGTAACACTATTGGCAGCCTCGGGGGTTGCATCCTTACTTAATTGAAATTTTTAGTCTTACGTTTATCATAACATTCATTCACTTAATCTGTCAAATCTTCCAACCTTCAAACATTCTTACAATCAAACCTTCAAACCTTCAAACAATCAAACATATAAACTTTTGAATCACTCATAAAGTTCAAACATTCCAACCTTCAAACCTTACAGCATTCAAACCTTCATACAATCAATAAACCTCAAACATTCCAACCTTCGAATCACTCATAAAATTCAAACATTCCAACCTTCAAACCTTAAAACAATTCTACGCAATGGCCTCTGCACCACAATTTGTCGTCAAAGCACATTTCAACGGTGAGACATACATTTGTCCCACCACTGGGTTTTTATTTAAAGACACAGACAACATCCGATTTCTCTTAAACGGGAAAGCCAATTTCTCGTACTTCAAAAAAAGATTGGAGGCCAAACTTGAACGAGGCCCGGTGTCCCAG
Source organism: Vicia faba (assembly GCA_948472305.1). NCBI lineage: Eukaryota > Viridiplantae > Streptophyta > Magnoliopsida > Fabales > Fabaceae > Vicia > Vicia faba. Next base: position 1,598,999,856 of record OX451736.1, read on the forward strand.
ATATTTTATCAGAATCCAGTTTTCTTTGGAAACAACCAAGTAGTTTTTTATAAGGTTGAAGTTCAAGATGACGAGGATCTCCAGAATATGTTTTCCAGCCATGTCTATTCTGGGTACGACTCTATTGAGTTGCACGTTATGCTGCGAGAGCCTCAGGTGACACAAGAGGTTGATTCTTTGGAGAATGAACAAGCTGAGGTAGATGCAGTTGATGATGAAGAAGAAGATAACGAATTATAGTTTGATGAAATGGTGAATGATGATTCCAACGATGATGGCATCCCTAATATTCCTGCAAACAAAATCTACACACCACCTCCGCACATGACAAACTTCAACATGGGCGGAGATGAACCTTCTACTGACTTATTTTTCAATCCGTATATGCAGTCGAATGAAAATTTAAAAGATAAGGACAAGTTTCGTAATAGAGAGGAATGCATCAGGGCCATTAAAAAATTCCACATGCTCAACTCAGTTAATTTTAAGGTGGATCGTGTCAACCCGGAAAGGTACAAGATCAAGTGTGTCCACCCTGACTGTATGTTCAAGCTGACCACATCATACAAGATTAAGGGGTGACTGCTGGGTCATAGGTTCCATGACTACCCACACTTGTGTAAGTTCCACTCAATCACAGGACCACCGAAAACTCAACTATGATCTCATCTGTCAAGAAATCCTACCCTTGGTCAGCAACGACCCATCTTTGAAGGTGAAAACAATCATCTCCCACATCACCACGGTTTTTAACTACACTCCGTCTTACCGTAAGGCGTGGTTAGCAAAGACTAAGGCGATTGAAAGGGTGTACGGAAACTGGGAGGAGTCATACCAAGAACTTCCCCGCTACCTGAATGCACTCAAGACGTATTCTCCAGGTAGTGTTTACGTTCTGGAAACAGTGCCAGCATACGCCCAAGATGGTATTCTACTAAATGGCAACTGAATATTCAGTCGCGTGTTTTGGGCATTTCAACCATGCATCACAGGGTTTGCATCATGCAAACCAATTATACAAATTGATGGGACTTGGTTGTATGGGAAGTACAAAGGCATGCTACTGATGGCAGTTGCACAAGATGGTAACAACAACATTTTCCCCATTGCCTTTGCCCTTGTCGAGGGGGAGACCGGTGGTGCTTGGAGCTTTTTCCTAAAAAATCTGCGGACACACGTGGCTCCTCAACCAGATCTCTGTTTGATCTCAGACAGACATGCCTCCATTGAAAATGCCTACAATAATCCAGCAAATAGTTGGCATGACCCTCCTTCTACGAATGTCTATTGCGTTAGGCATATCGTCCAGAACTTCTCGAGGGAGATCAAGGACAAAATATTGAGGAAAGCGGTTATGAATGCGGGATATGCATTGACACAACCCACATTCAAATATTACCGCAACGAGATCCGTTTGTCAAATCTGGAAGCCGGTAGGTGGATCGACAATATTCTGGTGGAAAAATGGACTAGGTCATACGATAATGGCCAAAGATGGGGGCATATGACAACTAATCTTATTGAATCAATGAATGGGGTATTCAAAGGCATACAAAACCTCCCAATCAATGCCTTGGTAAAATCTACGTATTTTAGGATGGCTGCGTTATTTGCCAAAAGAGGTGAAATATGGAATGCGGTGTTGCAATCTGGACAACTATGGAGTGAAAGCTGCATGAAATACATTAAGGCTGAAAGTGCTAAAGCCAACACTCATATGGTTATACGGTTTGGCCGACACAACCACAACTTCATTGTGAAAGAGACAATCGACCACAATGAAGGCCTGCCAAGATAAGAATATAGGGTCATGCTACCTTCTCAATGGTGCGATTGTGGCAGGTTTCAAGCATTTCGTATGCCTTGCTCTCATGTCATTGTCGCTTGTGCTCATACCCATCAAGACGCGCTGCAACTTTTGTCAAACATTTACAAATCTGAAACGTTGCTCAACGTTTACAACAACAACTTTCCTTTGGTAGCAAAACCAGATTATTGGTCTGCATACGATGGCGAAATAGTGTGGCACAATGACCAAATGCGAAGGAACAAGAAGGGTCGTCCCAAAAGTAAGCGCATCACAACAGAAATGGACGATCTTGACAGGTTGGAAAGAAAGTGTGGTTTATGCCGTCAGGTCGGACACAATTGCAAAAACTGTCCGAATCGGGTGTCTGGCTCAACCACATAAATATTGTAATACATAAAATCTTTTCTTAATTGTGTTGTAAACATTTGGGTTTTTCGTTAACAAATTTTGCTACAATTAATAAAACGCGTACAAGAATAATTAACGATATTCCCTCTACGAAATTACAACTGTTAACACAATTTCATCTGACCCATGCATCATCAACATTACATCGCTGTCTATTTGACTTCCTCCAACCACACATTAGGTATTCCTGTCGCATGTGAGGTTGTTGTTCATTTTCGCTGGATCCTTCGAATTTTCCCCCCCTCCGCAATGTCTCCATCTAGCCATCGCATCAACTCCCGCTTCAGACGCTCCATGGAGTGAATGTGCCAAAATTTCATTTTCATCGCAGGTTTCGTGGCGGAGAAGATAACGTAACCATCTCTGCTAAAAATCATAGGCGACGTCATGACGCAAATAACAGAGTACAAAATAAAAATACAGTGCGAGAAAGTGTGAGAAATTTCAGAGAAACAGACGAATTATTTATAAAACAACATTTTGCCCTAGTTTTGCCCTAGGAGCCAAGTGAGATGACGCCTCCTCTCACTTTTAAGGAGCATGCGCCATCTCACTTGGCTAAAAGCCAAGGGAGGCGTCAAGTGAGATGGCGCCTAGGGCAAAATTGTAGGTGCATGCGCCATTTCAGATGGCTCCTCCTTTGGGGAGTCATCTAAAACATAGTTATTTACGTAATTTTTTTCAAAATTCGGTTATTTGCGAAATATTATTTTAATACATAATTATTAATAAAAAAATTTCGATCATGTGAGCTGTCCAAAACAAGAAGAAAATTATAAGTTAAATATATCCGAAAACAAAAACTTATCCTTCATTCAGAATTTGGTTAAGTTAAACAGACACCTTAAAAACGCATTAATGGTAAGCGATGTCGATTAAAAAAAGGCTAGTATAAAGTAAATTTCATCATACTTAAAATAGGGCATTAACTAGAAAGAACACCCTTGAATTAAATGCTAGATGGTGATAAATAAATAAACCAACAGAACAGGTAGGAGTAACACCTCTCTCTCAATAATAAATGTCTCCATCTACCAACTGCTACATGAGTTAGCGCCAACAACACATCATGTTTCTTTCTACTTGTCTCTCACACGCTTGCCTCGTGCGAGATAACTAGTTGTGTCAAAAAAGTGTGTAAATGCGGTAGTTATGGTAAGCTCAGATCAATTGTTAATGGTGGGCTCTACACACTTTCTCTCTCTACAGACAGCTATTAGAGAGAGAAACCTTGCTGCAATAGTCCCCACTTACTTTTGAATCTTCTTTCACTCTTCCTTTTTGATCTCTCATATTATGCTCATTTTTCATCTTCAAATGCATACACTCTTGTGATATGAAGAACTTTAATATGTTGCTCTTGTTCATTCTTCTTCTTTGTAAGTCCTTCTTAGTTCTTGCTATTTCGTTGCTTATTCATCTGTTTCTGTGATTGTTGATGAATTGATTTGTTGGTTTAGTTTGGAGGAATTCATGTAGGTTTGGTGATTTCTAAAGTTGGGTTTTTTGTTTTGTTTTTGGAGAGATGTTTTGTTGGTGTTTGAAATTTGAGCATTACTAAATTTGGATTTCGGTGTGTGAATTTCATTGTCTTTTGATTGTTAATGATGGATTTTGTTTGGTTCTTGGTTTCATGAACACTACTACTTACTTGCATTATTCTATGTTTGTGTTTCTCTTGCTGTTGATTTCTAATGTTTGTTATTATGAGGTGGGAGGCCATAGTTAGGGTTTTGGAATTATTTTAGAGTTCTGATTAGATTGACTTATTTGAATTTATCTAGTGACTTAAGTTTTGCGAGACTGTTTGGGAGAACTTATGTAAACATCTTATGACATTGTTTATAAGCTGTTTTCAGCTACTTTCCATAAGTTTACCAGGGTAGGTGATGAAGATAGGTTATAGCTTACATAAAAGCAATTTAAGTTTATTTTATCTTTTACTATGGAAATAGCTTATACATAAGTGCTTATCATGTCAAGATAAGCACTATAAACTTCAAATAAGTTGTTTATCTAAACAGGGTCTTATTGTAGTTATTGTTGACCTTTGATCATATTGGTGAAGGAGGTTCTATGATCTAGGCCTTATCGCCAACATTTAAGTGCTTATCATGATGTATATTGAAGTTTACTTTAGTCATTCGTGAAGTTTATTTTTGCTTATTTGTATTTTGGCACAGGTTCGCGTGAATCCCATGGCAGTAGTGTTGATCACACTCAAGGTCACATTCAATTGGATAACCGCATGGGTTCCATGCTCCCTCAAATCACACCAGTTGGTGCTCCGCGAGGATTGCAACCCTTTCTTCCTTATATTGCGCCTTCACCATTGACTCCATTCACCAATATTACCACCCCAAAGTTATCAGGTCATTTTCTAAATAATCTCTCTGGTCATTATGGATTTTCAATGATCTCTCTTTCTCACTGTCTTTCTCGATGTTTTTTTCAGGACTCTGCACTTTGAACTTCACCACTGCCAAACGTTTGCTAAGCATGACGGCTATTGATTGCTGGGGATTTTTTGCGCCTTTTCTGGCTAACGTAATCTGCTGTCCGCAATTGGAAGCCACTCTCACTGTTCTCATCGGTCAATCCAGTAAATATACCAACGTACTTGCCTTAAACGGGTCCGATGCTAAACATTGCCTTTCAGACGTGGAGCAAATTCTAATGGGGCAGGGTGCAAATGGTGATCTGAAGCAAATATGTTCAGTTAATTCTTTGAATCTCACGGAGGCATCTTGCCCGGTAAAACACGTGAATGATTTTTACGACACGGTGAATACTACTAAGCTGCTTAGTGCTTGTGAGAACATTGATCCCGTGAAAGAATGCTGCTCCCAATATTGTCACAGTGCTATATTAGAAGCAGCTACAAAAATTGCATCAAAAGGTTCTAATGTTTTGGACTCAGACACATCACATATTCTACCTGAACACTCAATTCGGGTCAATGATTGTAGAAATATAGTACTCCGGTGGATAGCTAGTAAGCTTAATCCGTCTCATGGAAAGGAAGTTCTAAGAGGACTGTCTAATTGCAATATCAACAAAGGTAATTCGTTTGAGGAAAATGTTATATATTTTCCTTCGTGACAAACGTCAAATAGATTGTGTTTCTGTTGCATAATTTTTGCTGAAATCTTCTCTCTTTTCTGCCAGTTTGTCCACTTGTTTTGCCTGATGCAAAGCATGTTGCCCAGGGGTGCGGCAATGGGATAAGTAACAAAACAGCCTGCTGTGATTCCATGGAAAGCTACGTGTCTCACTTGCAGAAGCAGAGTTTCATCACTAACTTGCAAGCTTTGGATTGTGCCGAAACTTTGGCAATGAAATTAAAAAAGGCAAAAATTGTCGATGATGTTTATAGCCTTTGTCACATAAGCCTTAAGGATTTTTCACTCCAAGGTTTGTTTTTCTTCTCTCTTCACATCAGGTTGCAACACAACAACACTTAATGCATATAAATTTCATGTCTGATGTTAATGTTTCATTTTTTCACCCTCCTTGTTCAACTTGGTGTGGAAATCAACAATGTGGATGCTTCAGTTGCAAATCAAGGTAACTACATAACGTTGTATATCATTATATATACTATTTGCAAGTATCGCCCGTAATGTGTATGTTTAATCCCTCTATCAAGAAGGTTCAGTCACATTTAATTTATCTGCACGTACGTCATGTTAACTTGCTTACGTCGTATGTCTTTAGCCCATATTATTTTATCACGTAGATTGGGCACTCGTGTTCTCCTCATTTTTTGGACTTCACACTTACTCTTGCCTGACCTCTTTTTGTTGAATCAAACTTCTGTGTAGTTTCATTTTTTTATCATAAAACAAATCCTCCATCACAGAATTCTTTAGTATGTTGTGTTTTCTTCTGCATGTATTTGGTATTTTCCTCAATTGGAAATCATAATCCTCAAGCCCATAATTATATCCGACCTTCAGGCCTTTAAATTGATCGCACTTTTAAACCTCCATCGCAAAATTCTTTAGTACGTTGAAAATATGTTTTCTTCCGTGTCTATTAAGTATTTTCCTCGCCTGAAAATCATAATCCTCTAACCCATAGTTATATCCCACCTTCAGGCCTTTAAATTTATCATACTTTTATTTATCCAAGTCTATCTTTTTTTGGGCGATTAAGAATCCACACGAGAATAAAGTAAGTGTAACAAAGATGATGGTGTTGCGTTGGATGTGTCGTAAGACTATAAATGATAAGATTACAAATGTCAATATTAGATAGAGTGTTTAAGTAGCACCTATAGTAAAAAAAATGGTGGAAAATAGACTTAGGTGGTGTGGGCACGTAAAGAGAAGACCTGTAGATTATGTAGTAAGACGAGTAGATAAGGTGGAGAAGGGTTAAACAGTTAGAGGTAGAGGAAGACCTAGAAAATCTATAAGAGAAGTTATTAAAAAAGATATCGAGATTAACGATTTGGATAGAAGTATGGTTCTAGATAGAACATTATGGCGGATGTTGATTCATGTAGCCGATCCACTTAGTAGGATAAGGTTTGGTTGTTGTTGTATCCGAATTATCAAAAGCATGGTTTGCCTCTATGAACCTTATTTCTAGAATTCTAGAAATAAGGATCACTCACCTCAAACTTTAACTTGATGTCAGTGTGCAACTTCTTCCCCTGCAAACTCATAAGAAATAGAGTCAAAATTGTTACGATTAATGATAGCAACCTAATCTGAGGAGGATCTCGATTGACAACCAGTGTTACCTAGCGACTGCAGTAACTCCTAAGTATGGGGTGTTGTACTTGCAAACACTTAGACGCTCAAGTCACAGAAAAATTGAGGTGAGTGGTGGATCACCCCTTGATCTTCATCTGGCGGTGATTATTCTAGGAGGTGTAATGTGTGTGCTGATGAAATTTGGGTGTAAACTTCCTTCTGGACAGACCTTGGCCCAATTTGGAACACAACCCTTGTATTAGAGAGTACGGTTTGCCTCTATGAACCTTATTTCTAGAATTTTAGAACAATTTCAACGCCCACCTCTTCTTTTCGTGTTCGACCTTTAAGATATTGACACAAATAAGAAACCACGTGTTCACTTAAAATCTTAAGACATTACGTATATGAGTCTTCTCAATTATAAAGTATTAAAATTCAACTCTTCCATTCAATGTCAAACTTTAACTCACATTAACACTTCACAACAAAAAGTACTAAATGTCTCTACATGCTTTGTTGGGACTAATTTGGGGATTTTCTTTTTAATTTTTGAAATGCATTTTTTATTTATTTCTACATGCTTAAAACAATTCATTTGTTCACTCTTTATTGTACACTTCCATTTAATGTTATGCTGTGAGTTGACTTGTTGCATTATACTCCCTAAACAGAATATGGTTGTCTATTACCTAGTTCGCCTTCAGACGCTGTTTTCGACCAAACTTCTGGAGTTAGCTTCATTTGTGATCTAAATGACAATATTCCAGCTCCCTGGCCTTCTACATCCCAAGGAGCTACTTCAACACGGTGCAATAAATGTACGCATATACCCTCTGAGTTGAAAACTATTTCTTTTTCATTTGTTTGACAACTCTACCTTATTGTAACTGCAGCAGCTGTCATCATACCTGCTCTTCCTGCTGCCGCTGCATCTGGTCAAAGCTGTAAGCGAACCTTTTCAATTCATTCTGCTTATTCCAGTAATCTATGAAGTTCTTAAACACTGTTTAATGAACATTATTGATATCGATGATTTTATTTTTCATGTTATGCAGGTCTCTACAGTCACAACGTGCTGATATTCCTTCTTGTCAATTTATTCTTTCTCGTGATGGCCCTCGTGTAACTTACGAGAGCTTTCTTGTTAGTTAGACGCAGCCTTACTAGTCCTTCAACGATAAGGGCTTTCGGATACATGTTAATGTCAAAGGCTAATTGGAGGTGAAGCCCGATATGTTTCTACTCTTATTGATTAATGATTATTATGTTCTTTGTGCAATAATTTTTTTGTATATACTAAATTTAGAAAGCATAGGTTATACAATAACCTGTCGAGAACTCGAGATTGAAATGTATACCTGAATTAATGTTGAAGGTGGTTTTGTAATTAGTACTTAGTGTTGTTCTGTAATGTTTAATGAATTTTCTTTAACTAGTAAACTATTTTTTATTTTTTTGCTTAGACAAATGTTGTGAGGCCAGAACATATTAAGAGGAACCGAACATAAACCAAGTTTTGACAGTCAACACTGAACTGAACCACTTGATGATAGGATGATGTTTACAAAAATGGTTTGTAAGAGACAGAATTATGTAGATTTGATCTATTATGTAGAATTGTGTTATTGAAGATTGGTTGATGGCTCTTAAGAATGATTTCATTGATGATTATGCTGAGGAAAAAACTGTCTCTGACCCGCAGTTTTTGCCAGTGCCCCACCGAAGGTTAAGTAAGTAGGACAGTGTGGATTTTGAACTAGGACAACAATCAAGCCAAGTCTTATTCTGTCAAGTAGGGTTGATTGATCAACTTTTGTTATAATGTGATATCTAAAACTATATTATTTTTCAAATCGTTAATCTCGAGATATTTTTTCAAAATTTTTATAATTTTTTTAGATTTTTCTCTACCTCTATTTGATTGCTCCCGAATATATAGGTCTTCTCTTTATAAATCTATTTTTCGCAATCTTTTCTTCTATAGATGTTACTCTAATATTCAGTATAATAATATTATTTTAATTTTATCTTGTTTAGTCCTATCACACATTTAATGGAACATTGTTATCTTGTCTAGCTTACAAATAAGAATAAAAAAAATTAAAAAAATAGAAAAATTATTCAAATATACAGTTTCAGTATGAAACAGATATCTCTCAGCTTAGAATTTATTTTGAAATTCTGAACGGTTAAAAGGTAGATACATGTGTTGCGAATATGTCCTTTAAATTTCAGCTCGATTTGGTGAATGAATCGAAAATCGTCAATTTAGTGAGATTGGTTATAGAAAAACAAGAATGAGTTTCTCTCCTCTTTTCTCTCTTTTGAATTCTTATTTTATCTCAACTCTAAATTAAAATTCCCCGCTTAAATAAGTGAGACAATAGAGCTATTCATATTTGGGTCTTTCTGCACATAGGAGGGAGCGCAAACCCAACAAATCTCTCTCTCACAACTATGTGGAGGAAATTGCCAAACCGACGATATCACAACAAGCTTCAAACTTCTCTCTTGGTAATGCTTTAATCATCATATCATATCCATTATCATTTGTATGAACTTTAACTAACTCTAACAACTTAGCACCCAAAACATCACATATCTAATGGTATTTCACATCAATGTATTTGGACCTATTATGAAAAGTTGAATTCTTACCAAGATGAATAACACTTTGACTATAAACAAATAATACATATTTGTCTTGAACAAAATCAAACTCCAGCAAAAATTTCTTCAATCATAGTACCTCTTTACATGCTTCGGTAATGGTACACACTTTTGTAATCTCGACTGGCAAGCCACAGTCCCTCCTACAAACTTAATCATGTAGTCTGAAGCAGAATTTTTAGAATCAATATCTTCATCCGTATCAGAGTCCGAGTACTCCATTAGAGTAGGCTTATTTCCTCTAAAACAAAGCCTCATACAAGTAGTGCCGTGGAGATACCTTAAAATTCATTTTACAATATTCCAATACTCTCTACTTGGATTGGACAAAAATCTACTTATTGTACCAACAACATGTGCTATATTTGGTCTTGTATACACCATTGCATACATCAAACTACACACAACAAGCACATAAGGAACACGTTTCATATCAAACGCTTCAACTTCATATTGAAGGAATTTGATTAGAACTCAACTTGAAATTAGTAGCAAGAGGAGTGCTTACCGCCTTAGAACTTTCTATTTTGAATCTTTGCAACACTCTTTCAATATAAGTTCTTGTGACATTCAAAGTTCCTTCTCCTTTCTGTCATGCATGATTCTAATGCTAAGGATTTGTTTAGCTTCTCCCATGTCTTTCATGATAAATGACTCTCTCAACTTCTTCTTTAACCTGTTAATGTTAAAAATATTTTTCCCTACAATAATCATATCATCAACATATAGCAATAGGATAATGAATTCATCATTAAAAAAAATTCTAACAAAGACACAATGATATGAAGTAGTCTTCTGGTATCCTTTACCACACATAACAGACTCAAACTACTAGTACCATTGCCTTGGAGCTTGCTTTAACCCATATAGACTCTTTATCAATCTTCTTTGCCTTTAACTTGAAAGCCATCGGATTGCTTTATGCAGATCTCTTCCTCCAAACCACCATGAAAAAAAGTCGTTTTCATATCCATTTGCTCAATCTCTAAATCAAGAATAGCATCTAAACTCAACATAATTCGGATTGATGACATCAAGGCCGACCCAAGGGTAAGGTGGGCTAGGCTCTCTCGCCATGGGCCTTAAGAATTTTTTTTCTTAAAGGTGATTTAGGCCTCACATAAATAATAAATAGTTGCTTTCTTATCTTAGTTGGTTTGCAAGTGATTTTCTTAGGTGAAATGTCTTGTGTTCAACTCTTATAGAACTATAAAACAGAAAATTTTACTATTTTTTTATTAGAATTAATGGCTTTTTAGATTTTTTTTAAACATTGTTTCATTCTTTAATTAGGAAAAAATATTTCTCTAGAGTAATTTGAATATATAAATGATTATTGGATAACCTTTTTTATATAATCATAATACAAACATAATATTTAATTTTAAATTAAATATATTTTTTAATCCCTACCTTATATAATAATTAAAACATGATATAAACTAAAATTATATTTCTCATAATTTTAATTTAAATAAAATTTTGATAATATAAATTTTATTATTTAAATAATTTTTATTTTTAATTTTGTATAATTTATTTTTACTTGTGTTACTCTTGCTTATATAAAAGCTTTAAAAAATACGAATAAACGATTTTATTTTAACCAACAAAATATGTGAGAGTTGACAACATGACTCACCGTGTAAAGAGAATTTCATTTCAATTTCTTATTTTAAAAGATAATTCAACCTTAGTAAAAATATAAATATTTAACTACCAAAATTAACATTAGTTTCATAATAGATTCCAAAGAAATTAGTCATAAAAAATCTTAAAACTTCTTCTAAAAATCAAATATTTAATTATAATGGATGAAAAAAAGCCTCGTTTTAATAGTCGCCTTAGGCCTCACATTAAATTGAGTCGACCCTGGATGACATCTTTACAACAAGTGGGAAAATCTCATTAAAATCAACACCCTTTTGTCGTAACCGACAAAAAATACGAGTCACCATCATTAATTTTTGTCTTAAGGACGGGGAAGTAACGAATAACCTTAATTGTTTAGAGATTCTAAGTTTGCAAGTTGGTAAGACGAAGGGAAGGTGTTAGGCACTCTTCACCTCCTTTATTCTCAAGGGGCTCCACTTTTAGGTTTAGGGGTAAATCAGGAATTTCAATTTAAAAATTAATGTTTCCATATGTTTGAGAAAATGATTTTAAATTTTTAATAGCAGAAGTCGCCTTGGTTTTAACCGTGTGTCTACGTATCTCCTTGCAAAGAACCAGAGTCCAAATTCGTAGTTCATATGTTTGGTTAGTGCTTTTTATAAGATTACATAGAATTACTTTTAAATTATCTTTGAACTTTGTCTGAGTTTGAAAAGAGTGATCGTAGACAATTCGCAGTTAAGTTTGATAACAATTCTATTTAATTTTTTTATTAAAATAATCTTGATTTTTATTAAGTTAGTAGAAAAATAACAATTTGACTTGGTTAGTTATTTTAAATTAATTGATTGGAGAAGATTTGATCTTCTTTAGAATTAAATCGCGCTAGGCGAAGAAATTGATTTGATTTGTTTGTGCGTTTTAGAAGTTTTAATTTGAATAATTAATTGATAAACGTCAAGCCAATCAATTAATTATTCGAGGATATGGTGGATGTAAAATCCACCAATCCTATTATTTATAGGAATATTGAAATTAATTTGATTTGAAAAAAAAAAGTTAAATTTATGTACATGTGTTGAGAGATTAATCGGGAAAACCTAGTAATATGTACAATCTAGAAAGTTGTCCTAATTGAATATGATTACTATAATATTTATACAATGTTTTTTTTTTGTTATTTTTGCTAATGATAAAAAGTTAGACTAAAAGATCTAAACTAATCTACTCAAATAATCTACAAACTTTAATTAAAACAAATAAATAAATAAATGATCAAATAAATCATAATTTTAAAATAATAATTTAATATCAGTAATTATAATTAAAATAACCAAGAGAAATAATAATATCAATTAAAGAAACAAAAAAAATGAAAATGAAAATAATAATAATAATAATAATAATAATGATAATAATGATAATAATAATAATAATAATAATAATAATAATAATAATAATAATAATAATAATAATAATAATAATAATAATAATATTATGACAAACGAAATATTGGGGCAGAAGATTTGCTTTTGACTTTTCAAATATTTATAATAATAAGGACAAAATCGAAAGCCAAAAATAAAATTCACTTTCACACAACCTTGTATCTCTCTACGCATATGATCTTATGAACAATAATGTTTCTTTTTCAAAATTCAAAGCAGGTCGAATTGTATAACAACATATGACATCTAGTTATTATTATTATTATAATATCAAAATAAAGCTAAAAGGAAATAAATAAATAGAAATTAAGAAACAGAAAGAGAGAGAATTATGAAGAAATTGTGTGTGCAAAAGTCGGTGGAATAAAGATTAAAAAGTTCTCCTCTAAATAAAAAAAAACATTAGTATAAGGATATAATTTTTTTTTATAAGAACAACCATAAGAATATTCATCATTTGGTTGGGAAAAAAATAAATTAAAAGGAATTAAAAATAAAAAGGATGACCTTATATTTTAATCATTGGCCAAGAATAAAACCACAAATAACACAAATAATTTTGAAGAAAATTTTGTAAAGAAATTGCAAAAAAGTGAAGTGTATGAAGTTTGTGTAAGAAATTGTAAAATTGTGGACGTTGTTAATAATATAATTTTTAAATAAAAACAACCATCAAGAATCATCATATGGTTTTATAAAATAAAAACAAATTGAATTTGAAATATTGAAAATAAAAGGGAAGGAGGGTGGTCTCATATTTAATCATTGACCAAAATAGTTTTGAGTAGAAGATAGCTTTGAAAAAGGTTTTTGAAAAAAGAGTGAGAAAAATAAGTTTGAGAATTGAAGTGTGTGAATTATTGATAATGTGTAAATTGTTGATATTATGTGTTATTGTCTCTTCAAAACAAAAACAGGGTTAAGCGTGTCTTGAAGACAAAATCCAAAAATAAATCAACATAAGAAATTGCGTAAAAAAATGTTTGTCAAAGAAAGATGGAGAATTGTTGATGCCTTAAACTGGGAAAATAGAGGGCTATTTATAGAGTGGAAAATTAGGTTAAAGGGCAAAAAGAGAATAAAATTAAATCATATAAATCAGATCTTTCTTGGTCAGCAAACTGACTAATCAGAAGTTGAATATGACACAGGCTAACACAAATTAACCAATAAGAAATAATTAATCAAAAAAAGAAATATTTTTTATATTTATTATAATTTTTGCACTCAATTTTGGTAAAAATGCATAAAATCAAATAAAAATATATTTTTTTAAAATGCAATAATTAGAAAAACGAAAATAATATTTAAATAATAATTTTTTGTTGTTGTGATTTTTGAATATAATTTGAAATGGGAATAAAATTAGTAACAAATAACAGAAAAATATCTATGACCTTATACTTGCAAGCTTTATTCCTTATCAATTGTGCTATATTGATTATTTGTAATAAAAAACTAAGTGAAAGTATATGAAAGCGAACAAGTATTTGCTTATTTAAGAAATAAAATAAACTATTAGATATTTTTTAAATAAACAAAATAAATTGAAAACAAATATTTATAAAACACAAAATGTTAGTGTAAATAAACCAAAGAAATTTATAAAACTCAATTTTTAAAATCATTTGATTGTAGAAAATAAAGCGGTCAAATTTGGGGTATAACAATTGCCCTTATTTAATTACTCTTCGATTAAAAGGTGCGAGAGGGCGCAGTTCTCGCACGTTTAGATCAGAGGGTAATTAAATGATGGAAGACCCCAAATTTCAACCAAAAAACTTTTGAAAGATAAACGGTATAATAAACCAAAAAGTAAACAAGCAAGGATGACGCAGTTAACTCATCAATGCCTAGAGCATGAACATAAATGACCTAGATATGGCGATGCAGATAACTCGTACATATCATAGATAACCAAGAGAAGACGACGCGGGTAACTCGTCAACACTTGGAAAAAGTAACTGCAGATTTCGTGTATTTACCACAACCTAGGGAGTAAATAATGTGAGCTTGAAAATAAATAACTTATTGTTGCTCCAGGACCAATACAACAAGTTATATCGCATATTTTGCACATCTACCACAACCTAGGGGATAAATGATGCAGAGTTTGAAAAAATAAATAACTCATTGTTGTTTCAGGACTAATGCAATAAGTTACATCGCAGTTATTGCATATTTACCATAACACAGGGGGGTAAATAACGCAAGTTTGATAACTCATTGTCGCTTCGAGACTAACACAAGGAATAATATTGCAGATTTTGTACATCTACCACAACCTAGAGGTAGATAAGATGAATTTTGAAAAATAAATAACTTATTGCTGCTTCGAGACTAATGCAACGATTTATATCGCATTTATTACATATTTACTACAACCTAGAGGGTAAATAATGCAAGTTTGATAGTTAACTTACTAACACTTCGAGACTAACATAGTAAGCTTTAACGTAGATTATGCACATCTACCTCAACCTAGGGGATAGAAAACGTAAGTATAAATTCTATTTATGTCAGGAGATGTGTAAGGCTGCTTACGCTTAAATTCTAGTGGAAAATGTATGAGATTGTTTATACTTGAATAAAATGCTTATGGAACTGCATGAGGCTGCTCATGCTCGTAGAGTTGCCTACAAATAAAATGACGATGACATGTATGAGGCTGCTCATGCTCGTAAAGTTCACTATGATGAAATTTCGATACGAATGCGTGAGACTACTCACATCTTGAATGGTTGAAAATTATGTAAAGCTATTAATGTCAGCAAGGTTACCGAAAAGAAATCAAGGTAAAAAGGTTACTGACATCAGTAAGGTTACCGAGAAACATCAATCAGGTGATTGGAAAAATGAACAATCAGTAAGATTACTGGCATCAGTAAGGTTATCGGGAAACATCGATCATGTGATCAGAAAATGAACAATCAGTAAGGTTACTGGCATCGGTAAGGTTACCAGGAAACATCAATTAGGTGATTGGAAAATGAACAATCAGTAAGGTTACTGACATTTGTAAGGTTACCGAAAAACATCAATCAAGTGACTGGAAAATGAACACTCATAAGGTTACTGACATCAGTAAGGTTATCAGAAAACATCAATCAGGTGATTGGAAAAATGAACATCAGTAAGGTTAGTGGCATCGGTAAGGTTATCGGGAAACATCAATCACGTGATTGGATTAGGAATTTATGCTACGCGTTATGATTGATTATTTTGACGTGCATTTTGATTAATGATTGACCAATGCATGCAACGAGTAACTTGGATATATATCAATGGGTGCTGGATTTTGGAATGCCAATGAATGATTGAGTTTTTTGGGGTAAATGCCAAGTAAGATTGGGCTTTTTGATGAATGTTAGATTCATGATATGGGAATATGAAATGAGGTGATATGCATGGTTTGAGGCTAGAGAGCAGTAACATGACTAATGCATGACAATAATTTAGATGTTGACTCGAATGCTTTCAACTGGTTCCCCTATGACGGGTCATGGACAGTTAAGACTTGGAGATGTTGTTTATGTAACAAGGCTGTTTGTCACACGGTGGTATGGTATTATGCTAACATGATTTCCTGGTACTCGTTTAAAACTTGAAGATTGCTGACATATGAGAGAGCTTCACCGAGGATTATGAAAGAATGAAGAAAGCCTACCCTCTGTGGCTTGTTTTGCCCCTAAAATTTGAATTTTGAAAGGTATGCCTTCATCTTCCAGGTCTAGAGGAAGTATCCTTATAAGGAAATTGGATCTCCCCATGATGTGATATGAACTTGATATGTATTTCCCCCAACATTCGAGTCTCGAAAAATCTGGCCTTGATTATTAGGGTCTGGGGGAGAGTCTTGATGAGGAACTTGGATATCACCATGATGTGATATAAACTTGATATGGATTTCCCCAAGTATATGAATATTGAAAGGTATGCCCCTGATTGACTGATTCTTGGAGGTATAACCTAAGTAGACCGAATCTCAGAATGATTTCCCCTAGTCAACATGATCTTCATGTGATATTCATCAATGATCATTAGGATTTGTTCCTTCGAAGCGGTAGGATCCCTAGGTACTTTGACCCTAGTTAGGAGCTTCTTGAAATGGATCTCCTTTGATCAGACCATTGTTGAAATTTCCTTGATGCTGATTATTGATTTGCGCATAGGATTGTACCTTTCGAAAAGTAATTCTAACGTGACACACATGCAAGTTGTTGAAATTGAAAGTCTTTATGGAAAATATATTTGGTGAAATTTGTTGTGGAAAACAGATATGGTGTACGATGGATAAGTACAGATGAAGGTGTGGAAAATAAATGTAGTTAGCGATAATTTAACAAACATTAGGAATCAGTTTAACACAAATTTTGCTGAGTATGCTTTTATAGTGAACCTAACTTCAATTAGGACTTTCGAAGGTTGTAACATGGCCTGGTTTACAGTTTAAGAAACAAAGGGTATAAGGCTCAAATTTGAATTTTAACCCACCACATTATCCTTGATATTCTCCATTCTTAAATTCAATTAACTCAATAGATTTCAGTCTGCAAGAAAATTTTTGTAGTCACGATAATGATGAGAAGCATTGATAAAGTTCAAGCACTACTGATAAGCATTGATGTTTGTTGAGGTGACAGTCACAAGCTTATTCTCAAATTTCTTTGCTTTCAATCCCTTATTTTTGTATGGACCTATTCTTTTGAGTTTTCCAGTCAACCAGGATGCCCTAACTTTTGCCTAAGTCATTTTTTTGCTTTTTGTTTTTGACTTAGCGGGTTTTTTTTTGTTGAAATTTTTCTTTTGAGATTTTTTTTCTCTTGATTCAAGAAGGTCATGACTGCCATGTTTGATTTTTTGTGAGCTTCATCTTTATTGCTCCCTCGATGTTGTATGACGTAAGTGAGGAAGAAGATACTGGGAGCTTTATCTTTATTGCTTCCTCGATCTTGAATGATGAATGTGAGGAAGATAATGCACTTGAACTTTTTGCTTAGATAGACTAATTCTCTTGAGATTTAGAATGCATCATTGATTTAATTGAAGGACTACCCTGACCCTAGCTAAAATTAAGGGTTTTTTAGAAAATAGAAAAAACTCCAACTTCTTGCTCGAGGGGGTTGACTACGAATTATCTTCTTATTTCTCCACTGTTTAGGAAGTGAAACAATGTTTTACATCGTCAACCAAGTCTTACTATTAAAAAGCACATGTCAGTATAATTCGGTTATTTAATTTACACCATTCTCCCTTAAATTTGTTAAAAGTTGAAAGTTGTAAATGGAAAGGTGAAAAGTGAAAATGGAAAGTTGTTGATATTTATGGAAAGTGGTGGTGTAATGAAAGAGTGAATACAAATGGATTGACTTTAAAAACATGCATGCTTATTTTATTCGAATTACTAATCAGAAGATACAAAGTTTTCAACAAATGGAACTTAGAAACTAAGAAATTACAGTTAGAAGTAATAAAGTCTAATGATCCTAAGAACGAGCCTCGTTGTTGATCCATTTGACTTTAGGAGATGCTTCTGGATATGGTTGCATTGTTGAAGTAAGGGGAGACCTTTGCTTTTTCTTGTGTTGGGCATACCAATCTTATTGACAGGGCAATTGTTGTAGTTTCCATTATTGCTCTTGATGTAAGGGAGTTACCCTTAGTAATGGCATTCAAGGATTTGTGTAGGCCTATTATTGGCATGATGAAGGGTCTCCTTTGTAGGACCAAGTTCATTTAAGTCTTCAATGGTTGACTTCCTCCTTCAACAGTTTCAGACTTTCTTAAGTTCATTTGTGAGTATCAAGAAATCAGCTAGCATGGATAACAGTTGGATAAGGGATAAGATGGAAATGAATATGAGTTTTATGCTATGCAAATGTAGTTTAATGATATGCAAACGTATGTAAATGGATGAAAATGTATGGGTATGAAAAAAAAATATTTTTTCGTTTTTTAGGGTATGCTAAAATTTTTCATGGATATGCAATGCAATGTGGGTCTTAAGCTAAAGATAAACCTAAGCACACCCCTACGCATTTAGGGATATAAGTATACAAAAGAAGACCTCTAGAGACAAAACATGCAACTCCTACAGGCTAGGGAAGCCCTTATGGACTATGGATTGACAAACCTAAGGAAACCTCTATGAGTTAGGGATTATGGCACATAAAAGGAAACCTAAACGGGTTTATGTATAGGGAAATAAGGACACCTTATACGAGTTTAGAGATAGAAATAGACAGAAGATAACCCTTGCGGTTTTAGGATAGTGACAAGACGTCCTTCGTGGGAAGGTTCCCTATAAAGGACCAAATATTAATAGAATAACCTACGGGAATGCTCCTATAAAGGTTCTAAGTTTTGTCTACCCATCCTGTCACACGGGTGGCTTCTTAGGGTATCATGGATAACACTATAGGGAAAAGGCACAAGGGCCTTCTTAAGTGGAGCCTCTTTGTAGACCGAGACTTTTGTCTCGTAGGTCATACAAGGTCTCACCATGAGATTTTATTTTTGTTTATACAAAGAGTTATTAGTTAAATCCCAAAGTCCTACTTCCAAGAGAGTCTTTCCCTCTAAAAGATATTTCTCAGAATTTGACCTACTCTAGGAGAAGTGGTTGCAAAAACTCATAGGAATGTTAAACCCTTGTGGCCAATTGACAATCCTTCTTCTAAAATATAATGTTTCTTGTTACAAGAAAATCCCACCAATAAAATGAATAATATGTTAATAATTGAATAACGATAAATAAATATACAAATTATTAAACAAATATGGAAACAAATAACATGCTATAAATAGAAACCCAAAAACCTTAGACCTATAAGGAGAGGTAAACTCTAACCCTAGGAGTGTGTCCCCAGCAGAGTCGCTAGCTGTCGTAATAACCGGTAAAAAATAGGAGTCACCACCATTAATTTTCGTTCTAAGGACGGGAAAGTAACGTATAACCCTAATTGTTTAAAGATTCTAAGTTCGCATTTTGGTTAGACGAAGGGAAGGTGTTAGGAACCCTTCATCTCTCTTGTTCTCAAGGGACTCCACTTTTAGGTTTAGGGGTAAATCAAAAATTTCTATTTAAAAGTTAATGTTTCCATATGTTTGAGAAAATGATTTAAAAAATTTTAATAGCGGGACTCGCCTTGGTTTTAACCACGTGCCTACGTATATCCTTGCGAAGAATCAGAGTCCAAATTCATAGTTCGTATGTTTGGTTAGTGATTTTTATAAGATTACATAGAATTGGTTTTAAATTATCCTTGAACCTTGTCTGAGTTTGAAAATAGTGATCGTAGACGTAGTTTGCAGTTAATTTTGATAGCAATTCTATTTAATCCTTTTTTGAAAATAATCTTGATTTTTATTAATTTAGTAGAAAAATATCAATTTGACTTGGTTAGGTGTTTTAAGTTAATTGATTGAAGAAAAGTTGATCTTCTTTAGAAAATAAACCGCGTTAGGTGAAGAAATTGATTTGATTTGTTTGTGTGTTTTAGAATTTTTAATTTGAATAATTAATTGGTAAATGTTAAGTCAAACAATCAATTATTCGAGGATATGGTGGATGTAAAATACACCAATCCTATTATTTATAAAAATATTGAAATTAATTTGATTTGAAAAAAAAATTAAATTTATGTACACATGTTGAGAGATTAATCGGGAAAACCTAATCATATGTACAATTTAGAAAGTTTTCCTAATTGAATATTATTACTATAATATTTATAATTTCTTTTTTTGTTATCTTTGTTAATGATAAAAAGTTAGACTAAAAGATCTAAACTAATTTAATCAAGGAATCTATAAAATTTAACAAAAATAAATAAATAAATGATCAAATAAATCATAATTTTTAAATAATAATTTAATATTAGTAATTATAATTTAAATAACCAAGAGAAAGAATAATCTCAATTAAAGCAACAAAAAAATGAAAAGGAAAATAATAATAATAATAATAACAATAATAATAATAATAATAATAATAATAATAATAATAATAATAATAATAATAATAATAATAATAATAATAATAATAATAATAATAATAATAATAATAATAATACAAACAAAACATCAGGGCAGAGAATTTGCTTTTGACTTTTCAAATATTTATAATTATAAGGATAAAATCGAAAGTCAAAAATAAAACTCACCTTCAGACAATCTTGTATCTCTCTCCATGCATATGATCTTATGAACAATAATGTTTCTTTTTCAAAATTCAAAGCAGGTCCAATTGTATAGCTAACATATGACATCTAATAATTATTATTATAATATCAAAATAAAGCTAAAAGGAAATAAATAAATAAAAATTAAGAAACATAAAGAGAGAGAGAGTTATGGAGAAATCGTGTCTGCAAAAACCGGTGGAATAAAAGTTAGAAAAATCGCCTCTAAATAAAAAAAAATCATTAGTATAAGGATATAATTTTTTTATAATAACAACCATAAGAATATTCATCATTTGGTTGGAAAAACAAATAAATTAAAAGGAATTAAAAATAAAAAGGATGACCTCATATTTTAATCATTAGCCAAGAATAAAACCACAAATAACACTAATAGTTTTGAAGAAAAATTTATAAAGAAATTGCAAAAAAGTGAATTGTATGAAGTGTGTGTAAGAAATTGCAAAATTGTGGATGTTGTTGATAATATAATTTTTAAATAAAAACAACCATCAAGAATCATCATATGATTTTATTAAAAAACAAACAAATTGAATTTGAAATATTGAAAATAAAGTGGAAGGAGGATAACCTCATATTTAAACATTGGCCAAAATAGTTTTGAGTATAAGATAGTTTTGAGAAAGGTTTTTGAAAAAAGTGAGAAAAAGAAGTTTGAGAATCGAAGTGTGTGAATTGTTGATAATGTTAGAATTGTTGATATTGTGTGTTATTGTTTGTTCAAGACAAAAATATGGTTAAGTGTTTGTCTAAGACAAAACCCTAAAATAAACTAACAAAAGAAATTGCGTAAAAAATGTTTGTGAAAGAAAGATGGAGAATTGTTGATGTCTTAAACTATGAAAATAGAGGTTTATTTATAGAGTGGAAAAAACAGGTTAAAGGGCAAAAAGAGAATAAAATTAAATCAAATAAATTAGATCTTTCTTGGTCAGCAAGCTGACCAATCAGAAGTTGAATATGACACAAATTGACACAAACTGACCAATAAGAAACAATTAATCGAAAAAGGAAATGTTTTTGGTATTTATTATAATTTTTGCACTCAATTTTGGTAAAAAGTGAATAAAATCATATAAATAATTTTTTTTAAATGCACTAATTAAAAATACGAAAATAACATTTAAATAATCAAAAATGATTTTTTTGTGATTTTCGAATATAATTTGAAATGGGAATAAAATTAGTAACCAAAGTGGAACCTATGAAATTTGAATCCATGACCTTATACTTGCGAGCTTTATTCCTTACCAATTGTGCTATATTATTTATTGGTAATAAAAAGCTAATTGAAAGTATATGAAGACGAACAAGTATTTGTTTATTTAAGAAATAAAATAAACTATTAGATGTTTTTTAAATAGACAAAATAAATTGAAAACGAATATTTATAAAACACAAAATGTTAGTGTAAACAAACTAAACAAATTTATAAAACCCAGTTTTAAAAATCATTTGATTGTAGAAAATAAAGCCGAAAAATTTGGGGTGTGACACCTTTCTTTGCCGGAAACCTTTCACCACTAATCTGACTTTATATCTTAAAGACTTAAAATTGCTCTCATGTTTAAATCTATAAATCCACCTGTTTTCCAAAGCCCTTTTGCCTTTAGGAAATTTCACTAAATCATAAGGGTGACTATCATGCATTGATTTCTTCTCGTCATACATTGTATCCAACCACTTTTGATCTTCATCACTTTCCATGGCCTCTTGAAAACACTCAGTTTCACCCTCATCAGTCAAGGTCACATACTTATAAGAATTATACCTTGTAGAAGGT
This sequence comes from Vicia faba, assembly GCA_948472305.1. Taxonomy (NCBI): domain Eukaryota; kingdom Viridiplantae; phylum Streptophyta; class Magnoliopsida; order Fabales; family Fabaceae; genus Vicia; species Vicia faba. The sequence goes on from OX451736.1 coordinate 1,599,022,499, forward strand.
TGTCTCTGCCTGATAGATCTCCTAAGTTGAACTTGAGATGATTATGGAGCTTCACCAATATTCTCATCATGCGACGTATCATTCCCCCCTTCATCATCATTAGTTATAATATTTACCTCATCTCCAAATTGTTGGTCATCAACATAATCATATGGCTCACTATTTTTATCATCACCATCAATAGTATCTAGATTATAATTAAATAATTGAACTGGACCAATATTAGACATATTGATATCTTTCTTGGGTGTATTCTTCTCTACCTTATTAATGTCTTCAATAGTTTGGTCTTCTATGAATACTACATCACATCTTCAGATAAGCTTCTTCCCTACAGGATCATACAACATATAACCAAACTCATCTTGCCCATAGCCGACGAATATAAATTTTTTAACTTTGCATCCAACTTGGATCTTTCATCCTTTGGAATATGCACAAAGGCCTTACAACCAAAAACTCTCAAATTATCATACTTGACATTCTTTCCAAACCAAATTTTGTCTGGAACTTCACTGTTCAAAGCAACCGTAGGAGAGATTATGAACATGTATCGCCATGTAAAGTGCATCACCCTAATAATTATTTAGCAACTTAGCTTCAGAGAGCATACACCTTACTCTCTGAATTATTGTTAGATTCACCCTCTCTACTAAACCATTCAATTTAGGAGTTTTAGAAGCAATCGTTTCATGTGAAATACTGTGATGCTTGAAATAAGAATCAAATGGTCCATAATACTCACCACCGTTATCAGAACGAACACATTTCATTTTCCCGACTCTCTTCCTTTCTACCAAAGTGTGGAATTATTTGAACTTCTCCAACACTTGGTCTTTTGTCTTCAAGGCATAAACTCATAGTTTTCGGGAATAATCATCAATAAAGATAACAAAATACATTGCACCACTAAAGGATTTTACCTTTAATAGATCACAAACATCAGAATGTACCAATTGAAGCAACTTTGACTTCATTAAGATAGGATGTTTCTTGAAAGATACTCTGGTATGTTTACAAGCTATACAATGAGAAAAATACTCCAAATTTGGATTATTTAATCCTTGAAGAACGTCTCTTTTGTCCAAACAATTCATCCCCTTTTCACTAATATGACTAAGTCTTCAGTTCCATAAAGATGCTTCCATGTCAATAACATTCACACTCTCCCTAGAAACCAAATCTTTTGTCCAATACAGTATATAAAGCTTCTCCCCTCTAGCCACAACCAAGTTACCTTTGTTGAGTTTCCACTTTCCAGAACCAAAGTGATTGTCATAACCACAATCATCAAGCATATGCATTAAGGTCAAATTAAAGCATAAATCTAAAGCATATTTGACACCTCTAAGCAACAATTGCATTCCCATGTTAATTTGCAAGCAAACATCACCAACCCAATTACCTTAGACACACCATTATTACCCATCTTCAACACTCAAAAGTCACCAGAATATAAGATGTGAAGAAATCCTTCCTTGGTGTAACATGTATTTTAGCACCACTATCAACTATCCACATGCTCTCATCTAACACGAGATTAACAGGCTCATGATCACACATAATAACAAGATCATTACAAGTAACAATAGTAATACGATCATCATCATGATCTTTGTAATCTCTTTGTTTAGACTTACCTTTCTTTCCTTTGTTATCCCTTTTCCTCTAATAACAGTACTTTTGTACGTGTTCTGTTTTATGTTAATAAATACTCCAAATTCTTGTATTGTGGCTTGGACTTGCTTCTGCTATTCTCTCTACCACCCTTCGGATCCTTTTTCTAACTTCTCCCCTATTTTTAGTGACAAGCACCTTGGATTGAGATGAATAATCTGAAGGTTGAGAAAAACACAAGAAAAAAGGGTTTGAATTGGGTTTTCAAAAAAAAATTCTTTTAGAAATGCTTATCACAAACGAACAATGATAGATAAGCTAGAAAGAAAAGTGACACGATTAGTTTATACAAGTTTACCTTAGAAAAGGCTACTCTTGTCCACCCGCCAAGGTGATTTTGCCTTAGAAAATGACTTAATCCAATAATTAAGAAAGATTACAACAACGTCTAAGAGTTTGGAAAAACACCTTAGCCCTCTCAAGTAATTCTGACTACAACTTAGTCACTTGAAGAAATAAATCTAGTAAGATTTACAATCAAACAATGTTTACAAGAGTGCTTCTAAAAAGCCAATACAACACTTCAATGAAGAACAAATATTTACAAATAAATATGAGCAACAAATCTTGTATATACAACAATGATGAATAGCACAATAATGAGCAATAACTCTTGTGTTATAAAGAATGAAAGTTAACATAAAACTGAGCAGCAACTCTTTTGTGTTTTTGATTTCTTTTGAATATTTTCTCTCTTTGTTTTCTTTGCAATTTTTCTTTGATACTTCAATTGTTTGAATAAAATCATTAATTTCTAACGAAGTAGTCACCCCTTTATATAGGCTGGGAAAAGAGGTTGTTGGATAGTACAATACATCGCTTTCATCTGCCAGCTACTACAACGGTAGCGTGTGAATATGGGAGACAATATTACACTAAATCTTCAATCGTACAAATTTTCCTTTACTATAGTGGAGTATGTCTTTTATTGTTGTACTATAATCTTCTTGTACAAGATTCTGATCTTTTCTTCTTATGAGATACTTTTGATTTGAAGTAGTGAATAATATGTAGAAGAGATAACGTGTTTGTTCTTTAATCTTGTGATGGAGTATTTCTGATGATAATATATCCAAAAGATGTTCAATTTTAATGTTCACAAAGGTATCAGAGTCTTCAGAATCAGAACTGATCTTGACAGTTGATCAGAACCTAGAGAGTGGCCAGAGGATGATCTTTAGTCGGGTTGTATGCTGAGGAGAAAGGGGGGTTGTACCTGCAAGACACTCCAACGATCAAGTAAGAGCGATAAAATGGAGGTACAAGTAAAAATATAAGGTAGTGAGTAGTGAATATTGGATACCTGACCCTCACAGGTGTGGGGGTTTATATAATGCCCCTGACGCATGGTTATTGGTTCCTGATTTCCCGCCTAGATATGTGAATCCGAAAAATCAAATAACTGCCAGGACTTGGTCCGACCGAGCGGGTGTGCTCGTAACTAGCTATTGGTTCTGAGGAGGGGACTAGTTACGGGCATCACTCTGGTGGATTCCTGGTGGTCTGTACGGTGTTGGTGTCGGGCAGGTAGAGAAGATGCTCGTCGATCATCATGGCCTACGCGAAGGGCAAATGGCTCGTTTACCGATAGGGGATAACCATGTGGGAGATCCAGGTTATGGTCAGGTGGGCCCGAACCATGGAGATTCCTGGGACTGGGCCAACCAAGCTGTCGGGCAGTCCAGAACAGTAGCCCCCTAAGTCGTTGCTTCTGGGCACAAGAGAGATGACTTTGACATTCTCTCGACTAACAAGGCGTGTCTTACGGACGAGTCTACCAGGGAGGTGAGGCGTTTGGCCATTGGGAATTTTGAATTTGGAGAGGTAGCATATTTTGGGAAGCGTTCCGGTGAAGCAGCGCAATGATGACCTAGGGCTAGAGTGTCATTATGACGACCCTAGGGTTCCCCAGGCGCGAGTTTTGTATGCGCGGGCTATTTTAGCTATAAATACGAGAGGAACAGGGCATTTAGTATTTTTCTCCTTCTATTTCGTCTGCTCGCATTAGCTCGACAGTCGACCACCGGTGTTCACATAGTGTGATACGGTGGGAGAACTGACTAGTGTTTTGCGTTCGTATTCGCACTTGTGCGGTTGAGCAAGAGTCGCCACCGACTTTTTATTTTATCCTAAAGGAAAGGTTAAAAAAGCACAGCAAAAACCTTTTGAGATATTTCGTGGGTTCGGGGGGTAGATTATAGAAGGGGAAGGTATTAGCACCCCTTCTATCCATGGTTATCCATGGGCTCTTAGGTACTTGCTTAGATCAATCTTGCCTTGGTTTTCAATTGTTTGAAATGGTGCTTTGTGTGTGGTCTTGAAAATGTTTTGAAAAGATGCCTTGTGCTAGGCTAACCTTGTAACAATTCTTTACTCGAATGTTTTACAAAAGGTGTTTTATCTTTTTAAAAAAAGATGTTTCAAGGGTTTGAAAAGTTGATTTTTGAAAGTGTTTGTGAAGTGGGTTTTGAAATTAGGCAAGTGTTTTTGCAAGTTTGATCTCAAGTAACTAAGAGTTTTGTCTACCCTATTGTACTCAAAGGTTTTTTTTTGGTCATGTTTCAACCCCTTTTAACAATTTTGTTCTATCATTGAAATTGGTAGACAATCTTGCATTTAGGAAGTTTATTCGGGACGGGCGCGGGTCATCGTATGGACCATGAATGCAATGATGCCAAGTATCTTTGGCAATTTGCTTTGAAGGGACTATGATCATTTCGTTTAGGCAACTTTCGAAAGCGTCATCGAGGGACTTATGATCATTTGATTTTGTTTTGCCAAAGATACTCGACGTGCAAGCATGGCCCATTTTGGAAGGCAACATGTGGGATTACCCTAGGGGGTGCAAGTGTGATTTGTGTATTGATTACATGCATTTGTCTTGTATTAGGTTATCTAGCGTTTGATTTTATGTACATACAAACCCTAGGTCTAACCATGGCATAATTGGAAAACTGTAAATTGCGGAAAGTAGAATCTACGCTATTACAAAATAGTGTCCGGGAGTGGGGGTATAAATGTACAGAGGGATGAGACTTATAGTATCCAATAAGTTACAACCAAATCAAAGGCGCAATCAAGTATAAATATCGAATATACAAATATAAGATAAAAATGTGTATAGGGCAATGTGAATGTATTTGTGTAAGTGCACAAGTGTATATGTATATGAATATGTGTAATTGTGTACAAGTGCGAATTGTGAAGTTGAATCGTATTAGGGTTTTTTGACCTAGATATGCATTTTAAATGAATCTTTGATTTATGTATGCTTAATTATGTACAAAAGGAAAAATGTTTTAATTAAGGTATGTTCAAATTTTAATTGTATTATGCATAAAAAAAAAGAAAGTATTTTAATCACACATTCATTAATTTTAATATTAGAGAAATGTATATATTGTTATGTACAAAAGTATATTAATTAAAAAGGTTTTCAATTTTAATTATATGATAAAAATGATATGTATTATTTTATATACAAATATCTATCTAAAAAAGGATGTTTTAACCATATGATAAAAATGTATTTTAATTAAGTTAGTATTTTACAAAGAATAAAAAAAAGTAAACATTTGTTTATAAAATAAAATAAAAAAAAGTTAGTATTTTACAAAGAAAAAAAAAGAAGTAAATATTGTTTATAAAATGAAAAGGGTTAGTGAGAGATAAATGATTAGTAGTTTTTTTTTTTGTTAAACAAGGAATGAAGCGTTTAATGGGCTTCAGAGAAGGGTGAAACGGGTCAGGCCCAGGTTTGGACATTGAACGAAATTAGGGTTGTTTGGAATTTTGTCATTCATAACAAAGGTTAGGGTTGACAGCGGCGTGCTTGTGCATTCGTCTTCTCCGTTCAAGCTTCCTGAGCAACTCGACTCCGGCCACCAACGTCACTCCCGAACTCTCTTCCCTCCAAAGCAAGGGCTCCACATCTTCTTGAAACAAGGTTGGCTTTTAGTTGTTATGTTCTTATCCCTTTTCCTTTTTTACGGATTGCATGTTTTGTTTTGATTTGCATTTTCGATTCTTAACTCTGTGCTATTGTGAGGTGGTGGAGAAAGACAGGGAGAGAACTCACTACCTGATCTTGGAGATGGAGGAGAGGTGGGTGGAGGCGTTGAGGAGGCCGGAGCGGCGATTCGCTGAAGAAACTGGATGCTTGCTTTGCTTCTGATGCTTTCTTGGTATTCTTGTATATTTCTTTTGCTTATTAGGGTTTTGATGATGACTTATGCTGAGAACCCCTTTTTTTTGAATTCACTTCTTTATCTTCTTCTTCTATGCCACTGTTGCCTTTGAATATTTGCTTCTGAATGATTTTTGAATGCTTCCTTCTTCTTCTTCTCTCGTGTTGCCTTTGCTTCTGTTTGTCTTGAATGTTTTTGAACAGTTGTTGCCTTGGTGGGTTGGATATAATGCTTTGAGATGCCCAGTGATGATCTCAAAGGTCTGAGGGCCTTGGTTGCCTTTGATATTTTTGTTTTCTTCTGAACCCCTGATGCCTTGAATCGTTGTTCTGTGTTATCTTGAACTGGATGCCTTTCTGAGATTTATCGCCCAATGATGTTCATGCTGAGGGCTTAGGAATTGGTTTCGTGCTTGACAGTAAGTTTTGACAAGTTATGCTTTTGAGTTTGATAGGCCTATTGCAGGATAAGGCCTTGAATGGTGTTTTGAGACAGGGGTTCTGGTTTATCAGTTTGGTAATTCAGTTTAAGGTTATGTGTTGACAGTATGTTCTTGCATTTTGGTTGGGATGATGTGTTTGATAACTGGTGAGATTCTGGACAGGTATGAGGTTCTGGCCTATGCTGGTTTTGTTTTACAGTATGGTTGAGGGGTTATGTTTCAGTTTTGAGTTTTGGAAAGTGTTTTTTGGATTTGAACTGGTAAAACAAGGCTTCAGGTTATGGTTTTTGTGAGACTTTTGCTAATGGGTTTGTGTTTGATCTGGACAGTAGGCAGGTTATTGGAGCATTAGCAGGTTATGTGAGGTGTTTTCTTCTATCTGGTATGAGGTTTGAGATGTGTTTTGATAACTTGTGTATTTTTTAGACAGGTATGAGGTTGTGGCCTATCTTGGTTTAGTTCTGAGTTATACAGGTGATATTGGTGCTTGGCTCAATCAGTATGTTTTCTTGTGTTCTTTTGTCCTTTTTCTATTGGTCTTTGGCGCCCAATCTTCATTCAAAACTTTGGTATTCTCTTTGACCCAAGTTTGCTGGGTAGTTTCACAAGGTTTCTTGGCATTTTTCCATTTTTGGTAACTGTCTATGCTGTGTAGTTTTGAACAATGCTGAATTGTATCCTCTTCTTTGTATATCTTTTCTGTCTTGTTATACTGCCTATGCCTAAGACCTGAACTCTGCTGCTTTATCTCTCTTTTTCCTCTCCAAAGTACAGTTAAAGAATTTAATAATGTTATTATTCTGTACTTTCTGAAGGGGCCCTACTATGCTGGGAAATGATGATAAGATCCAAGTTACTTGCATAACATATCTCTGCATCTTTATCCACCTTTTGTGCTTTGCTACACTTTTTGCATTTCTTTGATATCTTGGGATTTGACTTTTGCAGCAATTGTACTTTTGGGTAATCCTTGAGTAAACTTAGGCATTTTGACAGTAACTTCCCTTTTGCTTTGGATAGAAAGTTGAAATTGGATTTTTTCAGTTTAGTTTGAATTTTGGATTTGAGATTCTATGCAGCTTGAATTTGTAACTTATGCTTTTGACATTTGCATTTCATGAATAAAAAAATCTTCCCTCTCTGTGAACCTGGAGAAATCCCGTGATTTGCAGAGAGGGTCAACTGATCCCAGTCAGTGGCCCCTAATGATGAGCAATTTTAACTGTCTTTAATTAACTGCTTTCTGACTTTTCTTTTCCTTCTTTGCAGATAAAAATGGAGCACCGAAACGGAGTGAAGAATGAAGAATTAGAAATAGGATAGAATTTTTATTTTTCAGTTTAATTCTTGTACATTATTATTATTTTAAATACCTTGTAATAAATATTAGTATCCAAATAATAACAATTGTAACAATTATTAAATGTGAAATAAAAATTCCATCGATATTTAATTTTCTTTCGATTCCTTTTCTTTAATTGTTTATTTGTTATTTATAGTTCCTTAAATAAAATAAAATGAAAGTTTAAATTTCAAATATTTTAATTCTTAGAACCATAAATAATCAACTAATACCTTTGATGATCAAAAATAAATGAATTCGACGTATCCATTATCCAAAGCAACGCACAGTCGAACACATAAATTTAATCAGATGCAATTCTTTTTTCACTGATCCTTTTGCCAAGCACTGTAATTCCACATTGCACACATCCCTTTTGACTGGTGAATTCAAACCAACTGCCTCATTTACTGATTAAATCAAGATAACGCGAATTTTAACCCGAATCTCGGAATAAACTGCAAAGTGCGGTAGAATTTAAATTCTTCTGAGAATATGCCCATAAAACCTTAATTTCTGATTAAATGCTAGATAATGCTCGCCTGATCAAAATTGAACCAAAAATCATCCCAACCCTAAGCCAACTGTATGAGACAAATCAGAGCTCTGAAAATTAGTAAAAACCCTAATTTTGCTTGACTGTCAAGAAAAGTCCGTTTGTCCGATTCTTGCGTCAGTTTGAAAAGTCAGGAAATGTTTGAGGCTGATATTTCTTGGGGAAAAACGCGAGGGCAAATTTTGGGGTACAACAGTTGCCCCTGTTCAATCTTCTTGGACCTGAAGAGTTAGATTGGCAAGTTTGCCTTTCGCGACTTGAAGGTAAAAGGAGATTGGACACTAGAGTGCCCGGAAATTTGCACTCATCAAAGCACCGGATGCGGGAATGGGCTTAGATATGCCATTTGGAGATGGGCTTAACGATGCCATCTAGGAGAGTGACAGAAACTTGTCGGGGATGGGCTTAAAGATGCCATCCGGAAGGGAACATTAGGAAAGTGTCCGAGTTTTGGACCATTTCTGAATTGGGGGTCTGAACAAGCAATAGGTTGACATCCGTTGTCGGGAGGAACCTGCAAGCTATTTTCAGGAAATCGCATCTAAACAAGTTGATAGATTAACATCCGTTACTTGGGAAGAATCCATGAACCGCTTTCAGAAGTCTGGAAGAAGAAACTGAACAAGTGACAGGTTAACATCCGTTTACTTGGAGAAACCGTGAACTGTTTTCAGAAATCTTGAGATTGGATCAGCAATAGAGCAGCATCCGTTGTTGGGAAGCTTCCGTAAACTGAATTCAAAGGTGCATCTGAACAAGCTGATAGATTAACATCCGTTACTTGGGAAGAATCCATGAACTGTTTTCAGAAGTCTTGGGAAGAATCTGAACAAGTGATAGGTTAACATCCGTTTACTTGGAGAACCCGTGAACTGTTTTCAGAAATCTTGAAGTTGAATCAGCAATAGAGCAGCATCCGTTGTTGGGAAGCTTCCGTAAACTGAATTCAAAGGTGCATCTGAACAAGCTGATATATTAACATCCGTTACTTGGGAAGAATCCATGAACTGTTTTCAGAAGTCTTGGGAAGAATCTGAACAAGTGATAGGTTAACATCCGTTTACTTGGAGAACCCGTGAACTGTTTTCAGAAATCTTGAAGTTGAATCAGCAATAGAGCAGCATCCGTTGTTGGGAAGCTTCCGTAAACTGAATTCAAAGGTGCATCTGAACAAGCTGATAGATTAACATCCGTTACTTGGGAAGAATCCATGAACTGTTTTCAGAAGTCTTGGGAAGAATCTGAACAAGTGATAGGTTAACATCCGTTTACTTGGAGAACCCGTGAACTGTTTTCAGGAATCTTGAAGTTGAATCATTTTAGTCTGTCGACTGATCTTACCTGAAAAAGGCAAAGAGTTAGTTGGATGCAATGCTATGATGCATGGTACAATGTATATCATGGTTTTATGAATGTAAATGGATGTGCATGTAAGCTGGAGAGCTATCTTGCATAGGATAGATGAATCCGGGACAGCGGAAGATAGAAGTATCTTGACTGCTGCCGGGGAAAATAAGTCCTGGGTCGTTACTGGGGAACCTGGAGCTTGGGTTGTATACCAATCTTCTGGGGAATTCCTGAAGTCTTCTACTGGGGAGTACCAAACTAGTGGACTTAATGCTGGGGAGGCCAGATTGAGAATCTTCAGCTGGGAGAGAAGTATCTCTGGAGATTTCACTAGGGAACTCAAGATTTTTCTTCTAAAAACTCTGTGGGGAGAAGATTTAAAAGTCTGACTCCGCTGGGGATTGTCCATTTGAAGCTTTTGATCTGCTGGGGATACTGAAGCTTAAACTCTGAGGAAAAATGATTTCCGGAAGATTCTTTGGCTGGGGATTTGCAAAGATAAACTCCTCCGGGGATAGTATTGATAAGTTATTGTTGGGGGAATTTTGAGGAACTCTGCTGGGGATGGGAAGAATTCTGGTGAGCGCGACCTCCCCTGGTGGTTAGCTGAGGATAACCCAGTTATAAGCCTTTGTGAGAATAACTTTGAATAAAACTCGGAAGGGACGTCCGTACTCTGCGGGGAATACCTTTCAGAACCTTACTGGGGATAAGCTTCGAGAGTCTACTGGAGATAGACCTCAAGGTTTGTCAGGGATGTGGATTACAGATCTCGAGGGATTTCCTTTGAAAGGGTGTCAAAATGTCCGTTTGTACTTTCGTCCTATCAATAGTTCTCCTTCTTAGGTTAAATTAGGAAGTGATCATGTTTCAAATGCATATGCCTATCTAACAAAACACTGGACGTTTCTCAAAAATAAAACAAATAGTGTAAGAGAAAAAGAAAAAGAAAAAGGGAAATGACACAAATTTTGGGAAGAGTATTCGTATTGATTTTCTTTGAGTATATTTGTACAAAGGAGACAATCATCCTAGTAAGAGGATCTCGTCGTAAATATTTGAAAAATTATACAAAATAAAGATGGCTATGTGAAATAATTCCATGGGATTCCGTTCTGCTGTAGCTTTCACAACTCTGAATCTCTGTCCCTTCAATGCTTCGTTTGACGATGGTTGGACTGATCAGAAACCTGGAACCGGTTGATGAAGAGACTGTCTTTGAAGTGATCCGACGAGACATAGTCATACGCTTTAATTCCCTAATTTTTGCCTGAATCGCCCTTTCGGGTTTTCGATCCACCGGGAAACCCCTTTTTGCCCAAGCCGCCCTTTCGGGTTTTCGACTTGCCGGGTGTACGGATTTTTTTGTTTTTATCCCTAATTTTTGCCTGAACCGCCCTTTCGGGTTTTCGGTTCACCGGGATACCCCTTTTTGCCCAAGCCGCCCTTTCGGGTTTTCGACTTGTCGGGTTATTTTATACGTAGTATCTTTTGACTATGTCTGCGTTCGCAGGGTGTGGCAAATCGTCGCCATCCATGGTGGTCAGAATCATTGCACCACCAGAAAATATGCTCTTGATTACAAATGGTCCTTCGTATGTAGGAGTCCATTTGCCCCTGGGATCACTTTGCGGCAAGATAATCCGCTTGACTACTAGATCTCCGACTTGATACACTTGACGTCTGACTTTCTTATTGAAGGCCTTGATCATCCGTTTTTGATACGTCTGACCATGGCATATAGCAGCAAGTCGCTTTTCGTCGATCAGATTGAGTTGATCAAGTCGGGTCTGCATCCAATCATCTTCGTTCAAACCTGCGTCCTTCATAATCCTTAGAGATGGGATCTGAACTTCCATAGGCAAAACAGCTTCCATGCCATAAACCAAAGAAAATGGGGTTGCCCCAGTTGAGGTACGCATCGTCGTACGGTATCCATGCAGCGCAAATGGTAACATCTCATGCCAGTCTTTGTAAGTGAAGGTCATTTTCTGAATAATCTTTTTAATGTTTTTGTTCGCAGCTTCAACAGCACCGTTCATCTTCGGCCGATAGGGAGATGAATTGTGATGATAAATCTTGAACTGTTCGCATAATGCAGTGATCATTGTATTATTCAGATTTGTACCGTTGTCTGTGATAATCCTGTCTGGAACACCGTACCGACATATGAGATTTTGCTTGATAAAGCGGGCAACCACATTTTTGGTGACGGAGGCGAAGGAAGCTGCTTCGACCCATTTAGTGAAGTAGTCAATGGCAACCAGGATGAAGCGATGTCCGTTAGAAGCCGTGGGTTTGATCTCTCCAATCATATCGATGCCCCACATTGCAAAGGGCCATGGAGCAGTTAGGACGTTGAGGGGAACCGGAGGGATATGAACTTTGTCAGCATAGACTTGACACTTGTGACAAGTACGGGAATGTTGATGGCAGTTAGCCTCCATGGTAGACCAATAATAGCCTGCCCTTAGGATCTTCTTAGCCATTGTATGCCCGCTCAGGTGAGTGCCAAATGTGCCGCTGTGTATACCAGTCATGATTAACTCTGCTTCAGCCTTATCCACACATCGGAGTAATACACAATCATGGCTTCGTTTGTAAAGGATGCCGTTGCTCAGGAAGAACTTAGCGGCGAATTTCCTTAAGAACTTCTTGTCATTCACGGAAGCTCCTTCAGGATAATCTTGGGTCTCGAGATACCTTTTGATTTCATGGAACCAAGGTTGTTCCACTACTTCTTCGGTATTAACCTCGTGACAATGCGCGGGTTCATCCATTCGCTCGATGGTGATTTGGGGAGCCTCGTTATCCCAGTTGAGTTTAAACATGGAGGACATTGTGGCTAGAGCATCTGCCAGCTGATTCTCTTCTCGCGGAAAGTGCTCGAAGGTAATTTGCTCGAAGTGAGGCAACAATGTCAGAACATGTTCTTTGTATGGAATAAGATTAGGATGCTTGGTATCCCAATCTCCTTTGATCTGGCTGATGACCAAAGCCGAGTCCCCGAATACGATCAAAGATTTGATCCCCAAGTCTATAGCAGCCTTGAGACCAAAGATGCAGGCTTCATACTCCGCCATATTATTTGTGCAGCTGAAGCAAAGTCGGGCCGTGAAAGGAGTGTGGCATCCTTCCGGAGAAATGAGTACTGCGCCAATGCCGTTTCCGAGTGCATTTGAAGCACCATCAAAGTACAGGGTCCATCGGGATCCCTTTTCGGGTCCGTCATACGGTCCATCACCTTTAATGTTGTCCAAATTCATGATGTCCTCGTCTGGGAAATCAAATCTCATGGGTTGATAGTCTTCGATAGCCTGATGAGCCAGATGGTCAGCTAATACACTCCCTTTTATGGCTTTTTGGGTGGTGTACTGGATGTCATACTCGGTCAAGATCATTTGCCATCTGGCTATCCTTCCAGATAAAGCGGGCTTTTCGAAGATATATTTGATAGGGTCCATTTTGGATATCAACAAGGTAGTATGAGTCAACATATACTGTCTTAGTCGGCGAGCAGCCCATACCAAAGCGCAGCAAGTTTTCTCGAGCAGTGAGTAGCGAGTCTCACAGTCGGTAAACTTTTTGCTAAGGTAATAAATAGCATGCTCTTTTCGACCAGACTCGTCATGCTGGCCCAAAACACACCCCATTGAGTTATCCAAAACGGTCAAATACATGATCAATGGTCTTCCTTCGACGGGTGGCATCAGAATAGGAGGTTCTAGCAAATATTCCTTGATTCTATCAAAAGCAGCTTGGCAGTCGTCGTTCCATTCAACTACCTGATCTTTCTTCAAGAGTTTGAAAATTGGCTCATAGGTAGAAGTCAGATGTGAAATGAATCTGGCAATATAGTTTATGCGCCCCAAGAAACCTCTAACTTCCTTTTCAGTACGGGGAGCAGGCATCTCTTGTATTGCTTTTACTTTTGCCGGATCAACTTCAATGCCTTTGTTGCTCACAATGAATCCCAGGAGTTTACCAGACCTAACTCCAAAAGTGCATTTACTCGGATTCAGCCTGAGCTTGTATTCTTTCAATCTGGCAAACAGCTTTTCCAGATGTTCAAGGTGCTCTTCCTCTGTTTGTGACCGAGCTATCATATCGTCTACGTAAACCTCAATCTCATGATGTATCATGTCATGAAATAGAGCTACCATGGCGCGTTGATAAGTTGCCCCTGCGTTCTTCAGCCCGAATGGCATTACTTTGTAACAGAAAGTGCCCCATTGCGTGACAAAAGTTGTTTTCTCCATGTCCTCGGGGGCCATTTTGATTTGATTGTAGCCCGAGAATCCGTCCATGAAAGAAAACACCTTATGCTGAGCTGTATTGTCGATCAGGATGTCAATATGAGGTAGCGGGAAATCATCCTTAGGGCTGGCCCTATTCAAATCCCTGTAGTCCACACACATTCTGACTTTGCCATCCTTCTTAGGCACTGGCACAATATTAGCGACCCATTGAGGATAGGACGTAACAGCCAGAAAGCCAGCATTGAACTGCTTCATCACTTCTGCTTTGATTTTTTCGGACATGTCAGGCCTCATTCGGCGAACTTTTTGCTTGATCGGTGGACAGTCTTCTCTTGTGGGGAGACGGTGAACCACGATGTCGGTGTCTAGGCCCGGCATGTCTTCATAGGACCAAGCGAAGATTTCAACATACTCATTCAATAACTGTACCAAGCGTTTCTTGGCTTCTGGTTCCAGGTTGGCACCCATTTGCACCTCCTTCCGATTCTCCTCGGTTCCCAAGTTAATAGTTTCCAACGGCTCTTCATGCGGTAGGATGGCCCTTTCTTCTTGTTGCAGGAGTCTGGCTAGTTCCCCGGGTACTTCACAACCTTCGTCATCTTCATACTCGGCTAGATTGACCAGGTCTTCCGAGTTATTGAAAGATACAGCAGAATAGTCACCCATGGAATCCGGAGTGGATGGGTACCTGCATTGGTGAGTGGTGGGTGTGTGTAAGGGATAGCCATCCTTAAACAACAACAACAAAAAAATGCAAAAGGAAAGAAAATGAACACAAGCAGTTTATCAAATGAAAAACGTCCAATGAATCATTAAACATGGCATATGAATATGAAAGATAGTCAAAACCCTTACAAGTGGACCTACATGCCCCGGGTAAGGCAGGAGGTGGAAAGATAGTGTACGGATTGTTTGAAAGTAAAATATTACAGACCAAATAGAAAATGTTTGATAGATAAATTACTGAGGAATAAAAGTGATGGGGACAAAGTCTTTAGCCTCCCAATTGCTCAACCCTCCTCTGACAGTTGGATGAATCCACTCTTCAAAGTTGCTTTCTTTGTCTTCATCTTCCAGGGCGTTGATTCGGTAAGGAGAAATTTTGACTGGCGCTCTCCCAATCTTTGACCGGCGCATGGCTTTCTGGCCAGCGGTGGTGAAACCTAATCCAAGCTTATCAACCTTATGCAGAAAATCGGGTAACTGCCCCCACGCTGAATTCTTTCCTTCCTTAACTGCAGCCCTTGCATCCTCCAGAGATGCCATCCTGGCCATCTGTCTTGGTGTCTCAGCTGCCAACTTCGCCACTGCTATCTCAGGAAGTACTTCTTCGAAATGTTGAAACGGTGTCTCAATGAACTCCCCTTCGACCTCCACATACCGGAAAGAATTTAAATGGCTAATCATGTACTCTTCTTCGCCGTGGACAGTAACGATCTTTCCCTTTACAGGATATTTCAGCATCTGGTGCAAGGAGGAGGTGACAGCTCCAGCATGGTGTATCCAAGGTCTACCCAGCAGGCAGGAGTATGATGGACGGATGTCCATGACATAGAAAGTGGATTTAAACACCTCGGTACCTATCTTGACAGGAATTTCAACTTCTCCATGGACCATTCTTTTCGACCCATCGAAAGCTCTGACGACAATATCACTCGGCTTCAATTCCAACCCTTCGCAATCTAGCCGATCCAAGGCCTTCTTAGGCAAAACATTCAGCGATGAACCGGTATCAACCAAAACATGCGCAAGGGTGGTTCCGCGACACTCGATTGAAATATGCAACGCGTCATTGTGATTCCGGCCTTTAGGGGTCAGGTCGGCATCAGAAAAACCTAATCCATTGTCTGCAGTCATGCTAGCCACGCAATGTTGAAATTGATCTGCAGAGGTTTCTTGGGGCACATGAGCTGCCTTTAGAAACTTAATCAAAGCTTGAGCGTGCGCTTCTGAGCAAAGCAACAGTGCCAGCATGGAGATCTTGGAGGGGGTTTTCCCCAACTGTTCCACCACATCATAATCACTTCTCTTGATTATCCTCAAAATTTCGTCCATTTCTTTCTCGGAGGCTTCCGGAATCACCAAAGGTTGAGCCCTCGTCCTGACGGGCTCATCTTGTATTCCTTTTCCTTTATCGGCAATGGTAGGAGAGACAGCACTAGGAACGAAAATTTCTTCAATCAAAGGAGTTATAGCAGAGAGCTTTACTGGTGCAGGGAGGACTTCTTTAGCTAACGAGGGTCCAAAAACTGCTCTTGGAGGAGCAATCTCTGGAGAAAATATTCTCCCGCTCCTGGTGATTTTGCTGGTGACCGCAATGTTACGAATGCCGGCTTCTTCATCATCTGAATTTTCTTCAATTACCTCGATTTGCTTGATACCATGGTAGTAGATGTCACCACCATAGTTCCAAGGTATCGACTTCTCAGAAACATAGGGAACAGGCCCCGACATTGTTATCTTCAAAGGTGTAGACTTTGCAGCTGGTGTAATCTTAACTGGCTTTTTGACGGCCTCGGAAAGATTGGCGTGAATGGTTATGATTGAGACATTTTCAACATGAACTGGAACAGAAGGAACTTTTTCGAACAAAATTTGTCGGCTATCCATGAGGCCTTGGATGCCTTCCTTTAATAGCGGACAATCAAACGGCAGAGAGTGGCAACAGTAGCAGTCTTCTTTACATCCTGGGAAGATCCCGGCCCTTAACAAATTCAACTTAACGGTTAACAGTGGAGTAGTCAGATCACTAACGTCAGCAACATACAGATCCTCTTCGATGGCATTGACATTCCGACCGTGCTTCGGCATAGGTGCAGATATCACATTGGGTTTTTCTGGAGCGTCAAACTCTACCTCCTTAGCCTCTATCAGGTCCTGGATCTTATGCTTGAGTGCCCAACAATCGTTGGTGTCATGCCCAACACTGTCTGAATGATAGGCGCACTTAGCATTGGCATGATAATGTGGAGAGGATGTATTTACATTCTTTGGCGCCTCCTTGATAGTGGCAAGATTCAACTTCAACAGATGGGGAAGCACCTGCGCTGGAGTCATATTAATACGGGTGAACTGCCGGTGTGGCCTTTCCACCCGTTGCTGGTTTGGTCTAGATTGGTTGTAGCGAGGCGGCTCACTTGGAGTGTTTTGAATCATCACGGCCCCCACAGTTGGCCGACGCTCCATCTTCCCTGCTCTTTTCTGAGAATATACCATAGCTGTCTCCTTCTTAAACGGCTTCTTCTCAACACTTGCAGCGACACCCTTCTGAATCTTTCCTGACTTGATGCCAGCCTCAATTCTTTCACCTGTTAAGATCAAATCGGTAAACCCTGCGGAAGAGTTACCAATTAAATGATTGAAAAATGGCCCAGATAGGGTCCCAAGAAACATATCAACGAGCTCACGATCGGTTAAAGGAGGCTGCACCCTGCCAGCCAAATCCCTCCATTTTTGTGCGTATTCCTTGAATCCCTCACTTGTTCCTAGCGACATACCCTGAAGTTGGGTGCGGGTAGGAGCAAGATCAGAATTATACTGGTATTGTTTATAGAAAGCGGTGGCCAAATCTTCCCAATTTCTGACACTGGTTCCTTCTAACTGATAAAACCATTCCAACTGGGCTCCCGACAGGCTGTCTTGAAAGAAATGAATCCAGAGATTTTTATCTGCTGTATAGGGTTGAATCTTTCTCACATAGGACCTGAGATGCATTTTGGGGCAGGACAGCCCGTCATACCTTACAAACACTGGCACCTTGAATTTTGGGGGAATCACAATTCCGGCGACCAAGCCCATGTCTTCAAAATCCAAACCCGGTACCCTTTGCAATTCCATGGCAGCCAATCTGTCTTCTAAACCCTTGTACTTATCATCAGCTAGAGGATACTGCTGGTCAGAATAATCTTCATCCTCTTCAACCTCTTCCTCCTCTGCATCAGACTCGGAAGGCACCGCAACTCGATCTCTTTTACTAGTCCCTTCATCAGAAGTAGGAGGAAATTCAAGCACCCTCCGAGCTTCTCTGTCAAATCTTCTCCCCAAAGTAGCCACTCCGACCCTCTTTTTCTTCTTCACTGGGTCTCTACTCTCCAGATGAGCCTTGATATCCTCTTGACTCTTGACCAAGGTCATCAAGAGTTGCTGGAACTGTGCATTCTGGGCTTGTAGGTCTTTGACTGTTTGCTCGAGATCCATCCTACTGAAATAAACAGCAGACAGATAAGGAAACCTGGAGGGAGACCTGCTTATGCACATGATGAATGGTATGCTGATGTATGCAATGCATTCAAGGGTTTAGGACATTCAAAATTGTTTCAGACAAAGAAGAACGCACGTCATATTAATAAGAAGAAATCTGTTAGTACATAAATGCCCCATGGGCCAAATGTTACAACATAAACTTCTCAAGGCAGAAAGACATTGCGCATCCTCTTTGGTGCGATGTAGGTATTGAGGGCCTGTTGCTCATGGAGTTGGCGGGTAAGCTCTAGAACCTTCTTTTCACTGGCGTAGTAGCTAGCTTCAAAAGTGTTCCGTTCCTCCTTGAGCTGAATCCAACTCTTCTGCATTTCCTCCCACGATGTAGGCATTTCTGGATGCAGGATGGTGTAGGGGACCTCTCCTTCATTGACGGGCTCCTTAATCACTGGGAGTACATGAGGATAAGGCATCATTAGACTTTGGGCTCGGGCTCGTACCTACTTGAGATAGGGCTCAAGAGGGATGGAGTTCTTGTGTCCCAGAGTCTTGCTATCAACCTTGTTGAGTTTTCCCCAAGCTCTGATGAATCTTTGGCGAAGTCCTTGCGCATCGTTGTCGAAGTCAAAAACTAGGCTAGGAATCAACATGTCATGAGGGCCATCCCTCCGTGCATATCCAAATTGCCTCAAAGCTAGGCAAGGGTTGTAGGTGATACCTCCTCTAATTCCAAGTAAAGGGACATTAGGAAATTCTCCGCAACGATCGACGATGATGACATTTTCTCTGGACCGAGAACACCAATGCACATCAGAATGAGTGAGAGTCATCAATCGTTGGGACCACCTTATACCTTGATCATTCTTCAAGACAGATTGTGGAAGGTGCGAAATAAACCACCTTGCGAGGATAGGAGTACATCACATGAGAACACCCCTCTTTCTCATTGTTCGTGTGTAAAATGAGTGAAGGATGTCTCCAAGCAATGTTGGTATTGGATTTCTGGACAAGAAGATTTTGACAGCGTTGACATCTACCAATTGGTCAGGATTTGGGAACAGGACCAACCCATAGATAAGGAGTGCCACAATTTCTTCAAATGCTTGTAGGTCCAATGAGTTCCAACATTCTTGTGCCTTCTCCAACAAGAATTTCGCTAAAAATCCTTTGACGCCGCTTCTGGTTTCCCAATGCCCCTTGATTTCAGATGGTTGTAGATGTAATGCTCGAGCAACATCTTCAGGCTTTGGTTCCTTCTCCGTACCGTTGAAGGGTAGTTGATTAAGGATAGGGATTCTTAGGAGTTGAGAAAACTCCTCCAAAGTGGGCACCAACTGATAATCAGGGAAAGTGAAGCAATGGTGAAGGGGGTCAAAGAACTGGAATAGCACTTTCATCATGTCTTCTTCAATGTTGGTGTTGACTAGGCTGAGCAGTCTACCATGTCTTTCACTGAAGGATGAATTTTCTGGAATTCTGGAAGTGATCTCCTTGAGTTGAGGAGAGATTCTCACAAGGTTGACTTGAATGGTATTTCGGCGAGGTATTTCCATGACCTACAAAACAAGAACAATGATGAAGATCCAAACCCTTGAAATGGTTAGTAAATGCATATGATGCTTCATGATGTTTATGATGTATGCATAAAACATATGTACAAGCAAATCACACCAAACCCTAGTTTCAGGCTTGCATGGGGTTTCATAGGTAAGTACCCTCTTGAGTGTAGTTGGCTTAAAAACCTGTCCTATAAATAGTAACCGGGTTCTAAGGAGCTCAATATCACTGGATCGTTTTCATTGTTCATTGTTTTGGTTTAGCCACTTAACTAGCGACCAAAATATTCCAAGAAAACAACCCTCAATGAGTGTAGTATCGAGTATCTACCAACTTCGGACTGCACCAAAGCCGGTCATCTCACTACCCCTAATAAAAGGCCAAGATGGTCAAGTAAGGTTCTAGGTCATTAGTGCTTAGTGACATCACTCAGCGGCCCCGTACTCTCCTTGATTGAACTCAAGGGTTACCGGTACCCACAAATATGTCGCACTAATATAGCTATTGCTTAGACCGTGTCGGTATACCCCGCACAGTTTCCACAACGTATTGCTATCTATGAATGTTTCCCAAAATCCGGGTGGAGGATTGTAAACCCAAACAATAGAGCCAAAGTATAAAGCAAGCAAATCAAACAATTAGTCATGCAAGAGGGTGATCTAAGCCCTAAGGTAACCCCACTTTAAAAATCTCCCCAGCAGAGTCGCCAGTTCTGTGATACGGTGGGAGAACTGACTAGTGTTTTGCGTTCGTATTCGCACTTGTGCGGTTGAGCAAGAGTCGCCACCGACTTTTTATTTTATCCTAAAGGAAAGGTTAAAAAAGCACAGCAAAAACCTTTTGAGATATTTCGTGGGTTCGGGGGGTAGATTATAGAAGGGGAAGGTATTAGCACCCCTTCTATCCATGGTTATCCATGGGCTCTTAGGTACTTGCTTAGATCAATCTTGCCTTGGTTTTCAATTGTTTGAAATGGTGCTTTGTGTGTGGTCTTGAAAATGTTTTGAAAAGATGCCTTGTGCTAGGCTAACCTTGTAACAATTCTTTACTCGAATGTTTTACAAAAGGTGTTTTATCTTTTTAAAAAAAGATGTTTCAAGGGTTTGAAAAGTTGATTTTTGAAAGTGTTTGTGAAGTGGGTTTTGAAATTAGGCAAGTGTTTTTGCAAGTTTGATCTCAAGTAACTAAGAGTTTTGTCTACCCTATTGTACTCAAAGGTTTTTTTTTGTGTCATGTTTCAACCCCTTTTAACAATTTTGTTCTACCATTGAAATTGGTAGACAATCTTGCATTTAGGAAGTTTATTCGGGACGGGCGCGGGTCATCGTATGGACCATGAATGCAATGATGCCAAGTATCTTTGGCAATTTGCTTTGAAGGGACTATGATCATTTCGTTTAGGCAACTTTCGAAAGCGTCATCGAGGGACTTATGATCATTTGATTTTGTTTTGCCAAAGATACTCGACGTGCAAGCATGGCCCATTTTGGAAGGCAACATGTGGGATTACCCTATGGGGTGCAAGTGTGATTTGTGTATTGATTACATGCATTTGTCTTGTATTAGGTTATCTAGCGTTTGATTTTATGTACATACAAACCCTAGGTCTAACCATGGCATAATTGGAAAACTGTAAATTGCGGAAAGTAGAATCTACGCTATTACAAAATAGTGTCCGGGAGTGGGGGTATAAATGTACAGAGGGATGAGACTTATAGTATCCAATAAGTTACAACCAAATCAAAGGCGCAATCAAGTATAAATATCGAATATACAAATATAAGATAAAAATGTGTATAGGGCAATGTGAATGTATTTGTGTAAGTGCACAAGTGTATATGTATATGAATATGTGTAATTGTGTACAAGTGCGAATTGTGAAGTTGAATCGTATTAGGGTTTTTTGACCTAGATATGCATTTTAAATGAATCTTTGATTTATGTATGCTTAATTATGTACAAAAGGAAAAATGTTTTAATTAAGGTATGTTCAAATTTTAATTGTATTATGCATAAAAAAAAAGAAAGTATTTTAATCACACATTCATTAATTTTAATATTAGAGAAATGTATATATTGTTATGTACAAAAGTATATTAATTAAAAAGGTTTTCAATTTTAATTATATGATAAAAATGATATGTATTATTTTATATACAAATATCTATCTAAAAAAGGATGTTTTAACCATATGATAAAAATGTATTTTAATTAAGTTAGTATTTTACAAAGAATAAAAAAAAGTAAACATTTGTTTATAAAATAAAATAAAAAAAAGTTAGTATTTTACAAAGAAAAAAAAAGAAGTAAATATTGTTTATAAAATGAAAAGGGTTAGTGAGATAAATGATTAGTAGTTTTTTTTTTGTTAAACAAGGAATGAAGCGTTTAATGGGCTTCAGAGAAGGGTGAAACGGGTCAGGCCCAGGTTTGGACATTGAACGAAATTAGGGTTGTTTGGCATTTTGTCATTCAGAACAAAGGTTAGGGTTGACAGCGGCGTGCTTGTGCATTCGTCTTCTCCGTTCAAGCTTCCTGAGCAACTCGACTCCGGCCACCAACATCACTCCCGAACTCTCTTCCCTCCAAAGCAAGGGCTCCACATCTTCTTGAAACAAGGTTGGCTTTTAGTTGTTATGTTCTTATCCCTTTTCCTTTTTTACGGATTGCATGTTTTGTTTTGATTTGCATTTTCGATTCTTAACTCTGTGCTATTGTGAGGTGGTGGAGAAAGAGAGGGAGAGAACTCACTACCTGATCTTGGAGATGGAGGAGAGGTGGGTGGAGGCGTTGAGGAGGCCGGAGCGGCGATTCGCTGAAGAAACTGGATGCTTGCTTTGCTTCTGATGCTTTCCTGGTATTCTTGTATATTTCTTTTGCTTATTAGGGTTTTGATGATGACTTATGCTGAGAACCCCTTTTTTTTGAATTCACTTCTTTATCTTCTTCTTCTATGCCACTGTTGCCTTTGAATATTTGCTTCTGAATGATTTTTGAATGCTTCCTTCTTCTTCTTCTCTCGTGTTGCCTTTGCTTCTGTTTGTCTTGAATGTTTTTGAACAGTTGTTGCCTTGGTGGGTTGGATATAATGCTTTGAGATGCCCAGTGATGATCTCAAAGGTCTGAGGGCCTTGGTTGCCTTTGATATTTTTGTTTTCTTCTGAACCCCTGATGCCTTGAATCGTTGTTCTGTGTTATCTTGAACTGGATGCCTTTCTGAGATTTATCGCCCAATGATGTTCATGCTGAGGGCTTAGGAATTGGTTTCGTGCTTGACAGTAAGTTTTGACAAGTTATGCTTTTGAGTTTGATAGGCCTATTGCAGGATAAGGCCTTGAATGGTGTTTTGAGACAGGGGTTCTGGTTTATCAGTTTGGTAATTCAGTTTAAGGTTATGTGTTGACAGTATGTTCTTGCATTTTGGTTGGGATGATGTGTTTGATAACTGGTGAGATTCTGGACAGGTATGAGGTTCTGGCCTATGCTGGTTTTGTTTTACAGTATGGTTGAGGGGTTATGTTTCAGTTTTGAGTTTTGGAAAGTGTTTTTTGGATTTGAACTGGTTTAACAAGGCTTCAGGTTATGGTTTTTGTGAGACTTTTGCTAATGGGTTTGTGTTTGATCTGGACAGTAGGCAGGTTATTGGAGCATTAGCAGGTTATGTGAGGTGTTTTCTTCTATCTGGTATGAGGTTTGAGATGTGTTTTGATAACTTGTGTATTTTTTAGACAGGTATGAGGTTGTGGCCTATCTTGGTTTAGTTCTGAGTTATACAGGTGATATTGGTGCTTGGCTCAATCAGTATGTTTTCTTGTGTTCTTTTGTCCTTTTTCTATTGGTCTTTGGCGCCCAATCTTCATTCAAAACTTTGGTATTCTCTTTGACCCAAGTTTGCTGGGTAGTTTCACAAGGTTTCTTGGCATTTTTCCATTTTTGGTAACTGTCTATGCTGTGTAGTTTTGAACAATGCTGAATTGTATCCTCTTCTTTGTATATCTTTTCTGTCTTGTTATACTGCCTATGCCTAAGACCTGAACTCTGCTGCTTTATCTCTCTTTTTCCTCTCCAAAGTACAGTTAAAGAATTTAATAATGTTATTATTCTGTACTTTCTGAAGGGGCCCTACTATGCTGGGAAATGATGATAAGATCCAAGTTACTTGCATAACATATCTCTGCATCTTTATCCACCTTTTGTGCTTTGCTACACTTTTTGCATTTCTTTGATATCTTGAGATTTGACTTTTGCAGCAATTGTACTTTTGGGTAATCCTTGAGTAAACTTAGGCATTTTGACAGTAACTTCCCTTTTGCTTTGGATAGAAAGTTGAAATTGGATTTTTTCAGTTTAGTTTGAATTTTGGATTTGAGATTCTATGCAGCTTGAATTTGTAACTTATGCTTTTGACATTTGCATTTCATGAATAAAAAAATCTTCCCTCTCTGTGAACCGGGAGAAATCCCGTGATTTGCAGAGAGGGTCAACTGATCCCAGTCAGTGGCCCCTAATGATGAGTAATTTTAACTGTCTTTAATTAACTGCTTTCTGACTTTTCTTTTCCTTCTTTGCAGATAAAAATGGAGCACCGAAACGGAGTGAAGAATGAAGAATTAGAAATAGGATAGAATTTTTATTTTTCAGTTTAATTCTTGTACATTATTATTATTTTAAATACCTTGTAATAAATATTAGTATCCAAATAATAACAATTGTAACAATTATTAAATGTGAAATAAAAATTCCATCGATATTTAATTTTCTTTCGATTCCTTTTCTTTAATTGTTTATTTGTTATTTATAGTTCCTTAAATAAAATAAAATGAAAGTTTAAATTTCAAATATTTTAATTCTTAGAACCATAAATAATCAACTAATACCTTTGATGATAAAAAATAAATGAATTCGACGTATCCATTATCCAAAGCAACGCACAGTCGAACACATAAATTTAATCAGATGCAATTCTTTTTTCACTGATCCTTTTGCCAAGCACTGTAATTCCACATTGCACACATCCCTTTTGACTGGTGAATTCAAACCAACTGCCTCATTTACTGATTAAATCAAGATAACGCGAATTTTAACCCGAATCTCGGAATAAACTGCAAAGTGCGGTAGAATTTAAATTCTTCTGAGAATATGCCCATAAAACCTTAATTTCTGATTAAATGCTAGATAACGCTCGCCTGATCAAAATTGAACCAAAAATCATCCCAACCCTAAGCCAACTGTATGAGACAAATCAGAGCTCTGAAAATTAGTAAAAACCCTAATTTTGCTTGACTGTCAAGAAAAGTCCGTTTGTCCGATTCTTGCGTCAGTTTGAAAAGTCAGGAAATGTTTGAGGCTGATATTTCTTGGGGAAAAACGCGAGGGCAAATTTTGGGGTACAACACATAGTTTCTCCGCTCGTTATCATCCAGTTTAACCTCTTCTTTTATTGGTAAGTTTCTGATCTGCCATTTGTTGTTCTCTTTTGCATTTTTGCTTCTTACTTTCTAGAGGTGCATGCGGTTAGGATTTAGGGTTCCGTTAGGGAGAGATCGTTAGAAACTCATGGTGGTGGATGTCGTTTCTGCGGTGTATGACTATCAGAGCCGTCGTGGGCTTTCCTCGAGGGTTTGGTGTTTGTGCCGTACGTAGCTTATTTAGGGCTTGAGATTTTTTTCCGCAATTTGTACCCGTTAGAGTGCCCCAGTGTGGGTCTAGGGATTTTCCTGTAATTTTATGCCTGTTAGTGTACCTTAGTGAGGGTTTTAGTCGGGGATACGATCCTTGTTTCCCAGTGCCCTTTCGCTTGTTTAGCGGTGGAAGGATGGTTCTAGCACTGGTGTCGAGCTCATCATTTTCCTCTACTTTTCAGGTTCCATGGCTGACGAAGATCAGGCCATTATTTCGAGCGAGTCTATAGAATCCTCCAGGAGTTCTTCGAGCGAGACCAGCAGCTTGTCGAGCATCTTGGAAGTCTTTGGGGACATGTCCGACCAGACAGATCAACAGATGGGGGAGCTCGATGCGGGGACATCCTCTATGGTTAACGACAACTTATTTCCTCCTTGAGATGACGAGAACCCTCGGGAATGGGTCACAAAAGACCCCTGGGAGTGGCAATCGTATTTCTATGAGCACGAGGAGGAAGTTTTCACTGATGTATATACTCGCGAGAAAGGGCCCCCCGGGGAGTGGTCATTGTATATCCCAGGGAAGGACAATAGAATATACTCAAAATATGATAGGAGACGGATCTCGATGTATGATATCGTCTTTGAGAGATGGGCCTCCGCCTTCCCTTCTCCAACTTCGAGGTATCGTTTTTCGGCATCTGCAGGTGGCCCCTTCTCAGTTGCATCCGAACAACATCGCATTCGTGCGGGCGTTCCAGATAGTGTGCGACTATCTAAAGATAGGGGCCACGATCCCATTGTTTTCACATCAATAGGAGTAGGACCAATGGAAAGTGGGGATGGTTCTCCCTCAAACAAGGCAATGAGAAGTTGTTTAAGGCCTATCCGGAATCTGTCCGTTATTTTAAGGACAAATATATCTTGGTACAACCCTCCTCGATGAAGGAAATGTTGAGGGTATTTAGGACCGTTTCGTCACTTAACAAGGATGGGACTCCTCGTATGAACGAGCTAGGGGAGCCTACCGCGATGTTGATTTGCAAGTTCCCGTTTCAATGGACCAGCAGGCACTTCGAGTGAGAATTGAGCTCCTACGTTTGGAGAGAGGGGGAGCTTGGGGATTAGGACTTGGAGAGCTTCGCAACTTTGACTTTGTTTGTAGCTCAAATCCCTTCAGTTCAGTGAGTTGGTCGAGGAAGTAGGCCAATGCTGGATAGAAACAGGGAGCCCGTGTTCGA
This sequence comes from Vicia faba, assembly GCA_948472305.1. NCBI lineage: Eukaryota > Viridiplantae > Streptophyta > Magnoliopsida > Fabales > Fabaceae > Vicia > Vicia faba. Next base: position 1,599,048,928 of record OX451736.1, read on the forward strand.
TCCGGGTCTTATAAACATCAGGGAGCTCCTCAGAAGCAAGGATCCCGTTAGATATCTGGATATATATATTTTCTTTTCCAATATGTTGTCGTCATTTATTTGACTCGTTGTTTTACTGACTCTTCTCTTTTTTGTTTGTTTTGTAGAAAACATGAATCCTGCCCAGGAACGTCTGGCGAAGACACTTGTTGCTCGGGAGAGAAAGTCTAAGAAGGATGAGCAGATTAGCACAGGTCTAATTCCTACTTCTGGGTTGGGTGGGTCGTCCTCGACTTTGACCATAGTTGCTCTGTCTCCTACTGCTGTTTCCTCGAAGTTGAAGAGACCTCGACCCGAGGGGAGCATTGACCTTATCGGGGAGACGAGAAAAGGAACTTATGATCTGCCTCCTTGCTGGCTGGAGAGGTCTTTTTTTAGGGTACGACTCTCCGTATTCCTCGGGCCGAATCTCTCCTTCTCGAGGGAACGAGTCGGCCGGAGAAGAGGGCGACGCTGGCCCAAGACGCAGGTGGTTTGATGTGGATCTTGGAGATGACCGTTGCGTACACCGAGGGGAGTTCATCCCAGGAGATAGAAATGAAGAATCTCCGGGCCAAGTTGGCGGCGACCGAGAAGGCCTTGGTCGATAAAGACAAAGCCCTAAAGCTGGCTAAGGCAGAGTCGGGGAAGTTATCTGAGGAGTGCAGCGCTCTTATGCTTGACAGGGAGAGTCTTGAGGGGAAGGTAGCGACCTTGACTGCCGAGATTACGCCCACTGAGGATGAGCCAGAGGACACCAAGAACTTGAAGACTCAGGCTGAATTAGTTGCCCGTTTCCAGCTGGTCGTGGATGATGCTCAGGCCGCTTCTGAGGGGAGCTTTGATAAACGGTGAATCAGATACGTGTGTTGAATTACGATGTTGAGTTCAACACTTCGGGCATGTGGGTCAACTACTACGTGGCTGACGGTCAGATTCTGGTTCCCAACTACCTGAGGGATATTATCGATCAACTGGATGGGGGTCCTGCTCGATTGTCGCCTATTTTCGAAGGAGAAGCGGAGGGGTGATTGTGTATTTGTTTTGGCCTGCATGCCGTATTTGTAATATTTGTCATTTTCCCGGGCTGTTGCCTGTTTATATAATATTTATATAATTTCGACCCAAGTGGTCGCTTTATTTATTTTTCCAGTCATTGTCCGTTTTTCTTCAAATATTTAACTTGTGTTATTTGCATGCTTGTTGACAAGTTAGCCCAATTAGGACTTTCATATTTTGCTAAGAGTTTGTATCAGGAATATGCTCATTTTGTATGTTCGTCGGTGCGGGGAAACTGATCAAATAGCCAGGGCAAATTCCGGGCGAGGGCCAAAACTCATGTCTCGTTTCGACAATCTCATTAAAATCAACACCCTTTTGTCGTAACCGACAAAAAATACGAGTCACCATCATTAATTTTTGTCTTAAGGACGGGGAAGTAACAAATAACCCTAATTGTTTAGAGATTCTAAGTTTGCAAGTTGGTAAGACGAAGGGAAGGTGTTAGGCACTCTTCACCTCCTTTATTCTCAAGGGGCTCCACTTTTAGGTTTAGGGGTAAATCAGGAATTTCAATTTAAAAATTAATGTTTCCATATGTTTGAGAAAATGATTTTAAATTTTTAATAGCAGAAGTCGCCTTGGTTTTAACCGTGTGTCTACGTATCTCCTTGCGAAGAACCAGAGTCCAAATTCGTAGTTCATATGTTTGGTTAGTGTTTTTTATAAGATTGCGTATAATTTCTTTTAAATTATCTTTGAACTTTGTCTGAGTTTGAAAAGAGTGATCGTAGACACAGTTTGCAGTTAAGTTTGATAGCAATTCTATTTAATTTTTTTTTAAATAATCTTGATTTTTATTAAGTTAGTAGAAAAATAACAATTTGACTTGGTTAGTTATTTTAAATTAATTGATTGGAGAAGATTTGATCTTCTTTAGAATTAAATCGTGCTAGGCGAAGAAATTGATTTGGTTTGTTTGTGTGTTTTAGAAGTTTTAATTTGAATAATTAATTGATAAACGTCAAGCCAATCAATTAATTATTCGAGGTATGGTGGATGTAAAATCCACCAATCCTATTATTTATAGGAATATTGAAATTAATTTGATTTGAAAAAAAAGGTTAGACTTATGTACATGTGTTGAGAGACTAATCGGGAAAACCTAGTAATATGTACAATCTAGAAAGTTGTCCTAATTGAATATGATTGCTATAATATTTATAAAATGTTATTTTTTGTTATTTTTGTTAATGATAAAAAGTTAGACTAAAAGATCTAAACTAATCTACTCAAATAATCTACAAACTTTAATTAAAATAAATAAATAAATAAATGATCAAATAAATCATAATTTTAAAATAATAATCTAATATGAGTAATTATAATTAAAATAACCAAGAGAAATAATAATATCAATTAAAGAAACAACAAAAAAACAAAAAGGAAAATAATAATAATAATAATAATAATAATAATAATAATAATAATAATAATAATAATATAATAATAATAATAATAATAATAATAATAATAATAATAATAATAATAATAATAATAATAATAATAATAATAATAATAATAATAATAATAATAATATGACAAACGAAATATTGGGGCAGAGGATTTGCTTTTGACTTTTCAAATATTTATAACAATAAGGACAAAATCGAAAGCCAAAAATAAAACTCACTTTCACACAACCTTGTATCTCTCTAAGCATATGATCTTATGAACAATAATGTTTCTTTTTCAAAATTCAAAGCAGGTCGAATTGTATAGCAACATATGACATCTAGTTATTATTATTATTATAATATAAAAATAAAGCTAAAAGGAAATAAATAAATAGAAATTAAGAAACAGAAAGAGAGAGAATTATAAAGAAATTGTGTGTGCAAAAGTCGATGGAATAAAGATTTAAAAATTCTCCTCTAAATAAAAAAAACATCTATTATCAATCTATTAAAAGTAAAGTACCTGGAAATTCCAAGTCTAACCTTTTGATTAGATGTTATAACTTTTCTTATTCCAAGGGTATATTTGTAACTTTCTGAAATACTTGCACCATATTGATTTGACAATAAATATGGCTGATGTGTCACACTATGGTTTTTTCTGCCACTTTTTATTTTTTTTAATTATTTCTAACTAACAACAATTATGCCATTTTGTTTATATTTACACGTTATAATCACACCTAATTATGTGCTACATACCACTTCCCAAAACCCTCATCTAAACCAAAGGTCATTCAATTTGAAATTTAAATTAAAACACTCATATTATAGCTGCTACGTACACTGGCTTTTGAAATTCTAATTATTCCACTAAACCCTAATCACGTTTTTTGTTGCAAGATTTAAATCGGCAGCACAAGATGAACAACCATCATAAATAAATGTTGAGTTCTTGAAACGGTAAATCTATACAACCAAAGAAATCGTTTTTCCCAAGATGCAACAAATAACTCATTCACCCAACTCTATTAAAACACAAATCAGAAAACCTAATTTCATCTTCTTCCTGCGCCGCTCCATCTCTTTTCATTCTTCTCTCTTTGTTGCTACCAATTTCGTTTCGTTGTAATCTCAACCATCTAATATTCTCATCCTAACCTGTTAATTTATTTGTTTCAGACGTTCAAGCGTAAGAATGGTGGTCGCAACCAAGACCTCTGAATCTCAACAACATCAATAACCAACAACACCCGTTATAGATCTATAAAAGAATTTCCTTCAAATGCAATTTTTAACGTTAATTTGATTCATACATATGTAAGTGACGAAGGTGAGTGATTGAAATATGTGATTGAAAGTTGAAACTGAAATGTAGTTTGGAATATCATATTTTATGTTGTATTCTTTTTGTTTTCAGGGTTGTCTTACTATTTCTCCTTTCCAAAAAAAAAAAAAAGCTTAACTTGACACCTAAAATGGGATATCTTTATCTTTAGGTTTGAGAGTTGCAGAAGGGGATTTTTGAGCTTGCATGTGACGAACAACACAACCATGATATTGTTTATTTTTTGCTGTTAGGTATGTTTTTTTTATTCAGATTTTATTTCTCAATTTTTTTAATTTTTTTAATTAAAATATGAGGTTGAGTTTTGGCTTTTTTTATTTGTTTAGTCTTGGTGAATACAAAGCTCACACATATATATTTACGATTGATTCTCCAAATAGATAGAAGCTTATTCCTCTTTCAATTTATTATTAATCTATTTAAATTTCAATTTCTCCCATCCCATGTTTGATAAAAGAAGGAAGTATATTCTCATTAATTTTGTTGTTTATTTTGCTTACTATTATATTTATTTGTATCTAATTGAGATTTTTGTATTTATTTTCTTGATTTAATCGGTTCTTCTTTTGGAATATGTATGGATATGGAGGCTGATAATTGATTTCACACTTGAATCAGTAGGGGACCAATCAACAAATTGAATAACGGATTGTTTCACAGTTTAATTTTTATACATTGATACGTAAAATGAAATTATGCTGATTACGATTTGATTTTGTCATGTGAAAACAAGTTTAATATAGTCACAATCTGTCTTAACAAGGAATTATCAAACTTTACCTCATGATCGATTCAAGCATTTGTTTTTGAGGTTGAAGATAGAGAGAGGATTAATGGTTCGGCTTATGGGGGTCAACAGGACATCTGTTGCACCAATGATCTTCCGAAACTCACTGTGTGCAATGATGGACAGGGCTGTCACCGGCCTTCTCCCATGAATTCAAATTGGCCTGAAGTTTATGGCGTGGCTTTTTATCATGCCCAAGAAATAAACAGTTTGTTTTTAGTTTTAATGCTTTATAATATTATTGTTTGCAGAGTTGTCTTAGCATTTTAAGTGCAAATATTCACCATGGTCATGGCTGAGTGACCATTTGCTTCTCTAATTTCACAAACAAAAATATTGCTAAAGAAGAATTGGAGACTGCCACAACAGAACCAGAGACCACTATTTTAAATCTACTTAATCGAGTCGATTTTCACATGTGATTCATCATCAAAGCCAAGTGTTAACTTATATTTTCATTCAAGTTATTTGATAGTTAACCTTATAATAGTAAATATATGTTCAATATGGTGCAGATGATTTAATTTCCCGAGCATTTGATTTCCATCTACAACCGTAATTGAAGATTAGGAAATTGAAACCATTGAATTTTATGCTTCCACATGGAATATCAATGGCTTTCGTTAACAGGTACTGATTATATACTAATTGTATTTTCTGACAGATAGCAAATGCAAATGTCTCATTGCAATGTTTGGAGGAACTGTTTGTATTTTCTGACAGATAGCAAATGCAAATGTCTCATTGCAATGTTTGGAGGAACTGTTTTTGGAAGAGGAACGAGATTTTGATGAACATGAGGATAGTCAAAGGGATGAGACTCTTATTCACCCGAACTTCTAAAGTAATATGTTTTTAAGGGTTCAAGAGTAGTGGGTGTTGCTGAAGTTCACTACCAATTTCAGAAGAACCATAATAGAAGAATGTTTTTAACAAGATTTGATTCAAATTATGTATATGTATATTATTATTGCTTTCATATTTGGTATGTCATATCAACATTGGTTTTGGCATAATATATTTTTCTACTGCAAATTATGTTGGCCTATGTTTTAATGGAATTTATTTTACACCAAATTTTCTTTTGAATGTAGCATTGCCTCTAGCAAACACACTTCTCTAAGTTTCGTTCAATTAACATATTTACCATCTTTTTTAAATAGAATTTCTCTTCTCCTAAAGAGAAGATAATAACCTACAAGTTGGTGTTGATGTGCCTTCAAAATTCTAATTTATTTTGAATCGAAATTATAATTCTCATTTGTCGTGAAATTTGAATAAATTTTTTATTTTATATTGGTATTTTTTTATTTTTAATGGCTATAATTTTAGAAACAAATATTACAATTTTTAATAAAATATTTACGATTTATTTTTTTAAAGTACGACTAATTAATATATTTTTATACAATATTCAAAACAAATATTACAATTTTTTAATCAAATATTGGAGTACCATTTAATTCGATACTTTACCAATATATCTTTTGAATGAAGACATTATTATCATTTATTTTTATTATACTTATATGGAAATTATTGGTGACATAAATATATTTAATTTTTATATAAGATTTGATTCCATAAAATATTATGATCAATAAAATTTGAATTCTCTTTTAATATTATAGGTTTGATACTATTTCATATTGTAGGAATATTATATACATTAGAATATATAAAGATATGAAAAAAAATAAATCAAAACTTTACAAATATATCTTTTGAATGGAGGTATTAATATTATTTATTTTTATTATATATAGAAAATATTTTGAATGGTCACATTAATACATTTTATTTTTATGCATGATTTGATTTCAAAAATTTATGATCAATAAATTTTGAATGGAATTATAATTTAACCAATAAAATTTTCTACCGACTTCTAAATATATTTGTGTATATTTTTTGAAAGGTTACATTTATATTCTTGAAAAAAATAACGTAGTTTAAAGGATGTATTGTTAACTATAAATATATTGTTAATAAAATTAACAAAAAAAGTATATTATAAATATATAAAAGATAAAGTAAATAAGAACTCTAATGTTTATCTTAAATATTTAATTTATCATTCTATAAATGTAAGAATAAATATTATTTTGTAATTATTTAGATCCTTATTTGACCTAAAATAAATTATTTCAATTTCTATAAAAAGGTTAATAAAACAAAACAAAATCAATTGAGATTTGATAATTTTTTTAAGGTTATGAAATAACTAAAATATATCATAATCTTTTCAAATTAACTTTATAATTGTAATCATGATAAAAAAAATATTAAATGTTAATCATGAAAATTTAATGATTTTTTCTGACCATTGCTTTTCTTTTCAATTCAAGATTAATTGACAGAATGGTTAGAATCTGGAAAGTTACCTTTTCTTATTGGTACTTGATTGTCCATAATTATAACATTTTTAATTAAATTTTGAAATAACACTTAACACTATTTAACGCTATTATTATTAATTATTATTATTATTAATTAAAATGGTTCACAAAAATAATCACTTGGTATTCTGTTGACTTCAGTATTTTACTTCAAAATCTTGGATTCATTTTTGCATCACCTAACCAACACTATGGAACCACAAGTTGCAGCAATGGCAAGACGTAAAAGGAAGCAGATTCTTAAAGATAAAAGATTGAAAAAAAGGAAGAACTGATGAAAACACAATCAATCCCATTGAAAACTCTCAAAGGTATTATGTTCCAACCATGGTTAATATCAGAACACCACTATCTGATTTAACTTCATCAATCTTTAATGAAAGAAATATGAGTTCACCTTCACCAGCATCTGCATCAAGCAACTCAAGTACAATGAAGAGTTTCAATATTGTTTCTACAAATCAACTGGCTGCTTCAGCACGACAACGGAGGAAAAGTATTATGGAAGGTAAGATGCCCCAATCTTACAAACTTCATAACAACCTTAGCAATAACAGTGGGGGTCCTTTCAGGATAAATTCTCCATCCTTTTCGCATTTCAAAACACCATTTTATGATATAGCTTCCTCATGTTCTAACCAAAGAAACATAAAACCTCATGCACCGCCAAGTTGTTCTATTCAAAAAAAAAAAAAACAGTTGACTGTTACACCTCTTTCTGATATAACTTCCTCATTTTCTAATCAAAGAAATATGGAACCTCATGAACATCCAAGTAGTTATGTTCATAAATCAAAAAAACAGTTGAATGTAGGTGTTATTCAATCCATGACGGTCAAACTCTTCAATTATTTTGGAAATGAGAATCATAATCTGGATTTTTCATCCACAAGCAATATTCCTATACAAGAACCCACAACATTCACTTCAACTCCAGATGTTAACATTGAGAGTGATTACTCTGGTGATGAGACGGTAACAGATGATTCTCTCAGTGATAGCTCATGTGAATTCAATTCCGCAGATGCAAATTATGACTCAAGTTCCAGCTATGATGACGAAGATGTCTATGACTCCAATTCTATATCATTTGATTCTTTAAATATTGGTATTTATCATTAAAACCAACTTTATTTCTTATTTAAATTCATTATACATATCAATTTGACGTTGTCCATTACATGTTGCACTTTGATACCTGCTATGATTTAATGTGGATTTTAGTTATAATTTTATTATTTAATATGAACGATTTTAGTTATAATTTTATTATTTAATATAAACCAATTGCTCAACTACGTTTCATTTAAATAGGTTATTCTGATATTGGTGATCCTATAGTTGAATGCACACAATGTGGGGCACTTATGTGGTATCAATAAAAAACTGACAAGCGAAAACATAGTGCAGTTCCTAAGTTTCAACTATGTTGTGGAAAGGGGAAAGTTGTGTTGCCACTTCTGAAAATACCACCACTATTACTACAACGTCTTTTGTTTGATAATAGTGAGATAGACAGTCGAAATTATCAAAAATTTTGTAGAATGTACAACATGATGTTTGCTTTTACGTCTCCGGGAATGAAATTCGACAACCGATTTTTAGCTGGAAGTGGACCACCTAACATAAGAATTCATGGACAGACTTGCCATCGAATTGGGAGCATGTTACCTTTAACTGGACAATCTCCAAAATTTGCTCAACTGTATGTTTACGACACCGATAATGAGATTCAACATAGAATTAAAGGAATTGGGTAATTTTACCAAACTTTGTTTTCTTTACAACATATTAAATATTTTTCATTGCTGCATCATAGTATTTCCTTTTATATGCAGGAACAACCCCAATATTATTCCAGAAACAGTTAGTAGATTGAAGGACATGTTAGATGAGTTCAACACACATGCCAAATCTTTTAGGATGGCAGCAGATAGATTAAAGGATTGTCCTTTGCCTGATCTCAAGCTTAAGCTAATATCTGATAGATCAACAGATGGAAGGATTTATAACCAACCTACTGTTTTGGAGGTAGCCTCCCTAATAGTTGGTGATGTTGATACGGGTTCTAAGAGGGATATTCTTCTTGAAAGAAAGAGCGGAAGGCTAAAAAGAATAAGTGAGTTTCATTCAAGTTATCTGGCATATCAATATCCACTTTTGTTTCCTTATGGGGAAGATGGTTTTAGACTTGGAGTTCTTCTTAGAGAAACTAATACCAAAAAAAAAATGAAGAGGAATAAGCTTACCATTAGAGAATGACTTGCTTTTAGGATTCAATGCAGACATAACGAGGCACAAACTATATTGCGGTCAAGAAGGTTATTTCAACAATTTTTGGTTGATGGATTTACTATGATGGAGTCACAAAGATTGAATTATATTCGAAAACATCAGAAAAAGCTGCGTGTTTCTAAATATTGTAATTTGAGCTCATCTGAACAAAATGTAAACACTCAAGGATCAAACAAAGGTAAAAGAGTGGTTTTACCTTCAACTTATGTTCGAAGTCGGAGGTTTATGGAACAACTCTATTTTGATGGAATGGCAATTTGTAGCCAAGTTGGATTTCCAGATCTTTTTATCACATTTACTTGCAATCCCAACTGGCCTGAAATCCAAAGGTTGCTTAGCAAAATTAACTTGAATTCTCAAGACCGTCCAGATATCATCTCAAGAGTCTTCAAAATTAAGTTCGATGAGTTGTTGTGTGATCTAACAAAAAAGCACGTGTTAGGGAGAGTGATTGCATGTAAGTCAATTTAATACCCTTTCAGTCGAGTTATATTTTTTGACATTAATCTTATTAAATATGTAATATGCATCGTTTTACTAAGTTTAAACTTACTTAATTTCAGATATATACGCCATTGAATTCCAAAAGCGGGGTTTACCACACGCCCATATACTATTATTCTTGCATCCTTAAGCAAGTATCCGACTCCAGATGATATAAACAAGATCATTTCAGTAGAGATACCAACGGAAGAAGATGATAGGCAACTCTACCATTTGGTCAAGACACATATGATTCATGGCCCATGTGGTTTAGCAAATGCGAATTCAACTTGCATGAAAAATGGAAAGTGCTCAAAATACTTTCCAAAGAAATATCAAACTGAAACCATTGTTGATCAGGATGGATATCCCGTGTACCGAAGAAGAGAAACTGGGAATACAGTGCTGAAAAAACACGTTCAACTTGATAACAGATATGTAGTTCCTTACAATCCATATTTGTTGAAGAAATTCCAAGCACACATCAATATGGAGTGGTGTAATCAAAGTACTTAAGTTAAATACTTATTTAAGTATATTAACAAGGGGTATGATAGAATTACTGCTGCTGTTGTCCAAACTGACAGTGATGGATCTCACTCGGTCAGAATGGTTGACGAAATCAAGCAATATCTTGATTGCAGATATATCTCACCAAGTGAGGCATGTTGGAGACTTTTTTCATTTCCTATTCATGGTAGATCACCCTCAGTTGAAAGGTTGTTCTTTCATCTTGAAGGAGACAACTCTGTTTATTATACCGATTATGAATTGATAGATGAGGTGCTTGACAAACCAACTGTGAAAGAATCTATGTTTACGGCATGGATGGAAGCAAACAAAGCATACCCAGAGGCAAAGAATTTGACGTACTCACAATTTTTCCAAATTTGTTTATGATAAAAGATACCGTCGATAGGGACCGCGTAAAAGAGGAAATACAATTGGCAGACTTATTTGGGTCCCTCCAAGTACGGGTGAGTTATATTTCTTGAGAATGATGCTAACAGTCGTCAAAGGTCCAACTTGCTATGAGGATATAAAATTTGTGGGTGGAAAAGTTCAGGATTCTTTTAGGGATGCATGCTTCGAAATGGGATTTCTTAACGATGACAAGGAATATGTTGCAGCCATCGACGAAGAAAAGAATTGGGGTTCCGGGCATTTTTTACGAAAGTTATTTGTCACTATGTTACTATCCGGTACTGTCAATAGACCACGACATGTTTGGGAAAAAACTTGGAGGACGTTATCTGATGGTATCCTCTACCAACAAAGGCAAAAAACAAATAGAAGAGGTATGAACACTTTATTAAACTTTTTTAAGTCAACAAATATTATTTTCTGAATGCAAGCTGTATCTTTTTTTATTACAAAATATAATGATATGAACTTACTTTAAAATATAATTATTCTTCATCCATATGTCTCTTATTTAATATGTTTCATAAGGTATGTCCATTTACGTAAGAAACATTTTCATATTTGTCATTTGTCATGTATGTAAGTTATTTTCTTAACTTGCAGCTGCAACAGTGTCTTTGGTTCCATTTAATTTCACGCAGCCGCAACATCAACTGTTTGATTTATGTTCAATGTATTTCAACATCACGACAGCAGTTGCATCATACATATGTAATTATATAGAAAACTAATGAATTTTTTTTAACAGAATTGCAGCTATCGGACAATGAGTTAAAGAATCTCACACTAATTGAGATTGAGAACATGATGCAATCGAATCGAAGAAGTTTGCATGAATTTAAATGTATGCCGTATCCAGATTCATACATCACAAAACATGTTGGCAATAGGCTTATTTATGACGAACTTAATTACGATGCCGATACCGAGAAACAGAAATTCCAAGAACTTTTTCATGCCCTTACAGGTGATTTATTTTCTTTATACTATGAATTACAAAAATGATTTTTATTGTCCTTGCACTTATAATTCTTGGTTTGTATTTTATAGATGAACAACGTTTGATATTTGAGAAAATCATGGATGCTGTTAACAAACAGAGTGGAGGGGTATTTTTCTTGCATGGTTACGGAGGGACTGGTAAAACTTTCATGTGGAGAACACTATCAAGTGCACTTCGTTCTCAAAAAAAAAATTGTTCTTACTGTTGCTTCAAGTGGGATAGCTTCGTTATTATTGCCGGGTGGAAGAACAGCACACTCAAAGTTCAAAATACCTGTGCCAACGCTTGACAACTCAACTTACAACATCGACAAAGACACCGAACATTCTCAATTATTTGAAGCAACGGATGTGATAATATGGGATGAGGCACCTATGTCTCACAAGAACTGCTTCGAAGCATTGGATAAAACCCTTAAAGATGTAATGAGCAAAAAGGGTGTTGAGAATACTATTTTTGGTGGAAAAGTTGTTGTATTTGGAGGAGATTTTAGACAGATTCTTCCTGTTGTTCCAAGAGTTAGGCGTTCTGATATTGTTCATGCATGAATTAGTTCATCTTATGTATGGGATTATTGCCAGGTTTTAACACTATCAAAAAATATGAGACTTCAAGAGGGAAGAGTCAACACAAGTTCTAATGAACTAGCGGAATTTTCAAAATGGATTTTAAATGTGGGTGATGGTAAGATTTGTGAACCCAATGATGGTTTGGTTGATATTGAAATTCCTCAAGAGCTATTAATATCAAATTTTGATGATCCTATAAGAGCAATTGTTGAAAACACATATCCCAATTTGTTGGAAAAATATCAAGATGTTGAATTCTTACAAGGAAAGGCTATTCTTGCTTCAACCATTGAAGTTGTAGACAAAATCAATCATTATGTATCATCTTGATACCAGGTACATGTGTTTTATATTTACTGTATTATTACATTCATAATATATATATATATATATATATATATATATATATATATATATATATATATATATATATATATATATATATATATATATATATATATATATATTTAAGAACATAGTTTTACTAATTTATTTATGTTTTGCTTTTAAACTTTTTTTTAGGAGAAGAGAAAGAGTATTTGAGTTTTGATTCCATTGATAGAACAGATTCAAGTTATACTGAAGCATATGAAGTTCTAACTCCTGAATTTCTCAGTAAATTAAGAACGTCAGGGCTTCCCAATCATAGGATCAAATTGAAGGTTGGTACACCTATTATGATAATGAGAAATTTGGACCAAGCCGATGGGTTGTGCAACGGAACAAGATTAATTGTTACAAGATTTGCAAATCATGTCATTGAGGCAAAAATCATGTCTGGAAAGAACATAGGTAACATTTTTTACATTCCACGAATGTCTATGTCACCTTCTGATTCACCTTGACCATTCAAGTTGATTAGGAGACAATTTCCGATTATTGTCTCCTATGCAATGACAATTAATAAGTCATAAGGTCAATCTCTTGATAGTGTTGGATTGTATTTGCCTACTCCTGTGTTTAGTCATGGTCAATTATATGTTGCAATTTCAAGAGTTAAGAGCAAAAGTGGGCTAAAAATCCTAATTCATGACAAGGAGAATGTACCGTGTTCTACTACTACTAATGTTGTGTACAAGGAAGTCTTTCAAGCACTTTGATAGTTGGTAAACTTTATATCTTATACTTTACGATTCAAATTAAAAATCTATTTTAAATTAAAATATATAGTATGTACATTTTCCATGTATTTCAAGAAGTATATAATTTTTCCTATTTGTTCATGCAGACGTGATTTGTTGATAGGACCGACGCTTGCTACAAATATGGAGTTAAATGCCAACATGGTTTACATGAGACATATACTCAATTGAAAACATGGTAACATACTCAATAATTTAATAATCTATAAATGTAATGTGAATCCAGACGAGACCCGTGCGATAGCACGGGTTTGTTACTAGTTAGTATAAGGATATCATTTTTTTATAAGAACAACCATAAGAATATTCATCATTTGGTTGGGAAAAAATAAATTAAAAGGAATTAAAAATAAAAAGGATGACCTTATATTTTAATCATTGGCCAAGAATAAAGCCACAAATAACACCAATAATTTTGAAGAAAATTTTGTAAAGAAATTGCAAAAAAGTGAAGTGTATGAAGTTTGTGTAAGAAATTGTAAAATTGTGGACGTTGCTAATAATATAATTTTTAAATAAAAACAACCATCAAGAATCATCATATGGTTTTATAAAATAAAAACAAATTGAATTTGAAATATTGAAAATAAAAGGGAAGGAGGGTGGTCTCATATTTAATCATTGACCAAATTAGTTTTGAGTAGAAGATAGCTTTGAAAAAGGTTTTTGAAAAAAGAGTGAGAAAAATAAGTTTGAGAACCGAAGTGTGTGAATTATTGATAATGTGTAAATTGTTGATATTATGTGTTATTGTCTCTTCAAGACAAAAACAGGGTTAAGCGTGTCTTGAAGACAAAATCCAAAAATAAATCAACATAAGAAATTGCGTAAACAAAATGTTTGTCAAAGAAAGATGGAGAATTGTTGATGCCTTAAACTGTGAAAATAGAGAGCTATTTATAGAGTGGAAAAATTAGGTTAAAGGGCAAAAAAGGAATAAAATTAAATCAAATAAATCAGATCTTTCTTGGTAAGCAAACTGACTAATCAGAAGTTGAATATGACACAGACTAACACAAATTAACCAATAAGAAATAATTAATCAAAAAAAGAAATATTTTTGATATTTATTATAATTTTTGCACTCAATTTTGGTAAAAATGCATAAAATCAAATAAATATATATTTTTTTAAAATGCAATAATTAGAAAAACGAAAATAATATTTAAATAATAAAAAATGTTTTTTTTTGTGATTTTTGAATATAATATGAAATGGGAATAAAATTAGTAACAAATAACAAAAATATCTATGACCTTATACTTGCAAGCTTTATTCCTTATCAATTGTGCTATATTGATTATTTGTAATAAAAAACTAATTGAAAATATATGAAAGCGAACAAGTATTTGCTTATTTAAGAAATAAAATAAACTATTAGATATTTTTTAAATAGACAAAATAAATTGAAACAAATATTTATAAAACACAAAATGTTAGTGTAAATAAACCAAAGAAATTTATAAAACTCAATTTTTAAAATCATTTGATTGTAGAAAATAAAGCGGTCAAATTTGGGGTATAACGTTGCCCTTATTTAATTACTCTTCGATTAAAAGGTGCGAGAGGGTGCAGTTCTCGCACGTTTAGATCAGAGGGTAATTAAATAATGGAAGACCCCAAATTTCAACCAAAAAACTTTTGAAAGATAAACGGTACAATAAACCAAAAAGTAAACAAGCAAGGATGACGCAGTTAACTCACCAATGCCTAGAGCATGAACATAAATGACCTAGATATGACAATGCAGATAACTCGTACATATCATAGATAACCAAGAGAAGACGACGCGGGTAACTCGTCAACACTTGGAAAAAGTAACTGAGATTTCGTGTATTTACCACAACCTAGGGAGTAAATAATATGAGCTTGAAAATAGATAACTTATTGCTGCTCCAGGACCAATACAACAAGTTATATCGCATATTTTGCACATCTACTACAACCTAGGGGATACATGATGCAGAGTTTGGAAAAATAAACAACTCATTGTTGTTTCAGGACTAATGCAACAAGTTACATCACAATTATTGCATATTTACCATAACATAGGGGGGGGGGGTTAAATAACGCAAGTTTGATAACTCATTGTCGCTTCGAGACTAACACAAGGAATAATATCGCAGATTTTCTACATCTACCACAACCTAGAGGTAGATAAGATGAATTTTGAAAAAGAAATAACTTATTGCTGCTTCGAGACTAATGCAACGATTTATATCGCATTTATTACATATTTACTACAACCTAGAGGGTAAATAATGCAAGTTTGATAGTTAACTTACTAACGCTTCGAGACTAACATAGTAAGCTTTAACGTAGATTATGCACATCTACCTCAACCTAGGGGATAGAAAATGTAGGTATAAATTCTATTTATGTCAGGAGATGTGTAAGGCTGCTTACGCTTAAATTCTAGTGGGAAATGTATGAGACTATTTATACTTGAATAAAATGCTTATGGAACTGCATGAGGCTGCTCATGCTCGTAGAGTTGCCTACAAATAAAATGACAATGACATGCATAAGGCTGCTCATGCTCGTAAAGTTCACTATGATGAAATGTCAATACGAATGCGTGAGACTGCTCACATCTTGAATGGTTGAAAATTATGTAAAGCTATTAATGTCGGCAAGGTTACCGAAAAGAAATCAAGGTAAAAAGGTTATTGACATCAGTAAGGTTACCGAGAAACATCAATCAGGTGATTGAAAAAATGAACAATCAATAAGATTACTGGCATCGGTAAGGTTACTGGGAAATATCGATCATGTGATCAGAAAATGAACAATCAATAAGGTTACTGGCATCGGTAAGGTTACCAGGAAAATCAATTAGGTGATTAGAAAATGAACAATCAGTAAGGTTACTGGCATCTGTAAGGTTACCGAAAAACATCAATCAAGTGACTGGAAAATGAACACTCATAAGGTTACTGACATCAGTAAGGTTATCAGAAAACATCAATCAGGTGATTGGAAAAATGAACATCAGTAAGATTAGTGGCATCGGTAAGGTTATCGGGAAACATCAATCACGTGATTCGATTAGGAATTTATGCTACGCGTTATGATTGATTATTTTGACGTGCATTTTGATTAATGATTGACCAATGCATGCAACGAGTAACTTGGATATATATATATATATATATATATATATATATATATATATATATATATATATATATATATATATATATATATATATATATATATATATATATATATATATATATATCAATGGATGCTGGATTTTGGAATGCCAATGAATGATTGAGTTTTTTTGGGGTAAATGCCAAGTAAGATTAGGCTTTTTGATGAATGTTAGATTCATGATATGGGAATATGAAATGAGGTGATATGCATGGTTTGAGGCTAGAGCACAGTAACATGACTAATGCATGACAATAATTTAGATGTTGACTCGAATGCTTTCAACGGGTTCCCCTATGACAGGTCGTGGACAGTTAAGACTTGTAGATGTTGTTTATGTAATAAGGTTGTTTGTCACACGGTGGTAGGGTATTATGCTAACATGATTTCCTGGTACTCGTTTAAAACTTGAAGATTGCTGACATATGAGAGAGCTTTACCGGGGATGATGAAAGAATGAAGAAAGCCTACCCTCTGTGGCTTGTCTTGCCCCCAAAATTTGAATTTTGAAAGGTATGCCTCCATCTTCCAGGTCTAGAGGAAGTATCCTTATAAGGAAATTGGATCTCCCCATGATGTGATATGAACTTGATATGTATTTCCCCCAACATTTGAGTCTCGAAAAATCTGGCCTTGATTATTAGGGTCTGGGGGAGAGTCTTGATGAGGAACTTGGATATCACCATGATGTGATATAAACTTGATATGGATTTCCCCAAGTATATGAATATTGAAAGGTATGCCCCTGATTGACTGATTCTTGGAGGTATGACCTAAGTAGATCGAATCTCAGAATGATTGCCCCTAGTCAACATGATCTTCATGTGATATTCATCAATGATCATTAGGATTTGTTCCTTCGAAGCGGTAGGATACCTAGGTACTTTGACCCTAGTTAGGAGCTTCTTGAAATGGATCTCCTTTGATCAGACCATTTTTGAAATTTCCTTGATGCTGAGTATTGATTTGCGCATAGGATTGTACCTTTCGAAAAGTAATTCTAACGTGACACACATGCAAGTTTTTGAAATTGAAAGTCTCTATGGAAAATATATTTGGCGAAATTTGTTGTGGAAAACAGATATGGTGTACGATGGATAAGTACATATGAAGGTGTGGAAAATAAATGTAGTTAGCGATAATTTAACAAACATTAGGAATCAGTTTAAGACAAATTTTGCTAAGTATGCTTTTATAGTGAACCAAACTTCAATTAGGACTTTCGAAGGTTGTAACATGGCATGTGTGATGCGGTGGGAGAACTGACTTGAGGTTTTGCGTTTGTGTTCGCAAATGTTTTGGTTTAGCAAGAGTCGCCACCGACTTTTTATTTATCCAAAGGAAAGGTCAAAAAGCACAGGAAAGACCTTTGAGATATTTCTTGGGTTCGAGGGGTAGATTATGAAAAGGGAAGGTGTTAGCACCCTTTTCATCCATGGTTTTCCATGGGCTCTTAGTTACTTGTTTTAGATCACTTGCTTTTGCTTTTCAATTATTTGAAATGGTGCTTTGTGTGTGGTTTTGAAAGTATTTTGAAAAGAGGCCTTTGTCTAGGCAACCTTTGCAATGATTCTTGTTTGAATATATACAAAGGTGTTTGTCTTTTGAAAAATGTTTCAATGTTTGAAAGTTTGTTTTGGGAAATGTTTTGAAATTGTTTTGAAAGGTGTGTGATAGTTTGAAAATAGCAAGGATGTTTGTAAGTTTGATCAAATAACTAGGAGCATCTACCTACCTACTCAAAGATCTTTCCTACACATTTTTTAACCCTTTGACATTGTTGTTTTACCATTGCATTTGGTAAACAACCTTGTGTTTGGATGTTAAACGGGACATGCACGGGTCATCGTATGGTCATGATAGCAACTGTGCCAAGTATCTTAGCAAGTTTTTGTTTGAGGGACTAGATCATTTGTGTATAGGCAACCAAGATAGCATCATCGAGGGACTATGATCTTTTTGTTTTGATTTTGTTTTGCCAAGACACCTAGCATGCATACCATGGCCATTTTAAAGGCAACAATTGGATGAAACCCTAGGGATGCTTGTGTGCATTGTGTTATCATTTTCATGCATTTTTGTCTTGTTTTAGTCAAGCTATTTGTTTTGATTTTAGATTTTTGCATACAAACCCTAATCGTTCTATCATGGTATATTTGAAAGCTATAAAGTGCGTAAAAGTAAATCTACGACTATTACAATATTGATATGGGGAGGGGGATACAAGTTTGAATAGGGGGATATTTGCAAGAAATCAAAAGCCCTAATTCAACTATTACAACCATATTGAATTCATTGTACAAATAATAAATAAGCAAATATTTAAATGGACAATTAAATAAATATGCCATATATTATAAATATGCAAAATGTTTTTGTATTATTTTTATGTATGTAAAAATAAGTTATTTAATGTATCAAAAATAAGAAAAAATATTATTGATTATTTTATTAAGGGTGGAAGCCCTAATTTGTTTTAAGAAAATATATATATTAGGTATTATTTATTTATGTACAAGAAAAATAAAAATAAAATATATACAAAATATTAAAAAATAAAAATGTGTGAGAAAATTTTATTTTATATGTACAAATAATAAAAATAAAAATATATAATATTTTTTAGAATATTTACAAGTTTTTATTTAAGAAAATAAAAGTATATTATTTAAGAAACTATTTTTATGCTAGAAAAAATAATAAAAATAATAAAATAAAATATGAAAATTTAAGAAAATGTTTTTGGTAATTTTTAATGTTTAGAAAAATAAAATAAAGTCAGAAATGTAAATAGAAATAGAAAAATACAAAAAATAATGAAATGGGCCAAGGGGGTGTCAACAGCAAGCCAGGGGGTGCTAGTAGCAAGGAACTACTATGCCCAACCCAGATTCCTTCATCCCTGTCCTTGAGACAGCAAGAACACGCTCCAATGTTCAATATTCGTATCTCATGCATTTGTGCTTAAAAATAAAAACTTGCAACATGAAAGTTATAGAGCATGATCATACGATTTTAACCATATAAAAAACTTAATATAACTCTCAAAGACCAGAGAGAATTTCTCTGGCCCTAATTTCTAACCTAGTTTTTTCAGAAAGTTCATCATTCAAATTCTCCTAGCTTAGTTAATTTAAATTAATCCTATGCATATGTACAGCTCAAGGGCAATGAGTACTACATTTTTTATTCACAAACCTAAGCCTAATGATTCCTAAATAGAGAGATAGAAGTTTAAAATTTACCTGTTTCAGTCAAGCTCGAGTATGGAAATGTAGGGGTTTTCAGTGAGGCTTGAGATACTTGTGAGCTTGCTTGAAGTTCCTTTGACCTTCCCCAATGCTTGGCTAGCTTTGAACTTGCTTGAATTTCTCTATAGAACTCAACCTACAAAGTCAGAATTTGAAAATGGTGAAGTGTGTAAATGGAGTTACAGTGACTTGGGAATGGTTGGGATATTTTAGGTAGGTTGTATGGAGTGTGTTGGAACTGGTTGCAAACAAAACGCACAAGTGGATTGTGATTTGGAAATCAAAATGCAGAACCTGCCCCGTTTTGCAAGAAAATGTGATTTTTGTGTACAAGGGTGTTTGAGAGGTGGCTAGCCCGTGTTTCTGGCTTAGTGTGATATGCAAAACTTGTTTGAAATGTTTTCAAACTTTGGTTTTTTCAGATTGCAAAGATATGTGCTTTTTGCAAGTTGACTTGGTTTTGAAGAAAAGTGTGAGTTGACAATGCAAAGGGTTGTACTTGCTAGCTCCAAGCCTGCTGATAGTTGGTATACTTTTCTCTAAGTTTATGGAGTTGGTTTTCTGCAAAGGATTGGGTTCACAGCTCAAGAGGAACAACTTGACATAAAGCCAACTTTATGGAAATGGCAATGTTGCCTTTTTGCCATTTTTAGATTAATTCAATGTGTAAACTTATAAAGCTCAGAACAAAGCCTTAATCCATTGTTTTTGCATTCAATTTTTGAGTGTGGAAGGGTTTAAGGACCTGTAAACAAGTACAAGCAAGGCTGGACAGTAATTGCAACTTGTGTCAACATGAAAAATGCCATGGACCAAAGTGATAATTTCCCAAATTCAAACCTTCGGTTCTCCATAACCACAAATGATCTTGGAGAGTTATTGGACATTTTGGAAAGCTTATAACATGATATACAATACATCTTTGAAATGCATATTGAGATTCCAATTGGAACTATGTGAAAAATTACCATGAAGATAGGTCAAAATCCTGCCTAAACTAGGGCAACATTTCACTAAGTTAAAAGTTTCATGGACCCTTGTTCACAAAATCATAACTTGAGATCCAAGCATATTTTGGGAAAACTTTGTGAATAAAAGTTGTAGATTTTTTGGAGGACTACAACTTTCATGTTGGAAGTTTTGTTTGAATCCAATTGCATCATGGTGAAAATGTTGGGCAAAGTTGGGAAAAAATAAGAAATTTTCATAACTTAGAAAATTTCCAAGTTATGAAAAATTTCAATCTTAAACCCTAATTTTGAAATTTGAGTTTCTTGGTGAACAAGTTTCATGTTTTGACACATCTTGATGAAAAATGACCCTTGGCACTTGATTTTGACCAAAAAGTAAAAGTTTGACTTTTCAGTGTATAATTGATTTTTGATCTGTTGACTGGAAAAATCATCTGTCAATCCAATGCTTTTGAGATCTTTTGAACCTTGTGATTAGGTCAAGATGACGCCATTGAGTCCTTGAATCCATGTTTGATCCAAATTTGCCATTGGCTAGGTGAAAAATCAGAAATTGCCCTTCTGCAGTTAGAACCCTAAAAATGACCATTTTGCCCTTTTAAGGGTCTGATCAAGTTTCTTGAGGAGTTGTGGACCAAACTTGATAAAATGGTTCATATGAGTCTATAATATTGTTGTGAATAAAAAATTATGAGGTTTGACTGTAAATTGGCCATAGTTGACTTTTTCCCCCAATATAGCTGATTTTTAGGTCAGCTGTCCAATAGACTGGGCAAAAATTTGATTCAAGGCTTGAAACTTGGTATGAGCAATCTTATAAGTCCAACATGAAGTATGAAAGTCACATTGAGCATTGGAAGTCCAAAAATCCATGTGCAAACTCAAACCCTAATTTCAGGTCATCAGTGCTAGGAGATGTCTTGAGCAGAGCAAACCCTAATTTGGTCCTGAGTCCAAAGAGTCTTGTGAGAGGAAATCTTGATAAAATGAGAGGGAAAATTTTGGGGTACAACAGCTTCCCCTGTTCAATCTTCTTGAACCTGAAGAGTTAGATTGGCGAATTTTGCCTTTCGTGACTCGAAGGTAAAAGATGATTGGACACTAGAGTACCCGTAAATTTGCACTCGTCAAAATGTAGTTGAGGAAATGGGCTTAAAGATGCCATTTGGAGATGTGAGAATCTTGTTGGAGATGGGCTTACAGATGCCTTCCAAGACTGTTTGTTGAAAATCAAGAGAATGAACATCAGAATGGTATCCGTATCTGGAACGTATCTGAGTTGTATCTGGAGATTGGATCTGTATGAGCAAGGGAATGGCGTCCGGGTCTGGAGCGTATCTGAGCTGTAACTGTGTTTGATTCTTGAATGAATGACATAATGACTGCCATGTTTGGAGTGTATCTGTATTGTATCTAAATCTGATATCCGAATAAGCGACAGAATGACATCCGTGTCTGGAGCAACTCTGGGCTGGGGAAAAATCCGAATGAGTGACAAAATGGCTTCCGTGTCTGGAGCGTATCTGGACTGTATCTGAAGTTGAGATCGGTATGAGTAGCAGAATAACTTCCGTGTCTGGAGTGTATCTGAACTGTAACTGGGATATGGATAGGTAACATAATGAATTCCATGTCTTGGAGTGTATCTGAGCTTGAAGTTGATAGTTGAATATTGAATGAGAAATAGAATGGCTTCCGTGTCTGGAGCGTATCTAATCTGTATATGATTGCTGAAGTCTGAATGAGTGACAGAATCTCATCTGTGTTTGGAGCATATCTGTACTATATCTTGACTTGAAATTCTGAATGAGTAGTAGAATGACCTCCATGTCTGGGGTGTATCCATATTGTATCTGAACTAGAGATCTGAATGAGTAGCAGAATGACTTCCGTGTTTGGAGTATATCCGTACTGTATCTGAAATCTTTGAATATTTGTGAAAGATAGCTTTTAATCTTATCCTAAAAAGGGTAAAATGTTTGCTGAAACATAAAGTTATGTTGCATGAAATGTATGATGAAATAAAATGTGCTTTATCAATGTTCATGATATATGAATGTAATGTATGCGCATGTAAGCTGATTAGCTGTCTTGCTGAGGAAAATAAATCCTTGACGGTTGGAGATAATAAAATCCTTGACTGTTGTCGGGAAAATAAATCCTTGACCGCTGCTATTGGGGATAGAAAATCCTTGGCAACTCGTGGAGATTTATCAAAATTTTTGATAACTTCTGTGGATGTGAGAATCCTTCATGACTTTCTTGGGGATACAGGGATCCTTCAAGTCTGTTTGAGAAGCCTTCTTGGGGAATCTAGATAACTTCGGTGACTATGGTTGGGGTTTACACCATGGGAATCCTTACTCGGCTGGGGAATAGGGAAAACTCTGATGATCTCTACTGGGGATCAGACAAAAGAAAAACCTTGATCTGCTGGAGCATAAGGAAGACTCTGATGGCTTCTGCGGAGAATTAAGAATGAGAAACTTAGGTCTCCTGGGGAAATTGAACCCTTGGGGGTTTCACTGGAGAAGTGAGAATGAGAATCTTCGATCTGCAGGGGGATTAAAAAAATTCTGACAAATTCATGCTAGGAGTGGTGAAAACTCTGGCAACTTCAACTATGGAATCAAAAATGAGAATCTTCAATCTGCTAGGGGATGAAGAACTCTGTGGGGAATAGCTATATTGCTGGAGAGTAGCTACTCTTCTGGGGAGATCAGGACTTTGGGGGAAAAGGCTTATTCCTGTTTGGAAAAAGTTCAGGAGTTTGGGTTGTATGCCAATATACTGGGGAATTATCCGGAGGTTAGGGATAAAAGTTAACTGTTATCTGGTTGATTCTCAGACTTTAAGACAACTTGCTGGTGAATCTGGGGAAAGCTGAATGGTTTTTGCTGTGGATTGGTAGTTGGAAATTTGACTTTGCTGGGGAAGAAGGTTTCATCCTTGCTGAGGATTTATGACCCAAAGCCTTTTTTTACTCCGTTGGGGACTGGGAGTTTGAAGACCTAACTTTGGTGGGAATTAATGATTTGAAATTGTAACTCTGCTGGGGATTGGGAGTTTATAGATTTGACTTTGACGGAGATTTTGAATTTGATTCCGCTGGGGATTTCGATGATGTACCGCAGGGGATTTCCCTTGGAATAGCCTCAAGACGTTTTCCTATCCTTTCAACCTGTTAGTAATTGTTCTTTCACATTTCGTTTATTTGTAAACGGTGATTATATTCAAATGCATATGCTCATTTAATAAATCATTGGACGTTTTCAAAGAAAACACAAGTGTAAAAAGAAGAAAAAACAAATATTTTTCTGCACTTTGAAGTATCTTTGTATTAACTTTGGGTAAGTATTTTGTACAAAGGAGACAGACATCCTAGTAAGAGAATGTTGTCATGATAAAATTTTTATACAAAGAAAGATGGCTATGTGTAAAAATTCCATGGGGTTCCCATTCTGCCATAGCCTTCGTAACTCTGGATATCTTTTTCATTCGTTGCTTCGTTCGAAGATGACCGAGTTGATCAGATGCCCGGAGCTTGTCTGGTGAAGAGATTGTCCTTAACGTGATCCGACGAGACATATGAAGGGGTGAAAAACACAAGAAGGGGGGGGGGGGGGTTGAATTGTAAAACTGAAATCTAATGCAATGAACAAGATATTTTTATCCTGGTTCGTTTGATCTCAAACTACTCCAGTCCACCCGTCAAGGTGATTTCGCCTCTCTCCAACGAGGTCTTAATCCACTATATTCAACTGAATATTACAGACTGCTTTAACAACTGCTAAAGCCTTCTTGATCCAAACCACAACCCGGTTTGTCAAGGAAACACTTTCTTACAAAGAGATAAAACTAAGTGTGTGAATGTTTTCTACAAAACTGTATCACAACTGTGATGTATACACAAATTGAAGCTTAGAAACTAGATTGCTAAACAATGATAGAATATCAGAATGTGTGGTGTTTAGCAAAACTGAGAGAAAGAAGATTTTGATCAGCTTTTATGCGTGTAGAGATTTGGAGAGCATTAGCCATTTCAATCTTCAAAGTCTTGTTTATATAGCACTGAGATGTTGAACGTTGGATGCAATATTCTTGATTCAATGCTATTTACAAACTTTCCTTATCGAGCAGATCTTGTCTGGAATGAGGCCGTTGGTATTAATTTGCTTTCAATGCACAGTACCGTTGCTTACTTAATGCAAGTTCTGGCTTGGCTCATTCTGACTCTGCTTAGCTGCTGATGAACTGTTGTGTTTCTATATCAGAGTGTTGAGCGCAGTCTTGTTCATCAGGTTTCAGCATGTACGTGAGTTGATCATCTGATTCTGACATTCTGATATGGCAACTTCTGATGCTGGTGTCAAGAACCAAATTCTGATGCTGAATAGATGTGATCTTGCTTATATCAATCAGAGTGTCTGCAAGTCAGAACATAGTAATTTTAGGCAGCAGATAGTTCATACATGAATCTTATAAATAATATATCTTTTCACTTTGTTATCATCAAAACTTAAATATAGGGTAGTAGATTCAAACTTTGTTCTAACAATCTCCCCCTTTTTGATGATGACAAAAACTAGATATTTTTAAATGAAAATAACGTGAAAAGGTATCAGAGATATGCATCAGAGTAAGAAGTACAAAGGATAAGGAGTAAAAAGATATCAGAGTTAAGAGATACTCCCCCTGAGTTTATTACTTCCCTTTGATTACAAGTGTTCGTCAGGATCAGATCTTTTTGCCTTTCTTTGAACATCAGAGTATCAGAGTCTTTGACTATCAGAAGCTTTATGTCAGAGCAGAGCTTCAGAGCTTTTCTTGTCAGAGCTTTGCTTTGGATCAGAGTATCAGAGCGGATCAGAGCTTCATAGTGATCAGAGCTTCTAGTCTTCAGAGTGTCCAGGAGCTTCCTTGTACCTGTAGACTTTAAGCAAAACAGAAGAAACATTTTCAAGTAATAGAGTTAGAATGTTTGAGAAGTTCTGTCTAGTTAGCCGTTATTGTTTAAAATATCATTCTTGTTCTCCCCCTTTTTGTCAGCAATCAAAAAGTGTAAGTGATGTGCTAAAACAGTTAAGATCAGAAAAACTAGTTATATTAAAAGAGTTCAGAATCAAGACATGAAAATAATACAAAACATATTCAAACAGTACATCAGAAAATCAAGGAAAACATGAAAAAGACATGAATGAAAAAAGACTAAGGTTGAGGAGGCAAGCGTGTGAACAGGTTCTCCAGCATGGCTTGGATCTTTTCAGCAGTCTCATTCTGCTTGTGCACCATGCTGACAACAGTGTCAATCTTGCTATCCTGCACATCCATTCTTTCTTTCATCTTCTGGTCGTTTTCATCCATCCGCTGCTGCAGACGCATGTCATTCAGCCTTAGTTCTTCCAGAGTTTGCCTGTCCAAGGCAGCTTGAGAAGCATCAGAAGCAGGTAGCTTCTGAGAGCTTTCAGCAACATCTTCTGCTTGACTTTCTTCAGCTCGAATGGTCTTGTCTTCTTCTGATTGCACCTTTGAAGCTTGCTGTTTCTCAGACCAAGGTTCACTATCCAGAGGGAGCACGTCTTCTTTCAGAAGCTGACTTCCAACTTCATTCAGAAGCTTGCTGAAATTCTGTTGTGCCTGCTCATAGTTGATATCCTGCAACTTGAGGGCTTCAGCACGTACCCAAAGTCTGAATTGTGACCAGAGCTGATCAGAAGCAGCTGGGTCAATCATTCCAGAACAGACTTGCTTCAAAGAAGCAATCCATTGCAGCACACCTGTTTCAAAATTCATAATACCAGAGCCAACATCTGGTTGTTTTGGTTTTGGGATGGCAATTTTATGTTTCAGATCAGCAAGACGGTCAAGACTGGTTAAGTCTATGAAAGTCCTGCTGGGATTTTCAGAGGTTTTCTTGGCAGCTGTTTGTTTTGGAGAGGGAGTTTTAGAATCAGAAATTATGATTGGACTGGGTGGTGTTTTGGGAGTATTTGGTGGTGTAGATTCTGATGAGGATGGCAATTGTGCTAAGGTGATAGTTGTTCCACCTGGCAGCTGGATTGCCAAAGGTGATGGTTGAGGTGAATGAGGTTCAGATGGTTGAGGAGAAGGAGTTTCAGAGTGATGAAACTCTGGTTGAGGTGATGGTGGATTAATTTCTGGTTGAGGAGAGGGAGACGGAATTGCTAGTTGAGGAGAAGTTGTTGGATTTTCTGGTTGTTCCGGGATAAGGGGTTCTTCTGGAATGGGTGAAAGTGGTTGTTGTTGTTGTTCTGGTTCTTCAGCAGATTGCTGTTGTTCTGGTTGTGGAGGAGGGACAATTTGTGGTTCAGAGTTTGGTTGATCAGAGGTGTGTTGATCAATGTCAGACAGCACTTGGTCAATTACTGATGTTGTTGAGATTGTTGGTTGTTTGGGATGTTTGGTTCTGGGTCTTCTGAGTTTTAATGCCTCAGAAGGGTCCTCTTCTGGTACAGTTTCATCTATGGTAGGGATGGGAATAGAGATTCTATGAGAGGTTTGAGGAGGAATAGATGCTGGAATAGTAGAAGAATTTAAAACAGAAGCAGCAGATGAATTACCTCTTTTCCTGGGTGTCTGCTGGGATGATCCTTCTGAAGGTGCCTTCCTCTTCTTCGTCTTCTTCAGAGTCACTTCTTGCTGAGGTTGATGCAGAGCTTTGATAATTAGATTTGGATCTGAACCATCTGCCTTGCACGCATCCAAGTACCTGAGAACCACCTCTGGTTTAGATTCTATTTCAGAAAATAGAGGAAAGTCACTCAGAGGAACTCTTCTGCTGGTGATATCAGCAATGGGAGTAGCTCTGGGTTCCTTCTGAATATTTTCTATCAACTTCATCTTATTCAAGTTCTTTGCGTTCAGAGGTTTCCCAACTGTTGGTTCAATAGTGCTTAGCTCTTGAGCTTCTATCAGATGCTCTATCAGCCTATTCTCTGTCAGAATATCTGATATCAACCTTCCAAAGGGTATCCAATCCCTCTTGGTTCTTTCTTCTTCCCTGGTTTCCTTCACACTGGTTCTGAGGTGGTTGAACAGGAAGTGAGCCAGATTGATCTTTACCTTCTGATCAATAAAGTAGATCAGAAACTGCTGATCCACATTTATGTAATCAGGAGAACTGGTTGGTTTCCTGTGGTTGAAGCACCCCAGAATTATCTTAGCCCAAACTTTGTAATGATCCTTCAGATCTTTGATCTTGCTGCTGGGTACCCCATGAGTGAAAATCCTTGCAGCTATCACACCCACATCAGCACATCTTTCAGCCATGTCCACACAACGGACGCCACCGCCACTGTAACCGATTAGCCTTGCAATGTGATCCTCAGTGATCACAATCTTCTTCCACATAACAAAGGAGGTGACTAGATGTGTTGAAGCCTTGGCGTGAATCTAGAATTCCTTGACTAGCATAGGGAATGTTGGTCCAACCAACCTGTCAAAATACCTTTCCCACTTCTGTGCCCTAACTTCTTCAGTTAGGTCAAAACCGTTCTCCTTCAAGCTTCCAAAATCAATGATTAATTCAGAAAGCACTTCAAGATTCTTCACAGGAGTGAGGAGAGTTCTGAATGGCACTTGATATTGCTCAGATGATGCTTTCTTCTGAGGACCTGCAGAAGCACTGCTGGAGGTTGCCATGTTCACACTAAAAAGGTTTTGAGAAGAACTGAGAAAAAAGGTTTTGCAAGAGATGAACACAGAAATATGCAGAAAATGCTTGAGTATTAGTGAGAAAACGTAAAGAATGAGAATGAGAGATTAATGTGTTTAAATAGAGTTTCAAAATATTTTTGAAAAGATAAACGTTTTTAAGAAAGAGAAAAATCATGATTGCATTTTAAAAGCATGATTACTTTTCATTAAATGCTTGCTGACTTTGGGGGATTTGAGAAAGATACTTAAAAACGGTTACCAGACATGTGTCTCAAGGCACCCAATCAGCGCTTTGCCTTCTCAGAAGCGTGCACGCGTTCTGCTTCAGAGATATGCTGATGATTGGATGACACTTGTTTGATGTAGTGATCAACACGTCTATCTTTGAGCTTAGACTCTCAGATCTTTAGACTTGCATCTGATACAATCTGCATGTTCTATCTTTCTGAAAGGAGATTGATCAGAAGTTCACAGTAAAACAATTACATTCTGAAGGTAAATATATGGAATTAAAACATTTTCACTCTGGACAGATTTTCATGCTGAGATGTTTCAGAATGAAATTAAACCTATCTTCTGAAAGGGGTTTAGTAAAGATATCAGCCCATTGATGGTCTGTATCTATAAATTTTAAGTTCAAAATACCTTTCTGAATATAGTCCCTAATGAAGTGATGTTTTATTTCTATATGCTTAGCTCTAGAATGTAAAATGGGATTCTTACTTAAGCAAATAGCAGAAGTATTATCACAAAGTATAGGAATGTTACTCTCAAAAATCTGGAAGTCTTCAAGCTGACTTTTCATCCAGAGCATTTGTGTGCTACATCCTGCTGCTGCTATGTACTCAACTTCTGCTATTGATAGTGCAATTGTTGATTGCCTTTTGCTGGACCAAGAGATCAGATTTTCTCCCAGAAACTGGCAGCTTCCAGAAGTACTTTTACGTTCCACTCTGTCTCCAGCAAAATCAGCATCACAGTAGCCTACTAAGCTGTAATCACTAGATTTTCTATAAAACAAACCCAGATTAGTAGTACCTTTCAGATACTTGAAAATTCACTTAACAGCTGTTAAGTGATATTCTCTAGGATCTGATTGGAATCTAGCACAGATACAGACACTGAATAATATGTCAGGTCTTGAAGCAGTCAGATAGAGGAGAGAACCAATCATACCTCTGTAGATTTTCTGTTCTACATTTTTGCTTACCTCTTCTCTTTCCAGAATGCACGTGGGATGTATTGGAATCTTTGATGGCTTACATTCTGAGAGGTCAAATTTCTTCAGAAGATCTCTGATGTATTTGCTCTGATGAATGTAAGTTCCCTCTGGAGTTTGATTGATCTGAATTCCTAGACAGAATTTCAGTTCCCCCATGAGGCTCATCTCAAATTCTGCCTGCATACACTTAGCAAATTTTCTTCCAAGAGAAGGATTAGTAGAACCAAAAATAATATCATCAACATAAATTTGACAGACTAAGATGTCATTCTTAACTGATTTACAGAATAGAGTAGTGTCCACCTTCCCTCTGGTGAATTCATTTTCTAACAGAAAGTTACTTAGCCTTTCATACCAAGCTCTGGGAGCTTGTTTCAGACCATACAGTGACTTCTTTAGTTTGAAAACATGTTCTGGATGTTTTGTATTTTCAAAACCTGGGGGTTGGTGTACATAAACTTCTTCTTCTATATAACCATTTAAGAATGCACTTTTGACATCCATCTGATACAGAGTGATGCCTCTATTAACAACAAATGAAATTAAAAGTCTGATAGATTCTAACCTGGCGACTGGGGCAAAGGTTTCTGTATAGTCTATCCCCTCTTGCTGACTATAACCTTGTGCAACCAGTCGTGCCTTGTTTCTGATGACTTCACCTTGTTCATTTAGCTTGTTTCTGAACACCCATCTTGTTCCAATGATGTTGAATCCTTTTGGTCTGGGAACGAGATCCCATACGTCGTTTCTGGTGAATTGATTCAGCTCTTCTTGCATTGCCAGAATCCAGTCATTATCCAGAAGTGCTTCATCAATAGAAGAAGGTTCAATCAGAGACACAAGTCCCATAAGAGTTTCTTCAGAGTTTCTGAAGCTTGCTCTTGTTCTGATTGGATCTTCCTTTCTTCCTAAGATAGTCTCTTCTGGGTGATCCAAGCTGCTTCTGGGTAATCTCTTCTGAGGTTGATCAGCAGCTGTTGTAGGATAGCTAGCAGTGCTCCTTTCAGACGTTGAAGGAATGTCTGTGTTGAGAGCTTCTGATGACTTGTCTTCAGAACCTGCAAATTCAATTTCTATACCTGCAAAAACTTCATTCTGCTTTGACTTTTCAGAGTCAAGCTTATCATCAAAACGAACACTAATTGATTCTTCCACAATCTGTGTTTCTGTATTGTATACTCTGTACCCTCTTGAGCGTTCAGAGTATCCTAACATAATACACTTCTGTGCTTTAGAGTCAAACTTGTTCAAATAGTTCTTTGTATTTAATATAAAGCAAGTACATCCAAATGGATGAAAATATGAAATGTTGGGCTTTCTGTTCTTCCACAATTCATATGGAGTCTTTTCCAGAATAGGTCTTATTGAGATTCTATTCTGAATGTAGCATGCTGTGTTTATTGCTTCTGCCCAAAAGGTCTTAGCAACGTTTGTCTCATTGATCATGGTTCTGGCCATTTCTTGCAATGTTCTGTTCTTTCGTTCTACAACTCCATTTTGTTGGGGAGTTCTAGGACAATAGAAATCATGCAGAATGCCTCTGTCATTAAAGAATGACTCAAAATCTTTGTTTTCAAATTCTCCACCATGATCACTTCTGACTTTAACGATTCTAAGATCCTTTTCATTCTGAACTTGGTTACAGAAGGTAACAAACACAGAGTGTGACTCGTCCTTGTGTCTTAAGAACTTTACCCATATCCATCTGCTATAGTCATCTACGATTACTAACCCATACTTCTTACCACTGACTGAAGCAGTTTTAACTGGTCCAAATAAGTCAATGTGCAGAAGTTCTAATGGCTTAGAGGTAGAAACAACATTTTTGGATTTAAAAGAAGGTTTTGCAAATTTGCCTTTCTGACATGCTTCACACAGAGCATCTGAATTGAACTTCAAATTAGGAAGTCCTCTGACCAGATTGAGTTTGTTAATCTGAGATATTCTTCTCATACTAACATGCCCCAATCTTCTGTGCTAGATCCACTGCTCATTGTTAACAGACATAAGACATTTTACATTCTGACTCTTTAGTTCAGAAAGTTTGATTTTGTAAATGTTGTTTTTCCTCTTACCATTAAACAGGATAGTCCCATCTTTCTGACTAACAGCTTTACATGATTTTTGATTAAAGATTATATCATAACCGTTATCACTTAATTGACTTATGGATAACAGATTATGCATCAATCCATCTACTAGCAGAACATTATTAATAGAGGGAAGATTTCCATTACCTACAGTTCCAGAGCCAATTATCTTTCCCCTCTGATTGCCTCCAAAGCCAACGTGGCCTCCAGGCTTAAGTTCCAGGCTTTGGAACATATGCCTTCTTCCCGTCATGTGTCGTGAGCAGCCAGAGTCCAGGTACCATGACTGGTGTTTCTGACTTGCTGCTAAAGATATCTGCAACATGTATTATTTTATCCTTAGGTACCCAGATTTTCTTGGGTCCTGATTTGTTAGTTTTACCAAAACTCTGGTTGAATTTTGGTTTCACAGAGTGCTTACTGCTAGTGTATTTAATATCATGTGTGTGACCATACACAAAATGTGAATTCAGAGGAGTGTGTTTAATGGTTAAGTCCATGACATTCTTTGGTGTAGGAACCTTACCTTGGTATCCTATTCCTTTCCTGTCGTTTCTGCTAACTCCATAGATCATTGAAGCCATTTTGCTTCTATCTATGCTTTTAGCTAGGAACTTCTGGAAACTGTGATCATACTCCTTGATGATCTCATCAGCGTTGCTGGGAGTTTCAGAAATTGGTTCCTTCTGAGAGTTTTGTAAAGTGTTTTCTAATTTTGAAATCTTATTTCTCAGCTCAGAATTTTCCAATTTGAGACTCTCAGTCTTATTAGAGTCAGATTCAAGATTCCTTTTCAGGTCTCTGAATTTAGCTCTAATTTGCTGATAACGTTCCAGAATCTCATTAAGGCTTTCAGCAAGTTCAACCTTTGTAAAATTAACAGCAAAGTTAGGAAATACCTCTTCAGTATCTGATTCTGAGTCTGATTCAGAAGCTTCACTATCTTCTGAGATGTTAGCCATGAGAGCTATGTTTGCCCTCTCATCATCTGATTCTGAGTCAGCTTCAGACGAGTCAGAGTCATCCCATGTAGCCATGAGACTTTTCTTCTTCTCTCTTCCAAACTTCTTTTTGGGCTTTTCCCTCTGAAGCTTTGGGCAGTCACTCTTATAGTGTCCTTGCTCATTGCACTCATAGCAGATGATGTCCTTGGTGTTTGGCTTTTTGCTACTGGAGGAGCCTTCAGATCTTCTGTATCCAGAGGAAGAATCTGTCCTTCTGTATCTGGAAGACGACTCGTTCTGATCAGATCTTCTAGGATTCCTGAACTTTCTTTGTCTTTGCTTCCACAGTTGATTTACTCTTCTGGAAAGGAGAGAGAGTTCGTCTTCTTCTGATGAGGATCCATCAGATGTTTCTTCAACTGCTTGCAAAACTTTAGACTCAAATTTTTTGTTAGATTTTAATGCTAAAGGCTTACCTTGCTTCTGAGGCTCATCAGCTTCTAGCTCTATCTCATGACTTCTGAGGGAGCTGATAAGTTCCTCCAGAGTGATTTTGTTGAGATCTTTAGCTAGCTTCAGAGCTGTAACCATTGGTCTCCACTGCTTGGGTAAACTTCTGATGATTTTCTTGACATGGTCAGCAGTAGAGTATCCTTTGTCCAGAACTTTGAGACCAGCTACCAGAATCTGGAATCTAGAGAACATGGTTTCAATGGATTCAGATTCTTCCATTTTGAACGCCTCATACTTCTGAATGAGCGCCAGAGCTTTTGTTTCTTTGACCTGAACGTTGCCCTCATGCGTCATTCTGAGTGAGTCAAAACTATTCTTTGTTGTGTCTCTGTTGGAGATCTTTTCATACTCAGTATAGGAGATGGCGCTGAGGAGGATGGTTCTGGCCTTGTGGTGATTCTTGAAGTCACGCTTTTGTTGATCAGACATTGTTTTTCTATCAATCTTCTGACCGCTTGCATTCACAGGGTGCGTGTATCCATCTGTCACCATATCCCACAGATCAGCATCATGTGCCAGAAAGAAGCTTTCAATTCTGTCTTTCCAGTAATCAAAGTTTTCTCCATCAAAGACTGGAGGTTTGCCGCTGAATCTGTCTCTGTCCTCATTGTTGTCATTGCTGATGTGAGAATTGTTTCCTGCCATTGTGTTTTTCTGACGCTGGATCTTGTACTGACACGGTTAAGTGTTTTAGCTCAGAACCAGGAGCTCTGATGCCAATTGAAGGGGTGAAAAACACAAGAAGGGGGGGGGGGGGGGTTGAATTGTAAAACTGAAATCTAATGCAATGAACAAGATATTTTTATCCTGGTTCGTTTGATCTCAAACTACTCCAGTCCACCCGTCAAGGTGATTTCGCCTCTCTCCAACGAGGTCTTAATCCACTATATTCAACTGAATATTACAGACTGCTTTAACAACTGCTAAAGCCTTCTTGATCCAAACCACAACCCGGTTTGTCAAGGAAACACTTTCTTACAAAGAGATAAAACTAAGTGTGTGAATGTTTTCTACAAAACTGTATCACAACTGTGATGTATACACAAATTGAAGCTTAGAAACTAGATTGCTAAACAATGATAGAATATCAGAATGTGTGGTGTTTAGCAAAACTGAGAGAAAGAAGATTTTGATCAGCTTTTATGCGTGTAGAGATTTGGAGAGCATTAGCCATTTCAATCTTCAAAGTCTTGTTTATATAGCACTGAGATGTTGAACGTTGGATGCAATATTCTTGATTCAATGCTATTTACAAACTTTCCTTATCGAGCAGATCTTATCTGGAATGAGGCCGTTGGTATTAATTTGCTTTCAATGCACAGTACCGTTGCTTACTTAATGCAAGTTCTGGCTTGGCTCATTCTGACTCTGCTTAGCTGCTGATGAACTGTTGTGTTTCTATATCAGAGTGTTGAGCGCAGTCTTGTTCATCAAGTTTCAGCATGTACGTGAGTTGATCATCTGATTCTGACATTCTGATATGGCAACTTCTGATGCTGGTGTCAAGAACCAAATTCTGATGCTGAATAGATGTGATCTTGCTTATATCAATCAGAGTATCTGCAAGTCAGAACATAGTAATTTTAGGCAGCAGATAGTTCATACATGAATCTTATAAATAATATATCTTTTCACTTTGTTATCATCAAAACTTAAATATAGGGTAGTAGATTCAAACTTTGTTCTAACAACATAGTCATACGCTTTAATTCCCTAACTTTTGCCTGGACCGCCCTTTCAGGTTTTTAGTCCACCGGGAAACCCTTTTTTGCCCAAGTCGCCCTTTCGGGTTTTCAACTTGCCGGGTGTATAGATTTTTTAGTTATCCCTAATTTTTATCTGAACCTCCCTTTTGGGTTTTCGATTCACCGGGATGCCCGTTTTTGCCCAAGTCGCCCTTTCGAGTTTTCAACTTGCTGGGTCATTTATGCGTAGTATCTTTTGACTATGTCTACGTTCGCAGGGTGCGGCAGGTCGTCGCCGTCCATGGTGGTTAAAATCATTGCCCCACCAGAAAAGATGTTTTTGATCATAAATGGTCCTTCGTAGGTAGGAATCCATTTGCCCCTGGGATCACTTTGTGGCAAGATGATGCGCTTGATTACAAGATCCCCAACTTGATATGTCTGGTGTCTGACTTTCTTGTTGAATGCCTTGATCATCCGTTTTTGATACGCCTGTCCATGGCAAACAACAGTAAGTCTCTTTTCATCAATCAAGTTAAGTTGATCAAGTCCATTCTAGATCCAATTGTCTTCACTCAATCCTGCGTCCTTCATGATTCTCAAGGAGGGAATCTGAACCTCGATAGGTAAAACAACTTCCATGCCGTATACAAAAGCATAGGGTGTTGCCCCAGTTGATGTACGTTCCGTGGTACGGTACCCGTGCAGAGCAAACGGTAATATTTCATGCCAGTCCTTAAAGGTGACTGTCATCTTTTGTATGATCTTCTTGATATTTTTGTTAGCAACTTCGACGACACCGTTCATCTTTGGCTGATAGGGAGATCAATTGTGATGTTGAATCTGGAACTGCTCGCACAAAGCGGTGATCATAGTGTTGTTCAGGTTTGTACCGTTATCATTGATAATCCTGTCGGGGATACCATACCGGCAAATGAGGTTCTGCTTGATGAAACAGGCAACCACATTCTTTGTAACAGAGGCGAAGGAAGCTGCTTCAACCCACTTGGTGAAGTAATCAATGGCCACCATGATGAAGTGGTGTCCATTGGATGTTGTAGGCTTGATCTCTCCAATCATGTCGATTCCCCACATCACGAATGGCCAAGGAGCTGTTAAGACATTGAGAGGAACTGGAGGTATATGTACCTTGTCAGCATAGATTTGGCATTTGTGACAAGTACAGGAATGTTGATGGCAATCAGCTTCCATGGTAGACCAGTAGTAGCCTGCCCTTAGAATCTTTTTAGCCATTGTATGTCCGCTTGAGTGAGTGCCAAAGGTACCATTGTGCAGTTCAGCCATGATTTGCTCAGCTTCAATCTTGTCCACACAACGGAGCAAAATGCAATCATGATTACGCTTGTATAAGATACCATTGCTCAGGAAGAACTTAGCTGAGAACCTCCTTAAGAACTTTTTGTCGTTGACTGAAGCTCCTTCAGGGTATTCTTGTGCTTCGAGATACCTTTTGACGTCATGAAACCACAGTCGGTCCACTACTTCTTCGGTATTAATCTCGTGACAATGTGCAGGTTCGTCCATCCGTTCAACGGTGATTTGGGGAGCCTCATTATCCCAGTTAAGTTTAAACATGGATGACATTGTAGCTAGAGCATCCGCTAGCTGATTTTCTTCTCGCGGGAAGTGCTCGAAGGTAATCTGCTCGAAATGTGGTAACAATGTCAGGACATGTTCTTTGTAAGGGATGAGGTTAGGATGTTTAGTATCCCACTCTCCTTTGATTTGACTGATAACCAAAGCTGAGTCCCCAAACACAATCAAGGATTTGATTCCCAAGTCAATAGCAGCCTTGAGACCAAAGATACAAGCTTCATATTCGGCCATGTTGTTGGTGCAGTTGAAACAGAGTCTGATAGTGAAAGGTGTATGGTAACCTTCTGGAGAGATAAGTACAGCGCCAATACAGTTACCAAGTGCATCGGAGGCACCATCAAAGTACAAGGTCCATCGGGATCCTTGTTCAGGTCCGTCATACGGTCTGTTTTCTTCAATGTTGCTCAAAGTCATGATATCTTCGTCGGGGAAGTCGAACCTCATGGATTGGTAATCTTCGACAACTTGATGGGCTAGATGATCGGCTAGCACACTCCCCTTTATAACTTTTTGGGTCGTGTACTGTATATCATACTCGATGAGGATCATTTGCCACCTAGCGATTCTTCCGGATAAAGCAGGCTTCTCGAAGATTTACTTGATCGAATCCATCTTAGAGATCAACAGAGTGGTATGTGTCAACATATACTGCCTTAGCCGGCGATAAGCCCATACCAAAGCGCAACAATTTTTCTCGAGCAGTGAGTATCGAGTCTCACAGTCAGTAAACTTTTTGCTAACTTAATAAATGGCATGCTCTTTTCGGCCAGACTCTTCGTGTTTGCCCAATACGCACCCCATTGAATTCTCCAGGACAGTCAGATACATGATTAACGGCCTTCCTTTGACGGGTGGCATCAAGATAGGAGGTTCTAGAAAATACTCCTTGATTCTATCGAAAGCAACTTGACAATCATCATTCCATTTAACCACCTGATCTTTCTTCAACAGCTTGAAGATTGGCTCACAGGTAGATGTTAGGTGAGAAATGAACCTTGCAATGTAGTTTAGGCGTCCCAAGAAACCTCTGACCTCCTTCTCAGTGCGAGGGGCAGGCATTTCTTGTATAGCTTTGACTTTGGCAGGATCAACCTCGATGCCTTTGTTACTGACAATGAAACCCAAGAGTTTACCAGACCTGACTCCGAAAGTGCACTTGTAAGGGTTTAGTCTGAGCTTGTACTCCTTCAACCTGACAAACAGCTTTTGCAAATGGTCGAGGTGTTCTTCTTCTGTTTATGAACGAGCTATCATGTCGTCTACGTAAACCTCTATCTCATGATGTATCATATCATGAAACAAAGCCACCATGGCACGTTGATAGCTTTCCCCGACATTCTTCAGTCCGAATGGCATGACTTTATAGCAGAACGTACCCCACTGTGTAACAAAAGTAGTTTTCTCCATGTCTTCAGGGGCCATTTTGATCTGGTTGTACCCTGAAAATCCATCCATGAAAGAAAATACCTTGTGCTGAGCTGTATTGTCAACCAAGACGTCAATGTGCGGTAGTGGAAAGTCATCTTTAGGGCTAGCCCTGTTTAAGTCTCTGTAATCCATGCATATTCTGACTTTGCCGTCCTTCTTAGGCACAGGCACAATGTTAGAAACCCATTGTGGATAGGATGTAACAGCAAGAAAACTAGCATTGAACTGCTTCATCACTTCAGCTTTGATCTTTTCAGACATATCGGGCCTCATGCGGCAAACTTTCTGTTTAATTGGTGGACAGTCTTCTCTTGTAGGGAGACAGTGAACCACAATATCTGTATCGAGCCCCAGCATGTCTTTATAGGACCAGGCGAAGATCTCAACATATTCATTCAACAGTTGGACTAAGCGCTCCTTGACACTTGGCTCTAGGTTGGCACCCACTCTAACTTCTTTTTTGTCTTCCTCAGTTCCCAAATTGATTGTCTCTAACAACTCCTCGTGTGGTAGAATAGCCCTTTCTTCCTGTTGTAGTAGTCTAGCCAATTCTCCAGGCACTTCACAGTCTTCATCACCTTCGTATTCGGCATGGTAGACCAGATATTCAGAGTCACTGAAGGCCATAGCAGAATTGTTACCCATGGAATCCCGAGTGGAAGGGTACCTGCATTTGTAAGTGTGGGTGTGTGTAAGGGATATCCACCTTTT
Organism: Vicia faba; assembly: GCA_948472305.1. NCBI lineage: Eukaryota > Viridiplantae > Streptophyta > Magnoliopsida > Fabales > Fabaceae > Vicia > Vicia faba. The sequence continues at coordinate 1,599,087,617 of OX451736.1, forward strand.
ATAAAAATAAAATGCAAAAAGAAAGACAATTAACACAAAAGTTTATATGTGAAAACGTCCATGATTCATTAAAATGGCATATGAAGATGAAAAAACAAACCCTTACAAATGGACCTATGTACCTCGGGTAAGTCACAAGGCAAAAAGTGTACGAATTGTTTAGGAATTATTCCAAACATACATAAATGTTTGAAAGATAAATTACTAATTCATGAAAGTAATGGGAACAAAATCCTTTGCCTCCCAATTGCATAGTCCTCCTTCCACAGTAGGGAAAATCAAGTCTTCAAGGTTGCTCTCCTCTTCACCATCCTCCAAAGCATTGATTCCATGATGGGTGATCTTCACTGGTGGTCCTCCAGCCCGGGAGCGACGCACAGCCTTTTTAGCAGAAGCAGTGAAACCCAAGCCGAATTTATCAGATTTGAAAGGAAAATCGGGAAGTTTCCCCCAGATTGTGCTTCCTCCTTCTTCAATAATAACCTTTGCATCTTTCAAAGAAGACATCCGAAGCGGAGGTCTGGTTACCATGGGTACAAAAGACACTATTTTGGTTGCTGCAATCTCTTTAGAAACTTGCTCGAAGTGTTGAAAGGGGGTCTCAATAAATTCACCATCCAATTCTACATAGCGGAAAGAATTAAAATGGCTTATCATGTATTCCTCTTCACCATGAACAGTTACAATTTTCCCCTGGACAAGGTACTTGAGCTTCTGAAGCAGAGTAGAAGTAACGACTCCAGCATGATGAATCCAGGGTCTTCCTAACAAGAAAGAATAGGAGGGACGGATGTCCATGACATAGAATATGGAGTTGAAGGTTTCAGTTCCCACTTTAATCGGGATGTCCACCTCCCCGTGGACCATCCTTTTAGAACCATCAAAGGCTCTGACACTGATGTTGCTGGGCTTCAAAGTTAGACCCTCACAATCTAGCCTATCCAATGCCTTCTTTGGTAAGATGTTCAGCGATGAACCAATGTCTACCAGAACGTGTGCCAGAGTAGTCCCTCTGAATTCTACCGAGACATGCAAAGCGTCATTATGCTTTCTCCCTTTGATTGTTAGATCAGCGTCGGAGAATCCTAGACCATTGTCTGCTGTTAGGCTATCTACACATTCCTGGAACTGGTCCGCGGAGGTTTCCTGGGGCACATGGGCCGTCTTCAAGAATTTGATCAAAGATTTGGCATGAGCCTCTGAACAAAGCAACAAGGACAACATAGAGATTTTTGAAGGGGTTTGCCCCAGTTGCTCCACAACATTATAATCGCTTTTCTTGATTATTTTCAAAATCTATTCCATTTCTTTTTGAGAGGTTTCAGGGATGATCAACGGCTGAGCCCTCATCCTGATAGACTCTTCTTGGATCCCTTTCCCTCTATCATTAGCAGTAGCAGAGGGGACAACCACAGGAGTTACAACTTCTTCAATAACTGGAGTTCTCGCAGATATGTTGATCGGTGCAGGAGTAACCTTAGGAGCGGCTGAGGGTCCGAAGATTGCCTTTGGAGGCGCAATCTCCGGAGAGAAAATTCTTCCACTGCGGGTGATTTTACTCGTTCCAGCAATGTTTCCAATGTCAGAAGTCTCTTCATCAGAACTCTCTTCAATTGATTCAATTTGTTTAAACCCGTGGTAGAAGATCTCTCCCCCATAGTTCCACGGTATTGATTTGTTGGAGTTGTACGGGATAGGCCCCGACATAGTTATCTTCAAAGGTATAATCTTCGGATCGGATGTAATCTCAACAGGTCTTTTGGAGACCTTGGAAAGATTGGCGGATATGGTAATTATCGAAACATCATTGACAGGAGTCGGAGTAACAGGAGTCTTTTCAAAAAGGATTTCTTGATTATCCATTAGGCGTTGGATGCCTAACTTCAATAACAAACAGTCGGCAGGTAAGGATGAACAGAGGTAGCAATCTTCTTCACAACCTGGGAAAATCCCAGCCTTCAACAGATTCAACTTAATTATTGGTAACGGAGTCATCAAATCATCAACAGTAGCAACAAAAAGGTCTTCTTCAACAACATGGGCATTGTGGCCATGCTTTGGCATCGGAGCAGAGATCACATTAGGCTTTTCAGAGGCGTCGAATTCAACTTCTTTAGCATCTATTAAACCCTGAATCTTATTCCTGAGGGCCCAACAATTGTTGGTGTCGTGCCCCAGGTTGTATGAATGATAAGAACACTTGGCATTAGGATGGTAGTGCAGTGACGAAGTGTTAGGGTTTTTAGGGGCCTCCCTCAAACTGACAAGGTTTAACTTCAAGAGATAGGGTAAAACCTGAGCAGGTGTCATGTTTATCCGGGTGTATTGCCGTGCAGGCCTTTCCACCCTTGCTTGGCTGGTTCTGGGTTGATTGTTTCTAGGCTGATCAACTGCAGACTTCTGAATCATTACAGCCCCCACCGCTGGCCGACGCTCAACTCTTCCCTGACTTCTTTGGGAGTAGACAGCTGAGACTTCTTTCTTTACTGGAAAGGTCTTCTTGACGGCAGCAGAAGCAGATGCATCCTTTTGAATTTTCTCGCTCTTGATTCCAGCTTCAACTCTCTCACCAGTCAGAATCAACTCGGTGAACCCCACAAACGAACTTCCAATCAGGTGATTGAAAAAGGGGCCTGACAGTGTATCTAAGAACATATCAACAAGCTCCCTCTCAGACAGAGGTGGTTGTACTCGTCCCACCAAGTCTCTCCATTTCTGGGCATACTCTTTGAAACCTTCATTTGAGACCATGCCCATACTCTGTAATTGAGTACGGGTTGGTGCTAAATCCACATTATATTGATATTGTCTGTAGAAGGCAGCTGCCAAATCCTCCCAATTATGCACATCAGACCTCTCTAGCTGGTAGAACCAATCTAATCGCGTCCCCGAAAGACTATCCTGGAAGAAATGAACCCATAGATCCTTATCAGAAGAATGCGGTTGGATTTTTCTGACGTAAGATCGCAGATGCATCTTTGGACAAGACAAACCATCGTACTTAGCAAATGTAGGCACCTTAAACTTAGGGGGAATGACAATTCCAGAGAACAGTCCCAGATCCTCAAAGTCTAGCCCAGGCACCCTCTGCACCTCCATAGCTGCCAGACGCTCTTCCAGATTCTTGTATTTGTTGTCTGCAGGAGGGTACTACTGCTCAGAATAGTCTTCATCCTCTTCTTCTTCTTCTTCTTCCTCAGACTCAGTTGGCACTGCAACTCCCTTTCCTTTTCCAACCCCTTCATCAGATGTTGAGAGAAAATCCAGGACCCTTCTAGCTTGACCTTCAAATCTTCTACCCAAAGTAGCCACACTAACTCTTTTCTTTTTCTTTTTCTCCTTTTCCTTTTCCAACAAGGTTTTGAGATCCTCCTGGCCCTTAGCCAAGGTCATGAGTAGCTGCTAGAACTGTGAATTCTGTGCTTGTAAGTCTTTAACCGTCTGCTCTATATCCATCTTGTTGAAATAAACAGCAGAGAGATAAGGAAATCTAGTGTGATGACCTGTTTATGCATATGATGAATGAGAAGTATTCATGTAATGCATTCAAGGATTTATAAATTCAAATTTGTTGTAAACAAATAGAACACACGTCATATTAATAAGAAGAATTTGTTAGTACATCAACGCCCCATAGGCAAAATAATACAAAATTCTAATATAAAAAGACGCTGCGCATCCTTTTTGGTGTAATGTAGGTGTTGAGAGTCTGCTCTTCGTGAAGTTGACGAGTAAGTTCCAAAACCTTCTTCTCACTGGCGTAGAATTGGGCTTCAAAAGTATCACGTTCTCCCTTGAGCTATATCCAACTCCTTTGCAAATCTTCAAGTGATGTTGGCATGTCAGGATGTAGGAGGGTGTATGGAACCTCTCCTTCCATAACAGGCTCTTTAATCATAGGAAGCATGTAAGGGTAAGGCATCATAAGACTTTGGGTGCGGGTTCGTACCCACTTGAGGTAAGGCTCAAGGGGGATGGAATTCTTGTGTCCCAAGGTCTTACTGTCCACCTTGTTGGGCATCCTCCAAGCTCGGATGAACCTTTGATGAAGTCGAAAACCAAGTTTGGAATCAGCATGTCATGTGGGCCATCCCTTCGGGCATACCCAAACTGTCTCAGAGCCAAGCAAGGGTTGTAGGTGATGCCTCCCCTAATGCCAAGTAGAGGGACATTAGGGAATTCCCCATAACGTTCAATGATGATAACATTTTCTCTGGATCGAGAACACCAATGAACATTTGAATGTGTAAGAGTCATCAATCGTTGTGACCACCTCAGACCTTGCTCATTCTTCAAAACTGATTGGGGAAGGTGAGAAATAAACCACCTTGCTATAAGATGAGTACAACACATGAGAACACCTCTTTTCCTCATTGTTCGTGTGTGAAATGAGTGGAGGATATCCCCAAGAAATGTAGGCACAGGGTTTCGAGCCATGAAAATTTTGACAGCACTGACATCTATAAGCTTGTCAGGGTTTGGGAACAAGACCAACCCATAGATGAGAAGAGCTACAAACTCCTCAAAAGCTTGTAAGTCCAATGAATTCCAGCAGCTTTAGGCCCTCTCAAACAGAAACTTTGCCAAGAAACCCTTGACACCACTTCTAGTTTCCCAATGACCTTTGACATCAGATGGTTGCAAGTGTAGGGCTTGAGCAACATCTTCAGGCTTTGGATCTCTTTCCGTACCGTTGTAGGGTAGTTGATAGAGAATAGGAATCCTCAGAAGTTGAGAAAATTCCTCCAAAGTAGGAACTAACTGGTAATCAGGAAATGTGAAGCAGTGGTGTAGGGGGTCAAAGAACTGGAAGAGAACTTTCACCATGTCTTTCTCAGTGTTGGTGGTGACTAAGTTGAGAAGACGACCATGCCTTTCGGTGAATGGAGAATACTCTGGAATCTTTGGGGTTAGCTCCTTGAGTTGAGAAGGAATTCTCACAAGGTTGACCTAAATAGTTTTCCTGCGAAGTGAATCCATCACCTACAAAACAGGAACAAAGATGAAGATCCAAATCCTTGAAATGGTTAGTGGATGCATATGATGCTTCATGATGTTATGCACAAGTATATATGTACAAAAAAATCACACAAGATCCTAGTTTCAGGCTTGCATGGGGTTTCATAGGTAAGTACCCTCTTGAAGTTTAGTTGGCTCAACCTGTCCTATAAATAGTAACCGGGTTCTAAAGAGCTCAATATCACTGGATTATTTTCTGTGTTCATTGTTTCAGTTTATCCACTTGACTGGCGACCAAAATATTCCAATAAAACAACCCTCAATGAGTGTAGTATCGAGTATCTACCAACTTCAGACTGCACCAAAGCCGGTCATCTCACTACATCCTAAAAGGCCAAGTTGGTCAAGTAAAGGTTCTAAAAGTACATTAGTGCTTCATGACATCACTCAGTGGCCCCGTATTCTCTTTGATTAACTCAAAGGCTACCAGTACCCACAAATATGTCGCACTAATATAGCTATTGCTTCAACCATGTCGGTATACCCCACACAGTTTCCACAACGTATTGCTATTTACCTATGAATGTTCCCCAAAATCCGGGTAGAGGATTCAAACCCAAACAATAGAACCAAAGTGTAAAGCATACAAGTCAAGCAAGATAAGCATGTAAAGGTGATCTAAAACCCTAAGGTAACCCCACTTTTATATATTATCCCCAGCAGAGTCGCCAGTTCTGTGATGCGGTGGGAGAACTGACTTGAGGTTTTGCGTTTGTGTTCGCAAATGTTTCGGTTTAGCAAGAGTCGCCACCAACTTTTTATTTATCCAAAGGAAAGGTCAAAAAGCACAGGAAAGACCTTTGAGATGTTTTCTTGGGTTCGGGGGTAGATTATGAAAAGGGAAGGTGCTAGCACCCTTTTCATCCATGGTTTTCCATGGCCTCTTAGTTACTTGTTTTAGATCACTTGCTTTTTCTTTTCAATTGTTTGAAATGGTGCTTTGTATGTGGTTTTGAAAGTATTTTGAAAAGAGGCCTTTGTCTAGGCAACCTTTGCAATGATTCTTGTTTGAATATATACAAAGGTGTTTGTCTTTTGAAAAATGTTTCAATGTTTGAAAGTTTGTTTTGGGAAATGTTTTGAAATTGTTTTGAAAGGTGTGTGATAGTTTGAAAATAGCAAGGATGTTTGCAAGTTTGATCAAGTAACTAGGAGCATCTACCTACCTACTCAAAGATCTTTCCTACACATTTTTTAACCCTTTGACATTGTTGTTTTACCATTGCATTTAGTAAACAACCTTGTGTTTGGATGTTAAACGGGACAGGCACGGGTCATCGTATGGTCATGATAGCAATTGTGCCAAGTATCTTAGCAAGTTTTTGTTGGAGGGACTAGATCATTTGTGTATAGGCAACCAAGATAGCGTCATCGAGGGACTATGATCTTTTTGTTTTGATTTTGTTTTGCCAAGACACCTAGCATGCATACCATGGCCATTTTAAAGGCAACAAGTGGATGAAACCCTAGGGGTGCTTGTGTGCATTGTATTGTCATTCTTATGCATTTTTGTCTTGTTTTAGTCAAGCTATTTGTTTTGATTTTAGATTTTTGCATACAAACCCTGATCTTTCTATCATGGCATATTTGAAAGCTATAAAGTGCGTAAAAGTAAATCTACGACTATTACAACATTGATATGGGGAGGGGGATAAAAGTTTGAATAGGAGGATATTTGCAAGAAATTAAAAGCCCTAATTCTACTATTACAACCATATTGAATTCATTGTACAAATAATAAATAAGCAAATATTTAAATGGACAATTAAATAAATATGCCATATATTATAAATATGCAAAATGTTTTTGTATTATTTTTATGTATGTAAAAATAAGTTATTTAATGTATCAGAAATAAGAAAAAATATTATTGATTATTTTTATTAAGGGTGGAAACCCTAATTTGTTTAAAGAAAATATATATATTAGGTATTATTTATTTATGTACAAGAAAATTAAAAATAAAATATATACAAAATATTAAAAAATAAAAATGTGTGAGAAAATTTTATTTTATATGTACAAATAATAAAAATAAAAATATATAATATTTTTTATAATATTTACAAGTTTTTATTTAAGAAAATAAAAGTATATTATTTAAGAAACTATTTTTATGCTAGAAAAAATAATAAAAATAATAAAATAAAATATGAAAATTTAAGAAAATGTTTTTGGTAATTTTTAATGTTTAGAAAAATAAAATAAAGTCAGAAATATAAATAGAAATAGAAAAATACAAAAAATAATGAAATGGGCCAAGGGGGTGTCAACAACAAGCCATGGGGTGCAAGTAGCAAGGAACTGCCAGGCCCAGCCCAGATTCCTTCATCCCTGTCCTTGAGACAGCAAGAACACGCGCCAATGTTCAATATTCGTATCTCCTGCATTTGTGCTTAAAAATAAAAACATGCAACATGAAAGTTATATAGCATGATCATACGATTCTAACCATATAAAAAACTTAATCTAACTCTCAAAGACCAGAGAGAATTTCTCTGGCCCTAATTTCTAACCTAGTTTTTTCAGAAATTTCATCATTCAAATTCTCCCAACTCAGTTAATTTAAATGAATTCTATGCATATGTACAGCTCAAGGGCAATGAGTACTACATTTTTTATTCACAAACCTAAGCCTAATGATTCATAAATAGAGAGATAGAAGTTTGAACTTTACCTGTTTCAGTCAAGCTCAAGTATGGAAATGTAGGGGTTTTCAGGGAGGCTTAAGATACTTGTGAGCTTGCTTGAAGTTCCTTTGACCTTCCCCAATGCTTGGCTAGCTTTGAACTTGCTTGAATCTCTTTATAGAACTCAACCTTCAAAGTCAGAATTTGAAAATGGTGAAGTGTGTAAATGGAGTTACAGTGACTTGGGAATGGTTGGGATAGTTTAGGTAGGTTGTATGTAGTGTGTTGGAACTGGTTGCAAACAAAACGCACAAGTGGATTGTGATTTGGAAATCAAAATGCAGAACCTGCCCTGTTTTGCAAGAAAATGTGATTTTTGTGTACAAGGGTGTTTGAGAGGTGGCTAGCCCGTGTTTCTGGCTTAGTGTGATATACAAAACTTGTTTGAAATGTTTTCAAACTTTGGTTTTTTTTAGATTGCAAAGATATGTGCTTTTTGCAAGTTGACTTGGTTTTGAAGAAAAGTGTGAGTTGACAATGCAAAGGGTTGTACTTGCTAGCTCCAAGCCTGCTGATAGTTGGTATACTTTTCCCTAAGTTTATGGAGTTGGTTTGCTGCAAAGGATTGGGTTCACAGCTCAAGAGGAACAACTTGACATAAAGCCAACTTTATGGAAATGGCAATGTTGCCTTTTTGCCATTTTTAGATTAATTCAATGTGTAAACTTCTAAAGCTCAGAAAAAAGCCTTAATCCATTGTGTTGCATTCAATTTTTGAGTGTGGAAGGGTTTAAGGACCTGTAAACAAGTACAAGCAAGGCTGGACAGTAATTGCAACTTGTGTCAACATGAAAAATGCCATGGACCAAAGTGATAATTTCCCAAATTCAAACCTTCGATTCTCCATAACCACAAATGATCTTGGAGAGTTATTGGACATTTTGGAAAGCTTGTAACATGATATACAATCCATATTTGAAATGCATCTTTATATTCCAATTGGAACTATGTGAAAAATTGCCATGAAGATAGGTCAAAATCCTGCCTAAACTAGGGCAAAATTTCACTAAGTTAAAAGTTTCATGGACCCTTGTTCACAAAATCATAACTTGAGAGCCAAGCATATTTTGGGAATACTTTGTTAATCAAAGTTGTATATTTTGTGGAGGACTACAACTTTCATGTTGGAAGTTTTGTTTGAATCTAATTTCATCATGGTGAAAATGTTGGTCAAAGTTGAGAAAAAAAAGAAATTTTCATAACTTAGAAAATTTCCAAGTTATGAAAACTTTCAATCTTAAACCCTAATTTTGAAATTTGAGTTTCTTGGTGAACAAGTTTCATGTTTTGACACATCTTGATGAAAAATGACCCTTGGCACTTGATTTTGACCAAAAAGTCAAAGTTTGACTTTTCAGTGTACAGTTGATTTTTGATCAGTTGACTGGAAAATTCATCTGTCAATCCAATGCTTTTGAGATCTTTTGAACCTTGTGATTAGGTCAAGATGATGCCATTGAGTCCTTGAATCCATGATTGATCCCAATTTTCCATTGTCTAGGTGAAAAATCAGAAATTGCCCTTCTGTAGTCAGAACCCTAAAAATGACCATTTTGCCTTTTTGATGGTCTGATCAAGTTTCTTGAGGAGTTGTGGTCCAAACTTTATAACATGGTTCATATGAGTCTATAATATTGTTTTGGATCAAAAATTATGAGGTTTGACTTTAAATTGGCCACAGTTGACTTTTTTTCCCCAATACAGTTGATTTTTAGGTCAACTGTCCAATAGACTGGGCAATAATTTGATTCAAGGCTTGAAACTTGGTATGAGCAATCTTATAAGTCCAACATGAAGTATGAAAGTCACATTGAGCATTGGATGTCCAAAAATCCATGTGCAAACTCAAACCCTAATTTCAGGTCATCAGTGCAAGGAGATGTCTTGAGCATAGCAAACCCTAATTTGGTCCTGAGTCCAAAGAGTCTTGTGAGAGGAAATCTTGATAAAATGAGAGGGAAAATTTTCGGGTATAACAACCTGGTTTACAGTTTAAGAAACAAAGGGTATAAGGCTCAAATTTGAATTTTAACCCACCACATTATCCTTGATATTCTCCATTCTTAAATTCAATTAACTCAATAGATTTCAGTCTGCAAGAAAATTTTCGTAGTCACGATAATGATGAGAAGCATTGATAAAGTTCAAGCACTACTGATAAGCATTGATGTTTGTTGAGGTGGCAGTCACAAGCTTATTCTCCAATTTCTTTGCTTTCAATCCCTTATTTTTGTATGGACCTATTCTTTTGAGTTTTCCAATCAATCAGGATGCCCTAACTTTTGCCTAAGTCAATTCTTTTGCTTTTTGTTTTTGACTTAGCGGGTTTTTTTTTGTTGAAATTTTTCTTTTGAGATTTTTTCTCTTGATTCAAGAAGTTCATGACTGCCATGTTTGATTTTTTGCGAGCTTCATCTTTATTGCTCCCTCGATGTTGTATGACGTAAGTGAGGAAGAAGATACTGAGAGCTTTATCTTCATTGCTTCCTCGATCTTGAATGATGAATGTGAGGAAGATGATGCACTTGAAATTTTTGCTTAGATAGACTAATTCTCTTGAGATTTAGAATGCATCATTGATTAAATTTAAGGACTACCCTGGCCCTAGCTAAAATTAAGGGTTTTTTAGAAAATAGAAAAAACTCCAACTTCTGGCTCGAGGGGGTGGTTGACTACGAATTATCTTCTTATTTCTCCACTGCTTAGGAAGTGAAACAATGTCTTACATCGTCAGCCAAGTCTTACTATTAAAAAGCACATGTCAGTATAATTCGGTTATTTAATTTACACCATTCTCCCTTAAATTTGTTAAAAGTTGAAAGATGTAAATGGAAAGGTGAAAAGTGAAAATGGAAAGTTGTTGATATTTATGGAAAGTGGTGGTGTAATGAAAGAGTGAATACAAATGGATTGACTTCAAAAACATGCATCCTTATTTTATTCAAATTACTAATCAGAAGATACAAAGTTTGCAACAAATGGAACTTAGAAACTAAGAAATTACAGTTAGAAATAATAAAGTCTAATGATCCTAAGAACGAGCCTCGTTGTTGATCCATTTGACTTTAGGAGATGCTTCTGGATATGGTTGCATTGTTGATGTAATGGGAGACCTTTGCTTTTTCTTGTGTTGGGCATACCAATCTTATTGACAGGGCAATTGTTGTAGTTGCCATTATTGCTCTTGATGTAAGGGAGTTACCCTTAGTAATGGCGTTCAAGGATTTGTGTAGGCCTATTGTTGGCATGATGAAGGGTCTCCTTTGTAGGACCAAGTTCATTTAAGTCTTCAATGGTTGACTTCCTCCTTTAACAGTTTCAGACTTTCTTAAGTTCATTTGTGAGTATCAAGAAATCAGCTAGCATGGATAATAGTTGGATAAGGGAGAAGATGGAAATGAATATGAGTTTTATGTTATGCAAATGTAGTTTAATGATATGCAAACGTATGTACATGGATGAAAATGTATGGGTATGCAAAAAAAAAATTTTTCTTCGTTTTTCAGGGTATGCTAAAAATTTTCATGGATATGCAATGCAATATGGGTCTTAAGCTAAAGATAAACCTAAGGACACCCATACGGATTTAGGGATATAAGTATACAAAAGAAGACCTCTAGAGACAAACATGCAACTCCTACAGGCTAGGGAAGCCCTTATGGACTATGGATTGACAAACCTAAGGAAACCCCTATGAGTTATGGATTACGACACATAAAAGGAAACCTGAACGAGTTTATATATAGGGAAATAAGGAGATCCTATACGCGTTTAGAGATAGAAATAGACAGAAGATAACCCTTGCGAGTTTAGGGATAGTGACAAGACGTCCTTCATGGGAAGGTTCCCTATAAAGGACCAAATATTAATAGAATAACCTACGGGAAGGCTCCTATAAAGGTTCTAAGTTTTTTCTACCCATCCTATCACAAGGGTGGCTTCTTAGGGTATCATGGATAACACTATAGGGAAAAGGCACAAGGGCCTTCTTAAGTGGAGCCTCTTTGTAGACCGAGACTTTTGTCTTGTAGGTCATACAAGGTCTCACCATGAGATTTTATTTTTCTTTATACAAAGAGTCATTAGTTAAATCCCAAAGTCCTACTTCTAAGAGAGTCTTTCCCTCTAAAAGATATTTCTCAGAATTTGACCTACTCTAGGAGAAGTGGTCGCAAAAACTCATAGGAATGTTAAACCCTCATCGCCAATTGACAATCCTTCTTCTAAAATATAATGTTTCTTGTTACAAGAAAATCCCACCAATAAAATGAATAATATGATAATAATTGAATAACGATAAATAAATAAAAAAATTATTAAACAAATATGGAAACAAATAACATGCTATAAATATAAACCCAAAAACCTTAGACCTACAAGGAGAGGTAAACTCTAACCCTAGGAGTGTGTCCCCAGCAGAGTCGCCAGCTGTCGTAACCGGTAAAGAATAGGAGTCACCACCATTAATTTTTGTTCTAAGGACGGGAAAGTAACGTAAAACCCTAATTGTTTAAAGATTCTAAGTTCACATTTTGGTTAGACGAAGGGAAGGTGTTAGAAACCCTTCATCTCTCTTGTTCTCAAGGGACTCCACTTTTAGGTTTAGGGGTAAATCGAAAATTTCTATTTAAAAGTTAATGTTTCCATATGTTTGAGAAAATGATTTAAAATTTTAATAGCGGGACTCGCCTTGGTTTTAACCACGTGCCTACGGATATCCTTGCGAAGAATCAGAGTCCAAATTCATAGTTCGTATGTTTGGTTAGTGATTTTTATAAGATTACATAGAATTGATTTCAAATTATCCTTGAACCTTGTCTGAGTTTGAAAAGAGTGATCGTAGACGTAGTTTGCAGTTAATTTTGATAGCATTTCTATTTAATCCTTTTTTGAAAATAATCTTGATTTTTTTTAAGTTAGTAGAAAAATAACAATTTGACTTGGTTAGGTGTTTTAAGTTAATTGATTGAAGAAGAGTTGATCTTCTTTAGAAAATAAACCGCGTAAGGCGAAGAAATTGATTTGATTTGTTTGTGTGTTTTAGAATTTTTAATTTGAATAATTAATTGGTAAATGTTAAGCCAATCAATTAATTATTCGAGGATATGGTGGATGTAAAATCCACCAATCCTATTATTTATAAAAATATTGAAATTAATTTAATTTGAAAAAAATAATAATTTATGTACACATGTTAGATTAATCAGGAAAACCTAATCATATGTACAATTTAGAAAGTTTTCCTAATTGAATATTATTACTATAATATTTATAATTTCTTTTTTTGTTATTTTTGTTAATGATAAAAAGTTAGACTAAAAGATCTAAACTAATTTAATTAAGTAATCTATAAACTTTAACAAAAATAAATAAATAAATGATCAAATAAATCATAATTTTTAAATAATAATTTAATATTAATAATTATTATTTAAATAACCAAGAGAAAGAATAATCTCAATTAAAGCAACAAAAAAATGAAAAGGAAAATAATAATAATAATAATAATAATAATAATAATAATAATAATAATAATAATAATAATAATATTAATAATAATAATACTAATAATAATAATAATAATAATAATAATAATAATAATAATAATAATAATAATAATAATAATAATAATATAACAAACAAAACATCAGGGCGGAGAATTTGCTTTTGACTTTTCAAATATTTATAATTATAAGGATAAAATCGAAAGTCAAAAATAAAACTCACCTTCAGACAATCTTGTATCTCTCTCCATACATATGATCTTATGAATAATAATGTTTCTTTTTCAAAATTCAAAGCAGGTCCAATTGTATAGCTAACATATGACATCTAATAATTATTATTATAAAATCAAAATAAAGCTAAAAGGAAATAAATAAATAAAAATTAAGAAACATAATGAGAGAGTTATGGAGAAATCGTGTCTGCAAAAACCAGTGGAATAAAAGTTAGAAAATCCGCCTCTAAATAAAAAAAATCATTAGTATAAGGATATAATTTTTTTTTATAATAACAACCATAAGAATATTCATCATTTGATTGGAAAAACAAATAAATTAAAAGGAATTAAAAATAAAAAGGATGACCTCATATTTTAATCATTAGCCAAGAATAAAACCACAAATAACACCAATAGTTTTGAAAAAAAATTTATAAAGAAATTGCAAAAAAGTGAATTGTATGAAGTGTGTGTAAGAAATTGCAAAATTGTGGATGTTGTTGATAATATAATTTTTAAATAAAAACAACCATCAAGAATCATCATATGATTTTATTAAAAAACAAACAAATTGAATTTGAAATATTGAAAATAAAGTGGAAGGAGGATAGCCTCGTATTTAAACATTGGCCAAAATAGTTTTGAGTATAAGATAGTTTTGAGAAAGGTTTTTGAAAAAAGTTTGAGAAAAAGAAGTTTGAGAATCGAAGTGTGTGAATTGTTGATAATGTTAGAATTGTTGATATTGTGTGTTATTGTTTGTTCAAGACAAAAACATGGTTAAGTGTTTGTCTAAGACAAAACCCTAAAATAAACTAACAAAAGAAATTGCATAAAAAATGTTTGTGAAAGAAAGATGGAGAATTGTTGATGTCTTAAACTATGAAAATAGAGGGTTATTTATAAAGTGGAAAAAATAGGTTAAAGGGCAAAAAGAGAATAAAATTAAATCAAATAAATTAGATCTTCCTTGGTCAGCAAGCTGAACAATCAGAAGTTGAATATGACACAAATTGACACAAATTGACCAATAAGAAACAATTAATCGAAAAAGGAAATATTTTTGGTATTTATTATAATTTTTGCACTCAATTTTGTTAAAAAGTGAATAAAATCATATAAATAATTTTTTTAAATGCAGTAATTAAAAATACGAAAATAACATTTAAATAATAAAAAATGATTTTTTTGTGATTTTCGAATATAATTTGAAATGGGAATAAAATTAGTAACAAAAGTGGAACCTATAAAATTCGAATCCATGACCTTATATTTGCGAGCTTTATTCCTTACCAATTGTGCTATATTACTTATTGGTAATAAAAAGCTAATTAAAAGTATATGAAGACGAACAAGTATTTGTTTATTTAAGAAATAAAATAAACTATTAGATGTTTTTTAAATAGACAAAATAAATTGAAAATGGATATTTATAAAACACAAAATGTTATTGTAAATAAACTAAAGAAATTTATAAAACCCAATTTTAAAAATCATTTGATTGTAGAAAATAAAGCAGGAAAATTTGGGGTGTGACACCTTTCTTTGCCGGAAACCTTTCACCACTAATCTGACTTTATATCTTAAAGACTTAAAATTGCTCTCATGTTTAAATCTATAAATCCACCTATTTTCCAAAGCCCTTTTGCCTTTAGGAAATTTCACTAAATCATAAGTATGACTATCATGCATTGATTTCTTCTCGTCATACATTGTATCCAACCACTTTTGATCTTCATCACTTTTCATGGCCTCTTGAAAACACTCAGTTTTACCCTCATCAGTCAAGGTCACATACTTATCAGAATTATACCTTGTAGAAGGTTGTCTCTGCCTGATAGATCTCCTAAGTTGAACTTGAGATGATTATGGAGCTTCACCAAGATTCTCATCCTGCGACATATCACTCCCCCCTTCATCATCATTAGTTAGAATATTTACCTCATCTCCAAATTGTTGGTCATCAACATAATCATATGACTCACTATTTTTATCATCACCACCAATAGTATCTAGATTATAATTAAATAATTAAACTGATCCAATATTATACATATTGATATCTTTCTTGGGTGTATTCTTCTCTACCTTATTAATGTCTTCAATAGTTTGGTCTTCTATGAATACTACATCACATCTTCTGATAAGCTTCTTCCCTACAGGATCATACAACCTATAACCAAACTCATCTTTCCCATAGTCGACGAATATAAATTTTTTAAATTTGCATCCAACTTGAATCTTTCATCCTTTGGAATATGCACAAAGGCCTTACAACCAAAAACTCTCAAATTATCATACTTGACATTCTTTCCAAACCAAATTTTGTCTGGAACTTCACTATTCAAAGCAACCGTAGGAGAGATTATGAACATGTATCGCCATGTAAAGTGCCTCACTCTAATAATTATTTAGCAACTTAGATTCAGATAGCATACACCTTACTCTCTCAATTATTGTTAGATTCATCCTCTCTACTAAAGCATTCAATTGAGGAGTTTTAGAAGGAGTCGTTTCATGTGAAATACCGTGGTGCTTGAAATAGGAATCAAATGGTCCATAATACTCACCACCGTTATCAGAACGAACACATTTCATTTTCTCGACTGTCTTCCTTTCTACCAAAGCGTGGAATTATTTGAACTTCTCTAACACTTGGTCTTTTGTCTTCAAGGCATAAACTCATAGTTTTAGGGAATAGTCGTCAATAAAGATAACAAAATAAATTGCACCACTAAAGGATTTTACCTTTAATAGACCACAAACATCAGAATGTACCAATTGAAGTAACTTTGACTTCATTAAGAGAGGATGTTTCTTGAAAGATACTCTGGTATGTTTACCAGCTATGCAATGAGAAAAATACTCCAAATTTGGATTATTTAATCCTTAAAGAACATCCCTTTTGTCCAAACAATTCACCCCCTTTTCACTAATATGACTAAGTCTTCAGTGCCACAAAGATGCTTCCATGTCAATAACATTCACACTCTCCCTAGAAACCAAATCTTTTGTCCAATACAGTTTATAAATCTTCTCCCCTCTAGCCACAACTAAGTTACCTTTGTTGAGTTTCCACTTTCCAGAACCAAAGTGATTGTCATAACCACAATCATCAAGCATATGCATTAAGGTCAAATTAAAGCAGAAATCTAAAGCATATTTGACACCTCTAAGCAACAATTGCATTCCCATGTTAATTTGCAAGCAAACATCACCAACCCAATTACCTTAGACACACCATTATTACCCATCTTCAACACTCAAAAGTCACCAGAATATAAGATGTGAAGAAATCCTTCCTTGGTGTAACATGTATTGTAGCACCACTGTCAACTATCCACATGCTCTCATCTAACACGAGATCAATAGGCTCATGATCACACATAATAACAAGATCATTACAAGTAACAATAGTAATACGATCATCATCATGATCTTCGTAATCTCTTTGTTTAGACTTATCTTTCTTTCCTTTGTTATCCCTTTTCCTCTGATAACAATACTTTTGTACGTGTTCTGTTTTATGTTAATAAATACTCCAAATTCTTGTATTGTGACTTGGACTTGCTTCTGCTATTCTCTCTACCACCCTTCGGATCCTTTTTCTAGCTTCTCTCCTATTTTTAGTGACAAGTACCTCGGATTGAGATGAATAATCTGAAGGTTGAAAAAAACACAAGAAAGAAGGGTTTGAATTGGGTTTTCAAAAAAAAATTCTTTTAGAAATGCTTCTCACAAACGAACAATGATAGATAAGCTAGAAAGAAAAGTGACACGATTAGTTTATACAAGTTTACCTTAGAAAAGGCTACTCTTGTCCACCCGCCAAAGTGATTTTGCCTTAGAAAATGACTTAATCCAATAATCAAGAAAGATTACAACAACGTCTAAGAGTTTGGAAAAACACCTTAGCCCTCTCAAGTAATTCTGACTACAACTTAGTCACTTGAAGAAATAAATCTAGTAAGATTTACAATCAAACAATGTTTACAAGAGTGCTTCTAAAAAGCCAATACAACACTTCAATGAAGAACAAATATTTACAAACAAATATGAGCAACAACTCTTGTATATACAACAATGATGAATAGCACAATAATGAGAAATAACTCTTGTGTTATAAAGAATGAAAGTTAACACAAAATTGAGCAGCAACTCTTGTGTTATAAAGAATGAAAGTTAACACAAAATTGAGCAGCAACTCTTTTATGTTTTTTATTTCTTTTGAATATTTTATCTCTTTGTTTTCTTTGCAATTTTTATTTGATACTTCAATTGTTTGAATATAATCATTAATTTATAATGAAGTAGTCACCCCTTTATATAGGCTGGGAAAAGAGGTTGTTGGATAGTACAATACATCACTTTCATCTGCCAGCTACTACAACGGTAGCGTGTGAATATGGGAGACAATATTACACTAAATCTTCAATCGTACAAATTTTCCTTTACTATAGTTGAGTATGTCTTTTATTGTTGTACTATAATCTTCTTGTACAAGATTCTGATCTTTTCTTCTTATGAGATACTTTTGATTTGAAGTAGTGAATAATATGTAGAAGAGATAACGTGTTTTTTCTTTAATCTTGTGATGGAGTATTTTTGATGATAATATATCCAAAAGATGTTCCATTTTAATGTTCACAAAGGTATCAGAGTCTTCAGAATCAGAACTGATTTTGACAGTTGATCAGAACCTAGAGAGTGGCTGGAGGATGATCTTCAGTCGGGCTGTATGCTGAGGAGAAAGGGGGGTTATACCTGCAAGACACTCCAACGATCAAGTAAGAGCGGGAACAGGGAGGTACAAGCAGAAATATAAGGTAGTGAGTAGTGAATATTGGATACATGACCCTCACATGTATGAGGGTTTATATAATGCACCTAGTGCATGGTCATTGGTTCCTGATTTCCCGCCTAGATATGTGAATCCGAAAAATCAAATAACTGCCAGGACTTGGTCCGATCGGGCGGATGTGCTCGTAACTAGCCATTGGTTCTAAGGAGGGGACTAGTTACGGGCATCACTCCGGTGGATTCCTGGTGGTCTGTACGGCGTTGGCGTAGGGCAGGTAGAGAGGATGCTCGTCGATTATCATGGCCTATGCGAAGGACAAAGGGATCGTTTACCGATAGGGGATAGCCATGCAGGAGATATGGGTTATGGTCGGGTGGGCCCGAACCATGGAGATTCCTGGGACTAGGCCAACTAAGATGTCAGGCAGTCCAGAACAGTAGCCCCCCAAGTCGTTGCTTCTGGGCACAAGAGAGATGACTTTGACATTCTCTCTGAAATTCTGGCAACAAATACTTAATGTCACAGTGAATGTTATGACACCGTATCTGACAAATTGTACACACACCAAACAGTAATTTAAAAGACAGTAAAGAACACAATCAATTGTTAACCCAATTCAGTGTATAACAATACCTACTCTGGGGGCTACCAAGCCAGGGAGGAAATTCACTATAAGAGGAATTAATTTAGGAATAAACCAACCAGTTTATCTCCTTCACTTAAGACCTGCCCAATGCAACTTTAATCTAAGTCCTACTTAAACCTGAGTTCCTACTCACTCCCCCTCAATCACAACAGTGATACTAATCTACTGATTAATAAGATTATGAAGACATTCTTCAATACACACGCTTGATTTTGCTTCAAAGCTTTAATCAAGAGACACAATACTCGTGCTTCAAAGCTTTGAGTGATAAACAACCCTTACAACCAAATCCTAATCCAAGTCACTTATCAAACTGACAATTGCTTGTCTCACAGTAGTTACAACTATGCAATGCCTTATTGATCTTCTGTCAAAAGCGCTGCACACCATTAGGCTTCATGAGAAATATATAAGCAGACTATTCTTCATTTAGGGCTTCCATAAAAATATCTAGGGTTAACCAAAGTTAACCTAAAGACTTGGTCTTGGGTTTTCATCATAACAGATTAGGGTTAAGCAAGGTTAACCTAATGTCCACGTGAGCATTTGATCTGGACAATATACTTCAACTCAGAGTAGCACACCAGATTCCTGAAAATTCTCAGGAATAATAAATCTGCACAACAACTTGATCAGTACAGGATGTCTTAACATTGGTTATGACATCATGTATCTTGCTCACTGATTTTGGTAGAATTCAGTACATATGATCATAGCTTAATCATCATGATATTTACTCATACTGAGTAGTTCCTGTAGAACATTCCTTCTGGAGAATTTACCTTTATCCCAGAATGTTATGACATCAGTCATGACATTCGCAAATCTGGTTTTACCAAAAAATAATGCCAACAAACAAACACTTACAAACTCCCCCTTTGGCAAATTTTTGGCTAAAAGCCGTAAACAATCAGAGATTAGAAAGCAGCAGAATTTTTTAATAACAGCTACCAATATCTAATTCTACCAAAATTACCACAATTTATTCTCCCCCTTTTTAGCCATAAAGAGGCCAAAGGTACTAGTACTTTAAGTTATACATTCATCCAAAAGGAAATTCAAAATACACAAAAAAACAGAGAGAAGGTATCTGTGATCGGTGGTAATGAGAACTGACTGTTTTGGAATGCTGGTTCGCGTTTGCGTTTGTTTTTGCAAAATGTCGCGGTAAGCAAGAGTCGCCACCGTCTTTTATTTTATCCAACAAGGAAAGGACAAAAGCACAGAAAAATTCCCTTTTGAGATGTTTCTCGGGTTCGGGAGGTAGATTATAGAAAGGGAAGGTATTAGCACCCTTTCTATCCGTTGTTATCCACGGGCTCTTAGGTACTTGCTCATTATGTTTTCAAAAGTTTGCTTTTCTTTGTGTTTGTAGGTTTGAAAAGAGTTTTTTGTTTGAAAGGGGTGTAAGTGCGAAAAGTTTTGTTTTGTTTTAAAAGGAGCAAGTACTTTAGAACATCTACCTACTCAAAAAGGAATTAAATTGTACAAATGTCCTTTCGACAATGCTATCCCACTATTGAGGAGTAGGTAGCACCATCATTGGAGTTTTCGGGTCAATTCGATTAAGGGACATGTGGTCACTAAAGCAACGTTAGGACGCCTTAGCGGTAACCCTAATGTCTTAGATCATTTTTATTCGAGGCAACCGTTTCGAGGCAACTTATGATCTTTGGACAAGAGGGCGACCTCTAAAACTTCCTATACTTAATGACCACGTTCGAGGCAACCAAGTGAGGTGTACCCTAAGAGTGGCATGTGCGAGTGTATTGTTTTTCAGTTATTTATCTTTGTACATGTTATGGTGAGCTACTGTTGATTTTAAGTTAAAAATTTGGTCTTGTCATGAATTTCCTATTATTCAAACATCTAACAGTTAATGGTTGCGGAAATTAAATTGCGGAAAATAAATCTAAGCTATTACAAGGCGTCGGGTATTTACATCGCCAAAGACAAACCCTTTTAAAATCAAATTGCGAAAAGTAAATAAAAGCGATAAATAAATAAATAAAGTCCTAAGTTAAAAACTATTACATTCTCGAAGCAGTTACAATATTGAAATATGGATCAAAAGTAATTTGCGCGCGAGAAATTTAAATCAAAGTGTCTTAGGGTTTTGACCCTTTTTTATTCAATAAAGCATATTTTTTTGTTATTTTGAATTAAAAATTAGCCTAAATTAATAATTGAATTAATTAATTAAAAAGAAAATATTTTTGGGTTTTTATTTATTTAAAGAAATAAAATAAGAATGGTTAAAAGACATTAAAACCCTAATTCTATGTTAATTTTAATTTAATGGAAAAAGATTTAAAATTGTACCTAATTAAAAACTAAATTAATTGATTAAAATTTATTTACAAAAATAAATAATAAAATTAATGGAATTAAGAAAATATTATTTTTTTGTTTTTTTGATTTTTTTATGAAAAAGGTTAATTAGTTAATTAATTAATTAAGATAATAATAATAATAAAAATAGAAAAAATAATGAAAAGAAAATAAAATAAAGAACAAACTCAGGGGGGGGGGGGCTGAAGAAGATGTTTGAATGGCAATTCCCAGGCCCAGTACGCTTCAGCCTTGTTGGATTTTTTGAGATCCAACGCGTGCTTGTTGACCAAGGAGAAAGGTGGTCCTTCAACTTTAGCTAATAAATCTGCCTGGTGGGCCACTTGGCATTTGATGGGATGAAGATCATGGTGATCCACGCTTTGGGAGTTTTGGGGGACCTGGGATTTGAACCCAGGTCCCAATGCTCACATGCCGGCGTGCTTAACCACCCAACCAAACTACTCATTCGTTATAATAATACAAAATAAATGATATATGGACAAAACATTTACTATGCCTGAAAAATAAAAAAATTTGGCGCGTTGTTTAAACCGGCCAATGGGAAGAGGACGCGAAGTCGTCTTCTTCGTTGAAATAACCAGGTTTTTACCTGCGGATTTTGTCCGCAGCTAAATTCCTAGGTGTGTCCTAGAATTCACCCTAGGTCATAGAAATGCAATCCAAAGCCATGGCTGACTTCGTCTCTCCTCCCTGAGTATCCCTGTATCAATTATTCGCCTTGATTTTGCCTGTACACAAAATGCCTAAAAAACAAGAACAAGAACCCTAGAATCGGGCATCACAGTATGGTCCATAAAAATCAAATTGAATGATGCAGAATTGATGGAAATTGAATGGCAAGCATGATAGTGCAATCAAATTGGCAAAAAGATGCAAGGAGAGTGATTTACGATTTCATGTGCAGAGGCATATTCGTGGAGACTTACAGTGAGTTTCAGAGGGTCTCAAGGGCTGGTTTTGATTACTACAGCTTCACAGGATACCAGGCAAGGGAGTAGTGTTGAGCTTTTGCTTTGAAAAATCCTCCAAACAAGAATTCGATCTCCCACTTTTCAAGCTTTTTTCCAAAATTGTTCTGGACGTTTCAACAGAGCTTTGTGCGTGTTCTAGGTTTGTGTGACTTGTGTGAGTGTTATAGAATGAATTAGGTTTGGTCTTTTGGTCTGAAATCAAGTGCATTGAAGATGGAGGATTGGATTTTGATCACCATAACCAAGTTGCCATATTTGCATCAAATCTGAGATTTTGTGCATGTTTTGACTTGGCACGAATTTGATTGAGTTGCACATGATATTTGCAAGCTGTATTGATCACAAGAATCCCCTTACATCAATTTTTAGATTTTATTTGATTTAATATTGATTAATAATGAATTAAATCAATAAAAATGAAATAAAATAGAAAAATAAATGTTTAGTCATGAAATTAAATATGGAACACGTGTGTGGCATGACAATACTATATCAAGTGGAAAAAGTGGGCCCTTTTGTCAAAAATTGGAGTTTTGAGGATGGTTGACTTTTGGCAATTTTGGAAAAATGCCCAACTTCAACAATGCATAACTTCTTCAATTTTGAACTTTTGGAGGTGTTATTGGACTTTTTAGAAACCTTGAGATGTCCTCTAATCAACCATTTTGGTATCCTCTAATTTTGATGTTACATGCTCAAGTTATAAGCTTTGGAAAAAAAGGTGTTTTTGTTGACTTTCAAAAATGACCTATAATGTCCAAATTTGTAACTTTTTGTGAGAGCATTTATTGATCTTGGGGTATGAAGATGGACTGCAGGAAATTGCATCTTCTTAAAAATGAGCTTTGGATGGGTCATTTCGCATAAAGTATGAGAAAGTTATGCTTGGTCAAAGTTGAGTTGACTTTTCCTACAAAACCCTAATTTAGCAACTTTTGAATCTTGATGAATCTTGAGCAATCCTTGATGAATCATGATCAACCCTTGATAAAATGATGAATTAACCTTTAAAATGAGAATGTTGACAAAAAATCTTGAGGTTTGACTGTATTTAGGACACAATTGACTTTTGGCCCTAGCACAGTTGATTTTTGGGCCTCTTGAGCAATTGACTGACCAAACTTTCTCTGCAAGGCTTGAAATTTGACATGGATGAACTTAAGAACATATTAAGACATTGGGAAGAACTTGAGGCCATTTGGATGTAAGGACCTTGATGTAACACAAAACCCTAATTTTGACTTGACTGCCTTAGGAGGTGATTTGACTATCCAACCCTTGAGTCAACTTGAGCAACTTGAAGATCATTCTTGACAAATCTTGAGGAATATGGGAGGGAAAATTTTGGGGTACAACAGTTTCCCCTGTTCAATTTTCTTAAACCTGAGGATATAGATTGGCTTTCGAGCCTTTCGTGATCCGAAGGTGGAAGATAATTGAACACTAGAGTGCCCAAAAATTTGCACTCACATGGTGTAGTATCAACATTGTGATGTCGGGAATGGGCTTACAGATGCCATTTGGAGACTGTTGGTAGGAGGACGGGCTTACAGATGCCATCTACAGGAGTGTCGATCACATAAGAGATTCCTTAGCGAGAACTTGCATACCTGTGGTTGTAAAAGATTCCACTGGGGAAGTCTAATCTTTGTTGAGATTTTAGGAACTTGCTTGTACTACAACTGAGAGAATGCTTCAGCTCAGTTTTAAGAACCTGTCCATAATTCAACTGGGGGGAAACATCTTTATCAAGATCTAGGAACTGTCTCGTGCTCAATGGAGTATACCGTTGAGGTTATAGAACTTGTCCACACTATGACAGAGGAAAACATCAAGATCTAGGAACTGACTCGTGCTCAATGGAGTATACCGTTGAGGTTATAGTACTCGTCCATACTATGACGTAAGGAAACATCAAGATCTAGGAACTGACTCGTGATCAATGGAGTATACCGTTGAGGTTATAGTACTCGTCCACACTATGACGTAGAGAAACATCTTCATCAAGATCTAGGAACTGTCTCGTGCTCAATGGAGTATACCGTTGAGGTTATAGAACTTGTCCACACTATGGCGGAGGAAAACATCAAGATCTAGGAACTGACTCGTGCTCAATGGAGTATACCGTTGAGGTTATAGTACTCGTCCACACTATGACGTAAGGAAACATCAAGATCTAGGAACTGACTCGTGCTCAATGGAGTATACCGTTGAGGTTATAGTACTCGTCCATACTATGACGTAGAGAAACATCTTCATCAAGATCTAGGAACTGTCTCGTGCTCAATGGAGTATACCGTTGAGGTTATAGAACTTGTCCACACTATGATGGAGGAAAACATCAAGATCTAGGAACTGACTCGTTCTAAATGGAGTATACCGTTGAGGTTATAGTACTCGTCCACACTATGACGTAGGGAAACATCTTCATCAAGATCTAGGAACTGTCTCGTGCTTAATGGAGTATACCGTTGAGGTTATAGAACTTGTCCACACTATGACAGAGGGAAACATCAAGATCTAGGAACTGACTCGTGCTCAATAGAGTATACCGCTGAGGTTATAGTACTCGTCCACACTATGACGTAAGGAAACATCAAGATCTAGGAACTGACTCGTGCTCAATGGAGTATACCGTTGAGGTTATAGTACTCGTCCACACTATCACTACAAGAAAATTGGCAGATTGCGACAGGTATTTTTGTAGATTACGACGGTTAAAACCGTTGCAATTTGCTTTCCACGACGGTTGCTTTACCGTCGCAGAAGTGTGTGTCCCCAACCTATTTCGCGACGGTTACAAAAACTGTCGTTCAAGTTTACGACGGGTTTGGAGCTGACATAATCAAGTATTGGTGACTGTTTGATACTGTCGTGACTATCTTTTGAGTTTCTTTTAATTATTGATGGCGACGGTTCGATACTGTCGTGAATATCTTTTGAAATTGATTAAATTGTTTATGGCGACGGTTCGATACCGTCATGACTTTTGTTGATTATTTTTAATTGTTGATTACGACGGTTCGGTACTGTCGCCATGACTTTTGTTTATGTCTTGATTTTTTTTTATTTTTCTATTATATATATTTTTTATTTAAATTATTATCTATGTAAAAAATTTTAAATATAGTTTTTTTTTGTGTTATTTTTTTCTTTAATATATTTATTTATAGTATTATTTTTTGTTTTATTTTCTATCACTTTGTAATATAGTAAAAATAATTTCAATAAAAAATATTTAACATCAAATAAGCATTATAATATCCAAAAAAATGTGTGTTCCATAATCATGTAAAATGCGAGTTCCATAATCATGTCAAGTAGTACAAAAAACCCAAAATATATCAATTCCTAATCTTATAATAATAAGTATCATTATGCCAAAAATACACGAGAAAGTTCACAATCTAATTATCTCGATCATAGCAAAGTCTAATTTGTCCCCCCTGAAGTTCCATTATCTCCAATACGGTAGCTAGACTCAGATGAACGTCTACCATCAGCGGGTGATTCCAATCCCTAAAAAAAGGTATTAAAATAATAATCTTTAAAATAATACTCATAAAATTTAACTTTAAATGCGTCAAAATAATATACCTGTCTTCCACTAAAATTCTGCATTTGCATTAAGAGTTCAATTTCCTTTGTCCTCGCCTTAGCAGATACTTTTTCAATATTAACAATTAGTGGCAATTATTAAGTAGTTATTTGTGGTGGTGAATAAAATATGGAAACCGTAGGTTAGAGGGTTAGCCGGAAAACTAGAAGAGGTTATTTGGGAGGGAGAGACCAAACTCTCGAATTTCTTGGGAACATTGTAATAATTACTATTGAATTTCATTGTTTGGTGCCAATTCTTATCCTGATACTATCACCCTACTCTCCATATTCCTTTCGGCTTCCATTACTAGCCAACTGCCAGCTAGGTAGTTCCTTCAGTCCCTTCATTCTCTCCTCTCTTCTTAAATTCATACACACTCCAAATAATGGGCCTCTTATTACTTGAGCCCACTAACACATCCTCGGCACTACTAGGTATCCTCCTTACAGTTTCTATCTACCTAATTAATATGAACAAGGGGGAAACTGCATATTTATTATCAATCAATATTTCTATAGCATAAAATATACTGGCTCCTCAAATTCAGCATTAAAAACTCAGAAGAAATGAAAAAATGTACCTATAGACTTGAGAATAAATATAACAGGTGAGAAGTGATATCTGACCAGTGCAAGTTTTAAAAAAATAAACCAAATGCAGAGCAATGGTTATCCTCATTCCTCACAAATTCAAAGTAGGTTTACAAAAATGAGTTAAAATCAATAGATGCTGAGAATATCACCAACACAAAAATTTAGATCCCGTGACAAAAACTTGGACATGCAGTAGTTAGAAAGTGAACAGGAAGCTTTGTTACGGGATAAAAACAACGAAAGCCTCTAGCTGAAATCATGTTTGAAAAATAAATTTTGAGCTGTCCAGTTGTAAGACTAGCTATAACTATGTCAACAATTGAATGAATTGCTAGCAGTTTCATGACATGGTTTCCAATTACCTTCTTGGATTTCGCCGAACCAGCAAGATTTGCTGCTTTCCCGATTATGTTTGAAATTTTTTTGGTTGAGTCCTTCCCTGGTGGATGGTTTTCCTCAGGCTTGTCGAAAGGGTAATTAATAGACTTTCCAGGTGTTCTTTTCAATGTTTTCCTCTTATGGCGCCTGAAGTGGGCCAGCTTCAATAAAGTATCTTCTCTCCTATCCTGATAAGTGTATGTATATAATAATGTCAATTACCTAGGGTATTTGAGATTATGCTCTAGTACCAAATGATAATCATAGCTGAAAAAATAGTGTACCCAGTGATGTGGCATAACTCCCAGGATTGATTCTCGGAATTCCCTGCATTCAAACTATAACTTCACATGTCACAGGAAGCTATCTTTTGGGAATGTATGGATAATCATAAACAAAGATTTTGCAATAAATATTAAATTTGAATGAAACACTACTATGTGCACATGCTGCTATTTCCATACACAAAGGAAGGAATGGCTCAGTAACTCAAGTAGATCTGGATGAGTACTATTGTACTAAAGTTCTTATAGGAAAGGCAAACTCCATACTAACAAACAAATAATTGCCATAATGGTTGATCATTTTAAGAGAAAAGGTGAGTAACATAAAGATATGACTAGGAATCGGGTCTCCAGCCTATAGGAAGTTCGGAGTACATTGATAAGAAGCACTGCAACATTTTTAAACAAACAAATTAAGGTTATGGCCTTTTTTTATTTGGAAATTGTTTGGACGATATTAATAAGGAAAGCAGAGGAATGGCAAAAGTAATAACTATGAAAGTACTGTATTACTTAAATATAACAAAACCGACAAACTGAGCTAAAGCGGAAAACATTAAAATCAATATGTATATTTCCAGATTAGAATAAAATCGACATATGAAAAAGAAAAGCAATGACTCCCCTGCTTACAGAAGATGTAATGGTATTTTATGCCACTCAATTTCATCATACTCTATCAACCCAACATACCATTAGGATTAAATTGAACAGCTATAGCTAAGTACCTCTCCAGGTTGACGTCTATTCAAAGCATGAACATCAAGTTTATAGTTATGTTGTGGAATTAACTGTGATGCATCTGAAGAAGCTGCTTCGATGTTCTAAACAATCAAATGACATTACTAGCTATTAGAAAAAGGATAAGGCTGCACAAGATCATTTAACAAAATAAATTTAGGACTAGCATAAATAACATATTAAGTCAAACTTGTCCACTATGTTGGTTGTAAAACATCTATCTGTTGCCATTGCTAAAGACATAAAAGGCTAAAGTTTATGCTGGTTGGGAGGTGGTTCCATATGTTTTATGGAATTTCCTTTTTTTCAATACATAATTATGCATCAATGAGTTAAAATCTAAGTGCAGGCGCTTACAATAGGGTTTCAATATCTTCAAGGGTATAATTTATTATTAATATTTAGGCTCTTATTCATTATGTTCTGAATTTTGTGAGCTTGACTGTATAACTTCTTGAGTTCTCAGGATTGTTGCAGAACAAATAGATACTATTGAGAACTAAGTTGCCACCCCCTGGCCAAAGTTATACATAAGATACGGCAAGAGGATAGGGAAAGTTCACTAAATCACCTAATGAATTTACAGATAGAAAAGACAAATCTTTTTTAAACCAGGAAAATTGCATTTTTAATTTAAACGAAATTTGGTTTATATTTTACATGATGACAACACCCAAACAATTGAGCGCACTGAAGGCCAAAGAAGAAAGAACACCACCTCATTTTTTCTGCTCCGTCGTTCTACACCAGATCGACCAGCAAATGCATAAAATGCAAAATGGCGCAAATCCACAGTTCCAGTGTTCTCAGAAGCCTATCAAGGAAAAGGGACACAACAAACAGTAAGAGTCTTCAACCTTAAGATGGGAAAAGAACTAAAATCACCTCATACGTTTTTTTGAAAAAATAAAAATTTAAACAAAAGGATTGAAACTGACTCCCATTTATTTAGCCACCTGATCATTAAGGTCCAAATTTACAGAGTTTATTTATTGGCTTTATCAAGCCAATACTTGGTGAACTTTTATATTACCTATTTATATCAGAACGGGAATTTGAATTGACTGCTTAGGAGATTAAAATAGGTTAGCCTTGAAGACCGGAAATTAAATTGAAGTTAATAAAACAAATAGAATTGCCTCAAAGTTTAACCAAAAATTAGCATGCTACAGGATAGTAAAAAATAAAATTTAGCATCAACTAGCAACATGACTATACCTCCTTTTCACTAGCACTTCTTCGATGCTGCTCAGCAAATCTGGCTCCCATTCCCATTTCTTCAAAAGGATCCATAAAAATCTGAAAGTGGAAACAATGAACATAAGCTACGCCATCAGATTAGAAGATAATACCAAAATTCCAAAGATAAACTAGTGATAAACAATTCCAAAGATAAACTAGAGATAAACAATTCCAAAATCATCACCAATAAAAGAATCTCAAAACAAATAGAAACTTCTGAAACTCAATAAGTAGCAGCAAACCCACACATTATTACCATACTTTATCAAATAAAATTGCTGAGGAACTTTCATCTTCAGCGAAAAACAAGATAGCTACAACCTTATGCTATTAAAAACTTAAGAGTTTCCACTTTTATGAAAGATGAAAAACAGCATCCACATTAAATTGTGAGTTTCTCTCCATTGGCATATAGAAAGCTGGCACAAGTACTTGGGAAAAAAGAATAACAAACCAGGAAACAACAAGGAAAGTGAAACATACATGTGGCTGCATTTCCATCCTCCCACCAACGATGATCAATCCTGTATCTCCATGCTTCAGAGTATAATTGCTTACAGAGATCGAAACCTCTCTATGATGAGCATTATGGGGAAAATCCTCCTGTTAAAAACCACTAAAACAATTGGTAAACTCGACACAATACAACAAGATACGGCCCAACATAAACACCGTACCTGCAAATTATTTTCCCACAACTTCTGCAGGTTGGAATCAAAACACATTACAAACCAACCCGACGTTACCACAACCAAAACCTGTTTATGTGGTTGCCCAATTTTATGACGATCAATATAGCCAGTAGCCATAGCAACCGGCCGTCTCCCAGACATAACACGCACTTTATCGGGCAACAAAGACACCTCGGCCAACACGCGCGCCTCACTGAATCCTTCATCAACACGCCTACTATGTGGCTCCAAAATCTGATACACCCAACATAGATAGATACAAAACTCAGTTTGTATCATTCCTAACAAACTACATTGATGCTGAATTGGGAAGGGTAGCAAATAAAGTATGAATTTTGACAAGTGAAATGAAAAACCTGAATTTTGGCATCGTGAGTAGCTATGAGAACTTCTTTTTTGCCGTCACCGTTGAGATCGGCGACTAAGGGAGGAGGGAGGCGTTCGACTTCGTATTTGATTGGGTATTCGTCGGTTATCTCATTTTGAGGGAGTTAGGGTCATTGACGACGCCGAAGGAATTGTAGTTTTGTGTGACGCTGCCTTTTTCATCCTATTTAGGGTCTTCTACAAGGGATTGTAACAGTTTGGGAGGAATGGTGAAAGCGGGTTTCAAAACTTTAGGGTTCTTCTTTGGAAGACCCACACGAATCTTAGGTCGAGAATTCTTGTATTTTCTTCGTGAGTAGAAAAAGTGAACGCAGGAGTAGAAAGTGAATTGATGTTTTATGTATTTTAAGAGTTTTTTAACTTTTTTACGGCGACGGGTGTTTTACCGTCGTGCCCATGAGAATTTTTAAAGGTTTTGGGTGCGACGGTTGTTTTACTGTCGTGAAATGAATTTTAGGACAGATAATTTTACCGTCGTGAAAGGTTTAAGGGTGCGACGGGTGCTTTACCGTCGTGATATGCCTTTTAGGACGGTTAATTTTACCGTCATGACTAGTTGTTGGTGAAAAATCAATGTTAAAAGTGTTAAATGGGGGCCGACGGTTGTTTTACCGTCGTAATAATAATATTATGATGGTTAATTATACCATCGCAAAATAAATATTAGGGACGGTTGGTGTCAACTGTCGTAAACACTGTCTCTATATGTCAATTACGACAGTTATCACATAACTGTCGCAATTTTTGTGTCGTTAAACACTAATTTTCTTGTAGTGTATGATGTAGAGAAACGTATTCATCAAGATCTAAGAACTGTCTCATGCTCAATGAAGTATACCGTTGAGGTTACAGAACTTGTCCACACTATGACGGAGGAAAACATCAAGATCTAGGAACTGACTCGTGCTCAATGGAGTATACCGTTGAGGTTATAGTACTCGTCCATACTATGACGTAAGGAAACATCTTCATCAAGATTTAGGAACTGTCTCGTGCTCAATGGAGTATACCGTTGAGGTTATAGAACTTGTCCACACTATGACGGAGGAAAACATCAAGATCTAGGAACTGACTCGTACTCAATGGAGTATACCGTTGAGGTTATAGTACTCGTCCATACTATGACGTAGGGAAACATCTTCATCAAGATCTAGGAACTGTCTCATGCTCAATGGAGTATACCGTTGAGGTTATAGAACTTGTCCACACTATGACGAAGGAAAACATCAAGATCTAGGAACTGACTCGTACTCAATGGAGTATACCGTTGAGGTTATAGTACTTGTCCACATTATGACGTAGGGAAACATCTTCATCAAGATTTAGGAATTGTCTCGTGCTCAATGGAGTATACCACTGAGGTTATAGAACTTATCCACACTATGACGGAGGAAAACATCAAGATCTAGGAACTGACTCGTGCTCAATGGAGTATACCGTTGAGGTTATAGTACTTATCCATACTATGATGTAGGGAAACTGTCGAGGTTGAGAACCTTATCTGAAATTCAACCGAGGATAATTCAATTGAGATTTAAGAATCGGTCAGGTCTTCGACATGATTGAGAACTTTAACTGTATCTTTCATGAAAGGTAAAGGTCAGTCATATACAATGCATGATATGGATCAGGCAATGATGTTCTCAAAATACATGAGATTGTATTCGTATGATGCGTATATGCATGTATCATGATGTATGGGGATATGATGTTTTAGCTGGGGAAAATAAATCCCGAAGCTGCTGGAGAATAGAGTTGAGTTCTTCGTTTCCGCTGGGGATGATGAACGAAGATGATAAACCTGTAGGAGAGAAAAAACTCCATTGGGGGAATAAACTGATGAAGAGATTACTCCGAGGGGAATTACTCTGTGGGGAAGAGACGTTCGATTGAAGATTTTAACGATAACTCCACCGGGGATTCTGTTGATAAGCTCTGTTGGGGATTTTAATGATGAACTCCGTTGGGGATAGAAAGAACTTCACTGGGGCTGATCTTTCAGTTGCAACTTGCTGAGGATAACCCAGTTAGACTCTTGTGAGGATAACCTTCTGAATTTGGCTGGGGAGATTTATTTGTGCTCTGTAGGGGATAAGCTTCCAGAATCTACTGGGTAAGATGATTCAACTCTGGCGGGGACGTCTTTTTTAGACTACGCTGGGGAAATGGCTCCACTACGGGTATCTTGTATTCCGCCGGGGAATATTCTTATATTCCGTTGGGGAATATTAAGACCGTCGGGGATGCTCTTATACTTGATGAAGGATATCCTTATACTCTGCTGGGGAATATTAAGACCTTCTGGGGATACCCAGCCTTTTTGGGGCTGAGGGTAGATTAACTCTTCTTGGGGAGAGTGTTACTGATTCGTTCGTAGTTGCAAGTCTCAGTGGGGAGAGTTACCATTACTGTTTTACTCTACGGGAGTGATGGTATCTTGGTCATACTCTTCAGCTGAATATATACCTTGGTACCTGGTGGACAGAGCAACTACACAGTTTGGACATTTCTTATGCCCTTGTTTCTGCGGGAGAAGGTGCCTGCGGAGGCCCTGTGGATCGAGTATTATCCCCACCTATGAGGTGCTTGGTATCTTTCGGCCAAAATGACAAGTCTTCTTCTGGTAGGCCAATGACGAGATGACGAGACATAGTCGTACGCTTTGATCCCTAATTTTTGCCTGGACCGCCCTTTCGGGTTTTCAGTCCACCGAGATACCCTTTTTTGCCCAAGCCGCCTTTTCAGATTTTTGACTTGCCGGGTGTACAAATTTTCATTTTCATCCCTTACTTTTGCCCGAACCCTTTTGGTTCGCCGGGAAGCCCTTATTTTTGCCTAGGCCAGTCAACCTAGCGGGTCTTTGATTCACGCGCGCTATTTTCTGACTATGTCCATGCCCTCAGGATGCAGAGAGGTGTCACTGTCAGTAGTGTTGTGTTGCCATACTACCATAAGATCTTCGTTTGATCATGCAAGATTCGTTGTTGGAATTCATGTCCAATGCCCCAATTGATTCTGATGGAGATTTGCCCCTAGCTATTTGGCATTTTGAGAGATTCCTTGAATCTTGACTTAACTGCCCCAGATGATGGACAATGCTCATGTCGTGCCCCTGGATTGGAAGTGTTTTCCACTTGAGGTGACCCTTTTTATTGAAAAGGTTTTTGTTCACTAGATATTCGTCGTGCGAATTTCTCTGCTGTTTGAACAAATAGTCATATGCAAACAATGTTATTTTAAGAATGCAAAGCTTATGTCTGTCTTTTGAATTTTTTTGAAAATGCATTTTTCCAGTAAAACAGACAATTTTTTGTAAAATGTGATGTCCACTCAGGATTTACAGCAAGCCCTACAGGAGTCAGGATACCTTTTGTAACAGTATGCTTTCGAACTAACCCGTGCTTCAGCTAGGACTTTTAAGGGTTATAACGTGGCCTGGTTCACGGTTTAAGAAACAAAGAATAAAGGCTCAAATTTTATTTATACCCACCCGTTCTTCGTGATGTTCTTCAATCTTAAACTCATCTAATCGTGCATTAGATCTTGTTTGAGTCTTTGCTCTGACATGCCAGTGATGGTTCGGATATTGACAATTCATTTTGAACAGGCAGTCATTTTGTTGAGAGTTTGCAGGACCTCTTTCTTTTTGATTTTATTATCCATGTCTTTTGCCTGAACTGTTTCTTTTGTAATTACAGTCAGCGGGATGCCCCAGTTTTGTAAGTCTCCTTCATAGGTTTTGACTTGATGGGCTTTTATTTCGAGAGATATTGACTGCCTGTCCTTACGATTATGCGGAACCATCACCGTCTTTTGTTTCGGAAGGACTTCTTTGATGCCATTCATTGTGCACCTGGATCAACTGAGAAAACTACCCTGCCCCAGGTTATAATTAAGGGTTTTAATTTATGAAAAGAAAAACTCCAACTTCTTTGGCTCAAAAGGGTTGACTAGAGATTATCTTCCTTATAACTCCACTATTTAGGATTTGAAACAATGCATGTACCTCATCAGCGGGGTCTGTTCAAAAGCATACTGTAGAGATTTTGATATCGTTTTCGTCATCCTCCCTCTAAAGGCTTAGAATTTTTTAATCGAGAGTTGATCATCACAAAAAATGAAAGCAATTTGAATATAGTGAAATACGAATGGATTGATTCAAAACAGACACGTGTAATGCGTTATTAAAATAAAAAATTTTGACATGATAATAATTGTTTGAATAAGCAAAGGAAAATACAACTTCAGAATTCAAATGAACAAAAGTCTCTTAGTTTGAACTAGTCATCTCAAGTGGACAACCTTCAGCGGAAGATTTTCATCTCGCCATCCGGCATGAATTCCAGCACTCCTCCATCAATCAAGTCTTGGATCTTGTTTTTCAAAGTCCAACAGTCATCGGTGTCATGTCCAGGACTATGGGAGTGGTATGCACAAAATGCGCCGGGACGATAGCCAGGAGCAGAGGTATTGGGATTCCGGGGAGGATCCTTTAGAGTAATCAGATTGGCCTCCAACAAGCGTTTCAGTATTAGAGATGATGGTATATCAGTCTCAGAGAAATGTCTTCCAGATGCATTTTGCTTGCACCGATTACCCCGTTGACGCTGGCGAGGTTGTTGCTGGGCTTGTGACCCTGAAGCAAGATGGGGAGCTTTTCCTTTGTCTTCTTGTCTCAAAGGAGGTTGAATGATGATTTGATCTTCAAACCTAGTTGTTTTCCCCACTTGGTTATTTTGAAGCAGCTTGTTGACGAGGACCCCGAGCTCTTCTTGTCTTTGAGCTAAGTCTTGAATGAGAGCCATCTGGCCCACTAGCTGTCCCATCATCTAGATCTTCATTGTTGCCAACTTGATTTGTAGCCCTTCCAACTGATCATTCCTGATGCCGCCTGGATTCCCTAGGACCAAGCCCCTTGTGAGGAGAGCTTTTATTTCTTCTTGCCCCTGGGATAGGTTCAAGAACATTTCTTGAAGTTGGGCGTTTTGAGCCCGGAGATCTTGGTTGTCTTGTTGGAGAGCCATTGCTGAAATAAACAGCGAGAACATGAGAGACCTGTAAAGGGTACCTGTTTATGAAGTGCATGAGATGAAATGCGTATGATTATGATTTCAAAGACAATCAGGATTTAAATTTGTAAACAAGAAAGGAAACACACTTTATTAGATTTAAACTTCAAAATTCAAATTGTTCAACTGATTCCCTCAGGGCGTTACAAGAATGGAAATACTGAAAAACGAATAAAACTGGAAAGGAAATCAACAAAAAGTCAATCAACGCTCCCATGGTCTCTTCTTGTCAGTGCGGACATAGTCGCTGAGAATCCGCTCATTCTCTAACTGTCGGGTCAACTTCTGGATCTTCTGCTCTTGCTCGTTGAGCCTCTCTCGGTAAGAATCCTGTTCGTTCCTCAACTGTATCCAGGATCTCTTTAGTTCCCCAATGTCAGTGGGCATATAAGGGTGGAGAATGGTTGGAAGAACCCCTTCCTCATTAGCAACTTCAAGAGTGACAGGCCTGACAGCTTCATATGGCATACCTAGCTTCTGGGCACGGATGCGGACCCATATGAGATATGGCTCCATTGGCAGAGAAGTATTTGGTCCCAACTCATGTGGGTCAGATTGGTGAACTTTGTCCCAAGCCCTTATGAATCTACGACGCAGCTCGTCGCTATCTCCCTGAAAATCAAAGATGATATGAGGCATCAACATCTCATGAGGCCCTTCTCTTCTGGCTCTTCCAAACCGACGGAGAGCTAAACATGGGTTGTAAGAAATCCCTCCATGGGTTCCGATCAATGGAACATTAGGATACTCTCCACAACGATCAATGATAGTCACCTCATACATCCCTTTGAGAGTCCAAATGATGTCATTATTAGAAAGAGACATCACCCTATAAGCCCAGCCCATTCCTTCTTTGTTCTTTAGTACGGACTTAGGGAGGTGCGAAATAAACCACCTCGACAATAAAGGAGCACAGCACATCAAAGTTCCCCGCTTTCGGGCAGTACGAGCATAGAGCTGATGAAGGATGTTACCCAAGAGAGTGGGTACATGGTTCTGAGAGATGAAGATCTTGATGGCATTAATATCAACAAAAGTGTCAGGATTCGGAAACAATACCAGACCATAAATCAAGAGAGCCAGAATGTCCTTGTACGCCTTGGAGTCTAAGATGTCCCAGAAGTAATTAGCTTTTTCAACCAAAAACTTAGCCAGAAAACCCTTAGCTCCACTTCTAGTCTCCCAATTAGCCATTACCTCCTCATTGGTCAAGTGAAGGGCTGCAGCAATTTCTTCGGGCTTAAGAGTCTTTTCCCAACCAGTAAATGGAGTCTGCTCCAAAACAGAGATACCAAGCAGCTCAGAGAACTCCTCTAGGGTAGGAACCAGCTGGAAGTCCTGGAAAGTAAAGCAATGGTACAGCGGATCATAGAATTGGACTAGGACACTCATCATTTGTTCGTCCAATTTTGAGGTGACCAAACTGAGCAGAGAGCCATGCCTTTTGATGAAGGAAGTAGTGTCTGGAATCCTGACAACCAAATCTTTAAGCAGGGTAGGTACTTGGACAAAGTTGATCCGGATAGTATTCCTACACATGGGCATCATGATGACCTACAAAACAGAGCAAAGATGAAACCCTCTTGTCTTTGAAATAGGTTAGTCCTTATGCAAAATGTATGAAATGTTATGATGTCATGATGTCATGGTAAAGGCACACCACAAGTATCCACAAAAAGCAAACATGGTAAAGGCACACAAGTCACACTGAGAGCCCTTAGATTTTAGGCTGGCATGGAGCTTAGGTACTACCCTCTTTCAGTTCAGTTGGTTTAAACCTGTCCTAAAAATAGTAACCGGGTTCTAGAGGATCTCAATATCACTGACTACCCTCAATCGGTCATAATTCCAGTTTAGCAACCTTTTCTTGCGGCCTGAATCATCGCGAGAGTTTAGTCTCAATGAGTGTAGCATACTGCTACTGTTCTATGGACAAGTTGGTCAATTTAAGGTTCTAAGGTCAGTTGGTGCTTAATGACTCCTTAGAAGACCCATATTCTCCTCGTTCCAACACAAGGGATATCGGTACAGACCAAGGTGCCACACCAATGTAGCTACTGCTTCATCCGTGTTGGTCTACGCCGAAAAGATCCCTCATAGTTTATTGCTACTTACCTAAAGGGTATCCCCAGATCCGGGTTAGGATCTATAGAACTCCGATACAAGCCCACAAAATTAAAGCATACAAAGCATACAATTGAAAACATAGTGATCTAATCCTAAGGTACACCTCACTTATAAAAAGCCTCCCCAGCAGAGTCGCCAGTTCTGTGATCGGTGGGAATGAGAACTGACTGTTTTGGAATGCTGGTTCGCGTTTGCGTTTGTTTTTGAAAAATTTCGCGGTAAGCAAGAGTCGCCACCTTCTTTTATTTTATCCAACAAGGAAAGTACAAAAGCACAGAAAAATTCCCTTTTGAGATGTTTCTCGGGTTCGGGAGGTAGATTATAGAAAGGGAAGGTATTAGCACCCTTTCTATCCGTAGTTATCCACAGGCTCTTAGGTACTTGCTCATTATGTTTTCAAAAGTTTGCTTTTCTTTATGTTTGTGGGTTTGAAAAGAGTTTTTTGTTTGAAAGGGGTGTAAGTGCGAAAAGTTTTGTTTTGTTTTAAAAGGAGCAAGTACTTAAGAACATCTACCTACTCAAAAAGGAATTAAACTGTACAAATGTCCTTTCGACAATGCTATCCCACTACTGAGGAGTAGGTAGCACCATCGTTGGAGTTTTCGGGTCAATTCGATTAAGGGACGTATGGTCACTAAAGCAACGTTAGGACGCCTTAGCGGTAACCCTAATGTCTTAGATCATTTTTATTCGAGGCAACCGTTTCGAGGCAACTTATGATCTTTGGACAAGAGGGCGACCTCTAAAACTTCTTATACTCAATGACCACGTTCGAGGCAACCAAGTGAGGTGTACCCTAAGAGTGGCATGTGCGAGTGTATTGTTTTTCAGTTATTTATCTTTGTACATGTTATGGTTTGCTACTGTTGATTTTAAGTTAAAAATTTGGTCTTGTCATGCATTGCCTATTATTCAAACATCTAACAGTTAATGGTTGCGGAAATTAAATTGCGGAAAATAAATCTAAGCTATTACAAGGCGTCGGGTATTTACATCGCCAAAGACAAACCCTTTTAAAATCAAATTGCGAAAAGTAAATAAAAGCGATAAATAAATAAATAAAGTCCTAAGTTAAAAACTATTACATTCTCGAAGCAGTTACAATATTGAAATATGGATCAAAAGTAATTCGCGCGCAAGAAATTTAAATCCGAGTGTCTTAGGGTTTTGACCCTTTTTTATTCAATAAAGCATATTTTTTTGTTATTTTGAATTAAAAATTAGCCTAAATTAATAATTGAATTAATTAATTAAAAAGAAAACATTTTTGGGTTTTTATTTATTTAAAGAAATAAAATAAGAATGGGTAAAAGATATTAAAACCCTAATTCTATGTTAATTTTAATTTAATGCAAAAAGATTTAAAATTGTACCTAATTAAAAACTAAATTAATTGATTAAAATTATTTACAAAAATAAATAATAAAATTAATGGAATTAAGAAAATATTATTTTTTTTGTTTTTTTGATTTTTTTATGAAAAAGGTTAATTAGTTAATTAATTAATTAAGACAATAATAATAATAAAAATAGAAAAAATAATGAAAAGAAAATAAAATAAAGAACAAACTCAGGGGGGGGGGGGGGGTGGGCCTGAAGAAGGTGTTTGAATGGAAATTCCCAGGCCCAGAACGCTTCAGCCTTGTTGGATTTTTTGAGATCCAACGCGTGCTTGTTGACCAAGGAGCAAGGTGGTCCTTCAACTTTAGCCAATAGATCTGCCTGGTGGGCCACTTGGCATTTGATGGGATGAAGATCATGGTGATCCACGCTTTGGGGCGCTGCACATGAGTACCTGAAATAAAATTGCATAAAGTTTTGGGGGACCTGGGATTCGAACCCAGGTCCCAATGCTCACATGCCAGCGTGCTTAACCACCCAACCAAACTGCTCATTCGTTATAATAATACAAAATAAATGATATATGGACAAAACAATTACTATGCCTGAAAAATAAAAAAATTTGGCGCGTTGTTTAAACCGGCCAATGGGAAGAGGACGCGTAGTCGTCTTCTTCGTTGAAATAACCAGGTTTTTACCTGCGGATTTTGTCTGCAGCTAAATTCCTAGGTGTGTCCTAGAATTCACCCTAGGCCATAGAAATGCAATCCAAAGCCATGGATGACTTCGTCTCTCCTCCCTGAGTATCCCTGTATCAATTATTCGCCTTGATTTTGCCTGTACACAAAATGCCTAAAAGACAAGAACAAGAACCCTAGAATCAGGCATCACAGTATGTCCATAAAAATCAAATTGAATGATGCAGAATTGATGGAAATTGAATGGCAAGCATGATAGTGCAATCAAATTGGCAAAAAGATGCAAGGAGAATGATTTACGATTTCATGTGCAGAGGCATATTCGTGGAGACTTACTGTGAGTTTCAGAGGGTCTCAAGGGCTGGTTTTGATTGCTACAGCTTCACAGGATACCAGGCAAGGGAGTAGTGTTGAGCTTTTGCTTTGAAAAATCCTCCAAACAAGAATTCGATCTCCCACTTTTCAAGCTTTTTTCCAAAATTGTTCTGGCCGTTTCAATAGAGCTTTGTGTGTGTTCTAGGTTTGTGTGACTTGTGTGAGTGTTATAGAATGAATTAGGTTTGGTCTTTTGGTCTGAAATCAAGTGCATTGAAGATGGGGGATTGGATTTTGATCACTATAACCAAGTTGCCATATTTGCATCAAATCTGAGATTTTGTGCATGTTTTGACTTGGCACGAATTTGATTGAGTTGCACATGATATTTGCAAGCTGTATTGATCACAAGAATCCCCTTACATCAATTTTTAGATTTTATTTGATTTAATATTGATTAATAATGAATTAAATCAATAAAAATGAAATAAAATAAAAAAATAAATGTTTAGTCATGAAATTAAAGATGGAACACGTGTGTGGCATGACAAGACTATATCAAGTGGAAAAAAGTGGGCCCTTTTGTCAAAAATTGGAGTTTTGAGGATGATTGACTTTTGGCAATTTTGGAAAAATTTCCAACTTCAACAATGCACAACTTCTTCAATTTTGAACTTTTGGAGGTGTTCTTGGACCTTTTAGAAACCTTGAGATGTCCTCTAATCAACCCTTTTGGTCTCCTCTCATTTTGATGTTCCATGCTCAAGTTATAAGCTTTGGCAAAAAAGGTGTTTTTGTTGACTTTCAAAAATGACCTATAATGTCCAAATTTGTAACTTTTTGTGAGAGCATTTATTGATCTTGGGGTGTGAAGATGGATTGTAGGAAATTGTATCCTCTTCCAAATGAGTTTTGGATGGGTCATTTCTCATAAAGTATGAGAAAGTTATGCTTGGTCAAAGTTGAGTTGACTTTTCCTACAAAACCCTAATTTAGCAACTTTTGAATCTTGATGAATCTTGAGCAATCCTTGATGAATCATGATCAACCCTTGATCAAATGATGAATTAACCTTTAAAATGAGAATGTTGACAAAAAATCTTGAGGTTTGACTGTTGTGATACGGTGGGAGAACTGACTAGTGTTTTGCGTTTGTATTCGCACTTGTGCGGTTGAGCAAGAGTCGCCACCGACTTTTTATTTTATCCTAAAGGAAAGGTTAAAAAGCACAGCAAAAACCTTTTGAGATATTTCGTGGGTTCGGGGGGTAGATTATGAAAAGGGAAGGTATTAGCACCCTTTTCATCCATGGTTATCCATGGGCTCTTAGTTACTTGGTTTTTTAGATCACTTGCCTTGTTTTTCGATTGCTTTGAAAAAGGTGTGTGTGTGGGTGCTTTTTGAAAATGTTTTGGAAAAAGATGCCTTGTCTTAGGCAACTAATGTATTTGACTCGTGTTTGAGTGTTTTACAAAAGTGTGAATCTTTTCGAAAAGATGTTTTCAAATGTTTTTGAGAGTTTGTTTGAAAGTGTTGTGGATTATGGTTTTTGAAAATGAGGCAAGTGTTTTTGCAAGTTTATCTCAAGTAACTAAGAGTTTTTGTCTACCCTATTGTACTCAAAGGTTTTTGTCATGTTTTAACCCCTTTTAACAATTTTGTTCTACCATTGAAATTGGT
This sequence comes from Vicia faba, assembly GCA_948472305.1. NCBI lineage: Eukaryota > Viridiplantae > Streptophyta > Magnoliopsida > Fabales > Fabaceae > Vicia > Vicia faba. The sequence continues at coordinate 1,599,128,969 of OX451736.1, forward strand.
AGGCAATCTTGCATTTAGGAAGTTTATTCGGGACGGGCGCGGGTCATCGTATGGACCATGAATGCAATGATGCCAAGTGTCTTTGGCAATTCGCTTTGAAGGGACTATGATCATTCCGTTTAGGCAATACTTTGAGACTTATGATCATTTGATTTCGTATTGCCAAAGATACTCGACGTGCAAGCATGGCCCATTTTGGAAGGCAACATGTGGGATTACCCTAGGGGGTGCAAGTGTGATTGTGTATTGATTACATGTATTTGTCTTGCATTAGGTTATCTAGCGTTTGATTTTATGTACATACAAACCCTAGGTCTAACCATGGTATAATTGAAAAAACTGTAAATTGCGGAATGTAAAATCTACGCTATTACAAAATAGTGTCCGGGAATGGGGGTATAAATGTACAAGGGGATGAGACTTATAGTATCCAATAAGTTACAACCAAATCGAATGTGCGATCAATATGTAAATATCGAATGTACAAATATAAGATAAAATGTGTGTAGGGCAATGTATTGTGTAAGTGTACAAGTGTATATGTATATGAATTGTGTAATTATGTACAAGTGCGATAATGTGAAGTTGAATCGTATTAGAGTTTGACCTAGAGAAATGTTTTAATCTTGTATTTTTGATTTATATGTTTAATTATGTACAAAAAGAGTTCAAGTTTTAAATTAAGAATGTTTCTTTATTTGCAAAAAAGTATTTTGACTAAATGTTGTGAATTTGATATTAGAGAAAAATGTATTGAATTGTTATGTATGAATATGTATTTTAATTAAAAGAAGGTTTTCAATTTTAATTATATGATAAAAATGATATGTATTATTTTATATACAAATATATTTTAATGTGTATTAAGAAATATTTTCAAGTTAATTATGTATAAAAAGTATTTTGTTATTGTTATGTACAAAAGTGTATTAATTAAAAGAAGATGTTTTCAAATTTAATTATATGATAAAAGTGTTTTATTATTTTATATACAAATATCTATCTAAAAAAAGATGTTTTAACCTTATGATAAAAAATGTATTTCATTTAAGTTAGTATTTTACAAGAAATAAAAAAAAGTAAACATTTGTTTATAAAATAAAATAAAAAAGAAAAGGTTAGTATTTTACAAAAGAAAAAAACAAAAGAAGTGGATATTGTTTATAAAATAAAAAGAGGGTTAGTGCTTAATGGGCTTTGGGGAAGGCAGAAACGGGTCAAGCCCATATCAAACCTGAAATGAATTTTAGGGTTAGTGAGGAGTGTTCAGTTTGGTCATGAAAGTTTAGGGTTAGTGAGGCAGCGACGGCACGTTCGTCTTCTCCGTTCAAGCTTTCTGAGCAACTCGACTCCGGCCACCAACGTCATTCACGTACTCTCTTCCCTCCAAAGCAAAGGGCTCCACATCTTCTTGAAACAAGGTTGGCTTTTAGTTGTTATGTTCTTATCCTTTTTCCTTTTTTACGGATTGCATGTTTTGTTTGATTTGAATTTTTGATTCTTAACTCTGTGCTATTGTGAGGTGGTGGAGAAAGAGAGGGAGGAAACTCACTACCTGATTTTGGAGATGGAGGAGAGAAGAGTGGAGGCGTTGAGGAGGCCGGAGCGGCGATTCGCTGACGAAGCTGGAAGCTTGCTTTGTTTTTGATGCTTTCCTGGTATTTTCGTTCTTTTGCTATATTAAGGTTTTGATGATGATGTATGCTGAGGAGCCCTAATATGTTCACTTCTTTATCCCTTCTTCTGTGCCACTGTGTGTTGATTGCCTGAGTATTTGCTTGAGTATTTGCTTGAGTATTGTTGCCTGAGTATTTGCTTGAGTATTGTTGCCTGAGTATTGTTGAATGGTTGCTTTGAGATGCCCAGTGATGATCTCAGAGATCTGAGGGCCCAGGTTGCCTTTAGTACTTTTGTTTTCCTCTGAGCCCCTGATGCCTCGAATGATTGTTCTGTGTTATCTTGAACTTGCCCTTTTGTATGTTTGCTTGCCTTTAGATTTTTGAATTGCTTCCTGAGATTGATGCCCTTGACGCTTTCGTTGAGTTGGATGTCATGTTTTTATTGCCTATGATGAATAAATTATGAGGCTTAGAGGTTGGATGGTTTTTATCAGTTTGGTGCATGGTGAGGCAGGACTGTGGTATTAGCAGGTTTTTATGTTAGCTTGGCTTTGTGACAAGTTGATGTAGTTAGGCTTTCTTGCTGGAGGTAAATGGTGTATGGACTTTTATGGTTTTGAAATTCTGTTTCTTTTTTTACAGTAGGCAGGTTATGTATCAGCAGGTTTTGGTACTGGTATATTGCTTATCAGGTTTTTGATGTTCAGGCTTGAGACTTGGCAATAGGGGTGGTGATTCTGGTTATGGTTGGTTTTTGAATGGGCTATGTTTTGTGACTGATACTTGGCTTGAGGTTTTTTGACAGGGATTTTTGGTAGTTTAGGCTCTTATGGTTTGAGTCTTTGTTGTGTTTGATGGTGGTTCAGGTCTTGACCACAGGTAAGTTTGCAGAAGGTTATGCTGGTGCAAGTTCTAGTATCTGTTTTGTTGATTGCTTTTGCTTCCTGTTTATGTGGTTTAGGCAAGTATGAGGTTATGACAGGGTGTTGGTTTTGTTTGACTTAACAAGGTTGGAGGTTGTGCTTCAGTTTTGATAGGTTCAGTATGTTTGTGTTTGAGAATGTGTGTTTGAACTTGCAGGTTCTCTTTTCTTGGAACTCAGAGGCTTTAGCTTGTATATTTTCTTCTATTCTGACCTCACTTCTTTGTATTGGCTTGTGTATATTGTGCATTGAGGCAGAGTTGGTATGTTTTGTATATTTCTCCCCCTCTATCCTGCCTGCTGAACTGAGCTTTGTATCTCTGTTCTCTTCTGTCTCCTCTGAACTGCCTGCTGAACTGAGCTTTGTATCTCTGTGTTATATCTTTTCTGCCATCCTCTCCTAAGCCTAAACATGCCTATGCTTCTATTATCTCTCTTTTTCTCACTCATAGTACAGTTTAGAATTTAATAATGTTATTATTCTGTACTATGGTTCTGAAGGGGCCCTACTTATGCTGGGAAATGATGATTTTAGATTTCTTGCATAACACATTACTGCATCTTTATCTCCAGCTTTGACAGTTTGTGTGCTGACTTTTCCTTGATATCTTGGCAAAAATCCCTTTTTGACAGCTTGGGTACTTGTGACAGCAAATGTACTTTTGAAATCTTTGATATCTTTGGCATTTTGACGGTAACTGCCTTTTGCTTTGGATAGAAAGTTGAGATTGGATTTTTTCAGTTTAGTTGGAAGTTTGCAGTTTGAATTTTTAGAAATTATGCATTTGACATTTGCATTTCATGAACAAAAAATCTTCCCTCTCTGTGAACCGGGAGAAATCCCGTGATTTGCAGAGAGGGTCAACTGATCCCAGTCAGTGGCCCCTAATGATGAGCAATATTAACTGTCTTTTTTGATTTAACTGCTTTCTGACTTTTTTCTTCTCTTTTTGCAGATAAAAAGTGGAGCACCGGAGCGGAGTGAAGAATGAAGAATTATTAGAAAATAGGATAGTTTTTATTTTATGTAATATTTTAAATCAATGTATATTATTGTTCATAATTTTAAATTATAAACAACAATTTGTACAAATGATTCAAATATCAATAAAAGTCTAAATTATCCAATTAATTCTAATCTTCTTTATTGTTTATTTATTTATTTAAAATTCTTTGAATTAAAACAATTGAAAAATAAATTTCAATCATTCAATTTTAGAATAATAAATAACTTAAATAAAAACAACATTGATCAATTAAACCTGTCTTATTCAAAATCCAAAGCAAAGCAGCAGTTAACCCAAATGGACTGATCAAACGCATAAACACTGTGAATCCAATACTGCACATATCTTTTGACTGATGAATTCAAACCAATTGCCTCCTCTTACTGATTAAATTATGAACAATGCAAATTCAACCCGAATCTCAAAATAAACCGCAAAGTATTGTGGAATTTCAACCTTTCTGAGAATATGCCCGTAAAACCCTAATTCCTGATTAAATGCCAAATCACGCTCGCTTGATCAAAATTGAACCAAAAATCAACCAAACCCTAAGCCCACTGTATGAAACAATTCAGAGCTCTGAAAATCAGTAAAAACCCTAATTTTGCTTGACTGTCAAGAAAAGTCCGTTTGTCCGATTCTTGAGCCAGTTTGAAAAGTCAGGAAATGTTTGAAGCTGATATTTATTGGGGAAAAATGCGAGGGCAAATTTTGGGGTACAACAACTGTATTTAGGACACAATTAACTTTTGGCCCTAGCACAGTTGATTTTTGGGCCTCTTGAGCAATTGACTGACCAAAATTTCTCTGCAAGGCTTGAAATTTAACACGGATGAACTTAAGAACATATTAAGACATTGGGAAGCACTTGAGGCCATTTGGATGTAAGTACCTTGATGTAACTCAAAACCCTAATTTTGACTTGACTGCCTTAGGAGGTGATTTGACTGTCCAACCCTTGAGTCAACTTGAGCAACTTGAAGATCATTCTTGACAAATCTTGAGGAATATGGGAGGGAAAATTTTGGGGTACAATAGTATCAAATAGCAGCAACAGGTTCCAGCATCAATCTTTTCAACTCAGCAAACACAGACCTTCAGGTACTGTCATCCCCTGAGGAAGCACTATTTTCAGCAGCATTTTCTGGTGAGCTTCTTGCAGAACCATCATGTTGTTCTTCATCAGCATCCTCTTCCCTCATTTGTTCTTCATTCTCCTCCTGTTCCAGACTAGCAATCAGCTCTTCAAGAGTCCTTTTCTTGCATCAAGCTCTCTGCAGGTTTCTTTTAGAACAGCGATAACATTAGCTTTCTTGGAATGAGCTTTGACTTTTGATGTCTGAGCAGATGTCATAACAATGTCAGGGACATGTGTTCCCTGAAATAGCTTATAGTGAAAAACAAGTGCAGGGGCTCTTTTGCACACAGAGTCTTTTTCAACCAGGATATCAGGATACTGATCAATGATTATACCACACAGGAGAGAGGAAAAAGCAATAGGGCCTTTAATAGCACAACTCTCAGCATGTTTCAATGTTTGATCAAAGATGTAGTTGCCATAATCAAAGTTTGTTCTGGTTCCAACAGCATAGATAAATCTTCCCAAACCTGTGGAAATGGTGGATTTGTGGTTGGTGGGAACCTAGTTAGCTGCACCAATTTTGTGCAGTATGGCAAACTTCATACTCAGTTTGCTTGCAGTTAGCTTCCCTTTCAAGGGCCAATGCTTGACTTGCTTGGCAGTGTTGGTTTGACAAACCTGGTTGTCAGTAACTTCAAGCTCAGGTTGAGTATCATCAGGCCTTCCTAGGTATTTGTTTATTACAGTAGGAGAGAAATTTACCTTCCTTCCTCTCACATAAACACTTTTAAAATCCGCTGACTTCCATCAGCACAACCACCAGACAAATTTACTATGAATTCTTTGACAAGAATCTCATAGCAGTTGGAAAACTTGACCACTGTTTTAATCAGGCCAACAACCTTGATTAGATCCATGACTTCCTTACACTCAATAGCACTTCTGTTCAGCTCCCTCTCCAAGGCAATCCTTTTCAGAAACACATACTTCCACCTGCTTGCATTTTCAGGATGGTGAAAGGAGATGTTGTCAATGGCAACTTCAGGAACCTTAGGCAGTTTGCTAGAAGAGGGTTTCTTCCTGAGAGGAATGTCTGGAACATTGCTCTCAACATCAAAATCAAAGTCTGATTCCTCATCAGATTCAGAGGGTTCAGGAGCCTTTCTTTTCTTGGCTATAGGTTGTCTCAAGGGTTTTGAGAGACTACCAACAGATACCCTAGCTTTTACCTTACCCTTCCCTTTCGAAGTTCCAGCTTTTTGATCCTTCTCAACCTTGTTCTCAGGCCTCGCTTTCTCATGAACAACTTCAGTAGCCTTCTCTTTGGAGGGGCTTTGGGCAGCATTCTGCTTCTCTTTTCTACTCATCATCCTTCTAGCTATGCTAGGGTTGATATTTGCAATTAAATCATTGTCAGAGAATTCTTCATCAACATCAATGACAGGAGGTTCAACAACCTTGTCAGTAGGGGTTTGGTGATCATCAGGTTTTTCTGGAGATTTCTCAATGTTGTCATCAGGTGTCTCAACATTCTGAGTGACATTGGGATCCCTTTCTACATTAGGGCTAGCAGTTTCTTGGTTCAATGGTACATATATGCCAAGAATAGAGTGATTCTCATTAAGAATCCTAGTGACTAGTCTGGCAATAGCTTGATGCACATAAGCAGAACCTTCCCTATTAGCTATCTCTGGAGGAACAAAAGATGATGGTTGAGAAGATTTACCAGATGGAGAAGCTTGTGATCTTCTTGCATGTCTGGTTCGTAGCTTCTTGACCTTAGTAGGATCATCTGCCATTTCACGAAGTGGAGTTATCTCAAGAACATCAGCATTCATGCAGTTTACAATTGCCCTAGGTTCGGTGTCAGTGGGTGAGGAAGATGCAGTTGCCTTTGATGAAGATGATGACACAGATTGTTGAGACATCTTGAGAGATTGAGAAAACAAGTGACAGCGTGTGTGAAATCTTCTTTTGAGGGAATGGAGAATGTTGCAGAAAAATGAGAAGAGGAAGATATAAGTATGTCTATTCCTCTTCTTAAACTTTTGGAAAGAAAGAGGGAAACAAATGATTAGCCCAATCAGAATAGACTTGATTAAAATATCTCTTTCATCCCTTGTATTAAGCAAAATTAATTGCTACATCTCTTCATATTGGTAAATACCCAGCTTGCCCCTTAAATTCTTAAACTGACTAGCATCAAGTGCCTTGGTAAAAATGTCAGCCAGTTGTAGTTCAGTGGCAACATGTTCCAGCTTAATCACCTTTTCCTCCACAAGATCTCTGATGAAGTGATGTCTAATGTCAATATGCTTAGTCCTGCTGTGTTGTATAGGATTCTTGGATATATTAATAGTACTCAAATTGTCACAGTACAATGTCATGACATCTTGTGTGACATTAGTCTCAGTCAGCATCTGTTTCATCCAGATCATTTGAGAACAACTGCTACCAGCTGCTATGTATTCAGCTTCAGCAGTAGATAGAGACACACAGTTTTGTTTCTTGCTGAACCAAGAGACAAGATTATTTCCCAAAAAGAAGCATCCTCCAGAGGTGCTCTTTCTATCATCAGCACTACCAGCCCAATCAGCATCACAATAACCAGACAAAATTGGTTCACATCCATGAGAGTACAACATGCCATAATTGTAAGTTCCACTCACATACTTTAGAATTCTTTTCACCTGGTTGATGTGACTTACTTTGGGTTCAGCCTGGTATCTTGCACATACTCCAACTGCAAAGGCAATGTCAGGTCTGCTGGCTGTTAAGTATAACAGACTTCCTATCATGCTTCTGTACAAGCTTTGATCCATATTTGCCCCACTTGAGTCTTTGGACAACTTTAAATGAGTAGGTGCAGGAGTCCTTTTATGATTGGCATTCTCCATCCCAAACTTCTTGATAATATTCTTTGCATATTTTCTTTGAGACAGAAAAATTGAGTCTTCCATTTGTGTGACTTGTAGTCCAAGAAAGTAGGTCAATTCTCCCATGAGGCTCATTTCAAATTCAGCTTGCATCTGGTTAGCAAAATGTTTAACCATTTTATCTGACATTCCTCCAAACACTATGTCATCAACATAAATTTGAGCTACCATTATCTTTCCTCCTTCATTCTTGACAAAAAGAGTTTTATCCAAACCTCCTTTCCCGTATCCTTTGTCAGTGAGGAACTTTGTCAACCTGTCATACCAAGCTCTATGAGCTTGTTTCAGACCATATAAAGCTTTCCTCAATTTGTAGACATGATCAGGACAGTTTGGATCCACAAATCCTTTCGGCTGTTCCACATATACTTCCTCATTTAAGTACCCATTTAGGAAGGCACTCTTCACATCCATCTGAAACAGCTTGAACTTAAGGAGACAAGCAACTCCCAATAGAAGTCTGATTGATTCTAGTCTGGCTACAGGAGCAAAAGTCTCATCAAAATCAACCCCTTCAACTTGAGTGTATCCTTGAGCAACAAGCATTGCCTTATTCCTGGTGACAACTCCTTCAGCATCTGACTTGTTCTTGTAGATCCACTTTGTGCCAATGATGTTTGTTCCTTCTGGTCTAGGAACTAACTCCCATACTTCATGTTGCTTGAACTGGTTCAATTCATCTTGCATTGCTCCGATCCAGTATTCATCAGTCAAAGCCTCTTTAACATTTTTTGGTTTAATCTTAGACACAAAGCAAGAGTTTGTGATGATTTCTCTAGATCTTGTAGTGACTCCACTGTTAGGATCTCCTATTATGAGTTCCTTAGGATGATCTTTCTGAATTCTGATGGAAGGATCTTTGTTAGCTTCCTTTGATTCAGACTCTGATGGAGTAGGATTAGGCACATCATCCTTTTTAGACACTTATGTTGAAGTCTCAAAGAATGTCTCAACATCATATGGGACATTTGTTTCCTCATGGTGATCATCAACTATGACATTTATAGACTCCATCATAACTTTGGTCCTGGAATTGAATACCCTATATGCTCTGCTGTTGGTAGAGTATCCTAGGAATATTCCTTCATCACTTTTAGGGTCCATCTTTCTCCTTTGTTCACGATCTGTCAGAATATAGCATTTGCTCCCAAAGACATGGAAGTACTTCACTGAAGGCTTTCTTCCTTTCCATAGTTCATAAATGGTGGATGATGTTCCCTTTCTCAAGGTGACCCTGTTATGGACATAACAGACTGTATTCATAGCTTCAGCCCAAAAATGAATAGGAAGCTTTTTGGCATGTATAATTGCTCTGGAAGATTCCTGTATAGTCCTGTTTTTCCTTTCCACAACTCCATTTTGTTGAGGAGTTATAGGTGAAGAGAACTCATGATTGATTCCTTCTGAGGAACAGAACTCATCAAACTTACTATTTTCAAATTCCTTACCATGATCACTTCTGATTCTGACAATGCATCCTTCTTTTTCTCTTTGAATTCTTTTGCACAATTCCTTAACTACATCAAATACATCAGACTTTTCCCTAATGAAGTTTATCCAGGTGAATCTGGAAAAATCATCCACAACAACATAGGCATATCTCTTTCCACCAAGACTTTCCACCTGCATGGGACCCATCAGATCCATATGTAGAAGTTCTAGCACCTTAGAGGTAGTCAGATGTCTTGTCTTTGGATGTGACATTCTAGTTTGCTTTCCAACCTGACATTTACCACAGACTCTCCCTTCCTCAATCTGAAGCCTTGGAATCCCTCTGACAGCCTCCATGGATATGATCTTTTTCATCCCTCTTAGATGTAAATGACCAAGTTTTTGGTGCCACAGTTTCACTTCCTTTTCTTCTTTGGCTATAGAGCATACAAAAGAGTAGTTAGTGTTCTCAGACTCCCATAAGTAACAATTGTCTTTTGATCTGACTCCTCTCATTACAACTTCTTGTTTTTCATTAGTTATAAGACATTCAGACTTGGTGAAGTTGACCTTGAATCCTAGATCACATAATTGACTGATACTTATGAGATTAGCAGTCAAACCATTTACCAGCAATACTTCATTTAGGTTTGGAACTCCAGGGCAGTCCAAGTTTCCAACTCCTTTGATTTCTCCTCTAGCACCATCTCCAAAAGTGACATAACTAGTAGTATGAGGTTTGACATCATTCAGCATATTCTTGATTCCAGTCATGTGTTTAGAGCATCCACTGTCAAAGTACCAGTCTTCCTTGGCAGAAACTCTAAGGGAGGTGTGAGCTATCAGGGCTGCAGTCTTTTTCTTCCACTGTTGAGTATATGGTGCCTTGTTAGTCTTAGGTTTGACATATGAGGTCTGATTAGGATATCCATATAATCTGAAGCAGAACGGCTTTATATGACCAATCCTTCCACAATAATGACATCTCCATCTTTGATACTTTTTCTTCATATTTCTCTGTTCTTGATGTTGAGTCCTATATTGTGACATCTGCTTTGACATTTGTTTATCAGGCCTGGTCTTCTTCTTGTCAACAACAGATTTCTTTGCAGCCATAAATCCCAGACCAGACATGTTTCCTGCACTTTGTCCAGCCTGAAGGATTTCTTCTGTGATCGGTGGATCTGGAACTGACTGTTTAACGCTGGTTCGCGAAATGTCGCGGAAGCAAGAGTCGCCACCGTCTTTTATTTTCTCCAAATGGAAAGGACAAAAGCACAGAAAAATTCCTTATAGAGATTGCTCTCGGTTCGGGAGGTAGGTTATAGAAAGGGAAGGTGTTAGCACCCTTTCTATCCATGGTTATCCATGGGCTCCTAGATACTTGCTCATTTGTGTTCTCAAAATTGTTTGTTTGCTTTTCAACTGTGGGTTTAAAAAAGTTTCGTTTAAAATTTCAGTTCGACTCTTGTATCGGTCCTCAAGAGTGTTTGAAAAGTTGTTTTTGAAAGCTTTTGTAAAGTGTCGGTGTGAAAAAAGAGTTTTTGATTTGTTTTGAAATTAGAGCAAGTATCTACGAGTCATCCACCTACCCTAAGGAATTCGTCTGTGTAAATGTCCTTAAGATAGTGCCATCCCACCATTGAGAGGTAGGTAGCACCACCGTTGGAGGTGTTCGGGTCAATTCGAGGGTTCGGGATATTGTGGTCACCGGAGCAATGGGAAGACACCTTAGAAGCTACCCTCATGCCAGGTTCCCGGATCATGAGGACTTACTAACACATCTTCTACTCGACGATCACCTTTCGAGGCAAGGCAACAGTGAGGCGTACCCTAGGGGTGGTGTGTGATTTGTGTGTCATTTTCATTTATTTTGTCTTGTCATGTTAGGGTGATCTACGCTTTTGTTTTTATTTTGTCATTCATTCTTGCATGCATTTATTAACAGTTAAAAAAAAAGTGCGAGAATATAAAGTTCTAAACTATTACAAAGGCGCGGGTCCACATCGCCAAAATTAAAATCCAGGACCCGATTTGACAGAAAGTAAATAAAATGCGAGAAATAAAATGTCCGAGTTTACAAGGCTTTGGGAGAATTACATTAATATTATAAGAAGTAAAATAAAATGCGCGAATTGGAATTAAAATTGGAAGCGAGGGCGTTGGACCCTTTGTTATGAAATTAAATTAGATTATTAAATTAATTAAATTAAAAGGAAAAAAAGAAATTATCTTGAGATTTTTGGATTTATGGTTTTTTATGTGAATTAAATGAAATTAACTAATTAACCCTATTTCTACAACTTTTATTTATTAAGAAAAAAACATGTTAAAATTTAAACCTAAAATTAAATTAATGAATTAATGGCAATTTGATTTATAAAAATAAATAATTAATTATTAGTGAAAAGAAAAGAAAAAGGATAAAAGTAATTAAAACCTAATTCTACAAATTTTAAGGTTATTAGAAAAAATATTAAGATTTATACCTAAATTTAACCTAATTAGTTAGTAAGATTTATTTACAAAAATATTAAAATAAAATATATTAGTTTTTGTCTTTTCTGATTTTTCTATTGTTTTTATGTTTTTTATGAAAATATTAAATCAAAGAATTAAAGGGAATTAATTAAAACAAAGAAAAGAAAAATAAAAAAAAAGAATAAAAGAAGCAAACCCTAGGGGGTTCTGTCCCCAAATTGGAGGTTTTGTTCAGTAATTCAGGCCCATTAAGCTCATGGCCTTATTGACTTTTCTGCTAGCATGCATGTGGGTTGACTAACGTCCATGATGTTCTTCCAACCAATGCCCTTGGATTGAGGTAATAGGCCATGTGGCACACTGGATCTGAAGCTATAGGATAGGCCTTCAAACAAGATGTTGCATGGAATCACGTTAGGAAAAAATATTGAAAGAATGTGGGGGACCTGGGATTCGAACCCAGGTCCCAGGGATTGCCAATCACACGCCTGACCAGTGGAGCTGCTGTATCACTTTGTATATGTAATGGCAAATAATTAATAAGAGACAAAACTTGGTTAGTGGCCTAGAAACAATAAAAACGCGCGTTATTTTCAAATCACCCTATCATATCCTGCCACATAATCATCTTCTTCCTTGTTGCGTTTTCCCTGAAAATATAAAAGAAGTTAGCGGGGGTTTTAAACCCCCCCAAAATATGCATCTTTCAATAATAGCGAATAGGCCATATGGCCACATAAATTAGGCGCGACTATGGCAATCAATTCGTCCAAGCTTCCTGATTCCAAATATGGCACTGAGGTGTCCTAATTTTACAGCATTCATAAACGCCTAATTTGAAAATTCTGTAACCCTAACCTTCGTCCATGGTGAAATCGTCAATAGTGCATGAAAACTCAATCAAAGCATGCAGTTAGCTTTAGAATCAATCAAGGAACATAAATCAATCAATAAAAATTACTAAAAACGCATGAATCATGATGCAAGAATGTGAAAAAAGTTATGTACATGACGCGATTGTTCTCACGTTTCTTGGTGTTAGAGCTTATGGTTTTGATTCAAACTCCTTCCTGGAAGCTTCAGGAACACAATGGAATAAGTATTTGGCCTTGAATCGCACTGTAACCTAGTTTTCAGTTTTTGAATTTTGTCAAAAAAACTCAAGTTTTGTTATGGATGTATGGCGCAGCTGGGAGGTCATGGACACTAGGGTTTTCATGTATATATGTACTGGAATGATTAGGGTTAGAAATTGGATCAAAAAATCAATGAATTGATGAAGAGAATATTTGATTTTCCATGCCATAATTTTCCAATCTTTTTCATGCAAATTTGCTTCAAATCATGTCCAATTACCAAGATTCTTTCCAAATCTGATCATGCACGAAATATTGAGTGTATTCCATGCATAAAAAGATTTAAAAACTTAGGTTTAGTATTTTCCACATATTTATTTTAATTAAATGAATTATTAGCATTTAAAAATTCAAATAAATAAATAAAAATGATGAAAAACTTCCCTTTGGGCCAAATGGTCGTGCACATGCCTTGGATAATGATTCTTTGAAGAAAAAGAGGCCCATTAGCATTTTTAAGACATTTGAAGCAATGTTGACTTTTCAAAATATCCAAAAATTTCCCAACTTCCACAAGGCATAACTTGCTCAATTTTTAAGCTTTGCTCATGTTCTTGGACATTTTGGAAAGGTCTTGAAGTCCTCTAACCAATGCCTTTGGTCCCGTGCCATTTTGATTTACCAATCTCAAGTTATGGCCTTTGACTTAAAGTCCCTTTTTGTTGACTTTTGAAAATGACCTACAATGTTGAAATTGATAACTTTTTGTGAGAGCATTTATTGGACTCGAAGTGTGAAGAGGGGTTGTAGGAAATGTCTTTATCTTCAAAATGAGCTTTGGATGGAATTTTTCTGATAATCCATGTGGAAGTTATGCCTTGGTCAAGTTACAATTGACTTTTTCAACTGTCCAAATATGGAAACTCTTGCATCTTGAGACTTTTTGAGCCAAGCTTTGAGAATCATGATCAAGCCTTGATCAAATGATGTTTGTGGCTTCAAAATGAGATGTTGACCAAAAATTTGAACTTTTGACTGTCAAATGACCATTTTGCCCCTACAGTTGACTGTAGAGCAATTAGGGTTTTTGACTGTGCAATTTTGTGCTGTAAGTCTTGAAACTTGGTATGAGGATGCTTGACCATGTTTATAGGCATGTGGGACTTTATTGGACCCTTGGAAACTTCATTCTCTTTGTCAGAACCAAAACCCTAATTTTTGACTCTTAGGAGGCCCTTGAACTGTGCAACCCTTGGGGAGATTTTGAAACTTTGACTTTACAAATTTTGAAGAATATGGGAGGGCAAATTTTGGGGTACAACAGTTGCCCCTGTTCAATCTTCTTAAACCTGAGGATGCAGATTGGCTGACGTGCCTTTCGTAATCCGAAGGTGGAAGATGATTGAACACTAGAGTGCCCAGAAATTTGCGCTCACATAGTGGCAGTGTGATGGTGGAATGGGCTTATAGATGCCATTTGGAGATTGATGGATATGATGATGGGCTTACAGATGCCATGCTAAGAAGTGATGGATAGGTGGATGGGCTTATAGATGCCATCTGGATGTTGATCACGTAAGAGATTCCTTAGCAAGAACTTGCGTACCTGCAAAAGAAAAGGATTACCTGACCCGTTACAGGAGCTGGTCTTCAAATTATTTGTGTAGATGTGTCCTGACTGGTTACAGGAGCTGAATCTGGAGCTTCAAACGGTGATGAATGGACCAGGGATGGTTACTACCTCAACGGGACGGTGAGAGAACCTTGGACGATTGCTACTTCAACAGGAACGCTGAGAGAACCTTGGACGACTTCAACCTCAATAGTAACGCTGAGAGAATCTGGGACGATTACTACCTCCGCAGTAACGGGGAGAGAACCATAGGCGACTTCAACCTCGACAGTAATCATTGAGAGAATCTTGGACGACTTCAACCTCAACAGTAATCATTGAGAGAATCTTGGGCGACTTCAACCTCAACAGTAATCATTGAGAGAATCTTGGACGACTTCAACCTCAACAGTAATCATTGAGAGAATCTTGGGCGACTTCAACCTCAACAGTAATCATTGAGAGAATCTTGGGCGACTTCAACCTCAACAGTAATCATTGAGAGAATCTTGGGACAATTATCAGAAGGTAGCCATATCCGGGTCACATCTGAACCATCTCTAAAAAGGTGATCTCTGAATAAACAATAGAACAGCTTCCGTGTTCGGAGCATCTCTAAGTTATCTGAGGGGGGGTCTGGAATAAGTGTCAGAATGTCGCCATGCCTGGGTCACATCCGAACCATATCTGGAAGGAAATCTGGAAGAAGTATCAGAACGTCGCCATATCTGGTTCACATCTGAACTATATCTAGAAGGAAATCTGGAAGAAGTATCAGAACGTTGCCATATCTGGTTCACATCTGAACTATATCTAGAAGGAAATCTAGAAGAAGTATCAGAACGTCGCCATATCTGGTTCACATCTGAACTATATCTAGAAGGAAATCTGGAAGAAGTATCAGAATGTCGCCATATCTGGTTCACATATGAACTATATCTAGAAGGAGTCGCGATAGTTGATAGTAATCATCTTTGTATTGACCTTTCCTGAAAAGGTAAAGCATCAGTTGTATGCAAGATCATGATGCATGAACTGCATGATTTCAGGATGTCCTCAAAATTGATGAGATTCGTGTAGTATGATGCATATGCATGCTATAATGTATGAAGATGTAATGTTCATGAATGTATATTTGTCTAAGAAAATAAATCCTTGACGGGTGCCAGGAAGTTAACTCCTGGGCTGGTGTTGAAGAATAGATTTTGCTTCCGCTGGGATGATAGTTGCAAGAATACCAGTAGGAGAAGATAACTCCGTTGGGGAATAAACTTGGCGAATGGATTACTCTACGGGGAGAAAAGTACTCTAACGATCTTGCTGGGAAGCAATACTCTATGGGAAGAGGGGTACTTTGCTGAAATGTTGATGGTAACTTCACTGGGGATACCATTGTTGTGTTGGAAGTGTTAATAAACTTCGCTGGGGATAAGAAGACTTCGCCGAGGATGATCTCTCCGTGGCTTTTGGCTGAGGATAACCCAGTTATATCCTGGTAAGGAAATAACTCTTTGAATAAAGTCGGGAGACGCGTTCGTGCTCTGCGAGGATAAGCTTCCAGAATCTACTGGGGATAAGCTTACTGCTTGGAGAGATGAATTCCAACTTTCTTGGGGAAACTGGATTAGAATCTCCTGGGGAAGTATTGAACTGTATTGGGGAAGTGACTCCACTGAATGTTTGATATACCTCCGGGGAACAATCTTTAGGCCAAGATTGCCGGGGATGCTTGTTAAGAATACCTGTATATTGCTGGGGGAATGTTGAGATCTGCTGGAGGATACCCAGCTTCCTTAGGGTTGATAATAGCTTTGCTTGGGGAGAGTGCACTGACTTGCTGGCTCACTCTCTGGGGAATTGGGATATACTGGTTATGTTCTTTAACTGAACTCACCTTGATACCTTGGAGGACCGAACAATTAGATCGCTTAGACAACTCTTTATTGCCCCTGTTTCTGAGGTGGGAGAGGAAGACCTGTGAGGTGTTGATAGTTGTTGATGGACAAACCTTCTTCTGATAGGCAGGTGACAGGGTGATAGGACATAGTCGTACGCTTTTGATCCCTAACTTTTGCCTGGACCGCCCTTTTGGGTTTTCAGTCCACCGGGATACCCATTTTTGCCCAAGCCGCCTTTTCAGGTTTTCGACTTGCCGGGTGTACAGATTTTTTTCATTTCATCCCTCATTTTGCCCGAACCCTTTTGGTTCGCCGGGAAGCCCTTATTTTTGCCTAGGTATGTCAACCTAGCGGGTCTTTGATTATGCGTATTATTTTTTCGACTATGTCCATGCTCTCAGAATGTAGGGAGGTGCCCCTGTTGTTGTGTTGCCATGCCACCAGAAGATCTTCGTTTGATCAGGCAAGATTTATTGTTGAAATGCCCCAAGTGACTCAGGCGGAGATTTGCCCCAGGCTATTTGGACTTTTGAGAGATTCTCCGAATCTTGACTTAACTGCCCCAGATGATGGATAATAGTCATACCCGCCCCTTGATTGGAGGTACTTCTGTTCATTAGGCATTCGTCGTGCGAACTTCTATGCTGTTCAAACAAAAAGTCATATGCAAACAAAGTTATGTTAAAAATGCAAAGCCTATGTCTGTCTTGAAGATTTTGAAAATGCATTCTTTTTCATAAAACAAATGAATGTTTGTAAAACGTGATGTCAACTCCTTCTTTATAGTAAGCCTTAAGGAGTCAAGATACCTTTCGTCACAGTATGCTTTCGAACTAACCCATGCTTCAGCTAGGACTTTTAAGGGTTATAACGTGGCCTGGTTCACGGTTTAAGAAACAAAGGATAAAGGCTCAAATTATATGTACCCACCCGCTCTTCGTGATGTTCTCCAAACCTAAACTCAGTTGATCATACGTTAGACCTTGTTTGAGTCTTTGCTCTGATTTTCCGGTGATGATTCGGATGTTGATAACTTATTTTGAATAGGCAATCATTCCTTTATTTTTGTTGAGGGTTTGTAAGACCTCTTTCTTGTTTTTTTTTGTTATCCCTATTTTTTGCCTGAACTGTTTCTTTTGTGATTACAGTCAGCGGGATGCCCCAGTTTCGTAAGTCTCCTTTATAGGTTTTGACTTATTGGGCTTTTATTTTGAGAAGTAATGACTGCCTGTCTTTATGATTGTTTGGAACCATCACTGTCTTTCTTTGTTTTGTAAGGACCTCTTTGGTGCCATTTGTTATGCACTTGGA
This sequence comes from Vicia faba, assembly GCA_948472305.1. Taxonomy (NCBI): domain Eukaryota; kingdom Viridiplantae; phylum Streptophyta; class Magnoliopsida; order Fabales; family Fabaceae; genus Vicia; species Vicia faba. Next base: position 1,599,146,343 of record OX451736.1, read on the forward strand.
TCAACTGAGAGAACTACCCTGCCCCAGGTTATGATTAAGGGTTTTCAATTTCGAAAAGAAAAACTCCTACTTCTTTGGCTCAGAGGGGTTGACAAGGGATTATCTTCCTTATAACTCCAGTGTCTAGGAATTGAAACAATGCCTGTACTTCATCAGCGGGGTCTGTTCAAAAGCATACTGTAAAGATAGCGGTATCGTTTTCGTCATCCTCCCTCAAGAGGCTTAGAATTATTAATCGAGAGTTGATCATCACAGAAAAAATGATAACAATTTTGAATATAATGAAAACAATTGTATTAATTCCCAAAACAGACATATGCGATGCTTTAATAGAATAAAAGAGTTTGCTATGACATTAATTGTTTGTATGAGCAAAGAAAAATACAACTCGGAAATTCAAATAGACAAAAGGTCTTCAATGATTGGGCAACGGAGCAGTGATTATGTTCGGAGTCTCAGGTACTTCAAATTGAATCTCTCCAGCGTCGATCATGTCTTGAATCTTGTTCTTGAGAGGCCAGAAGTTGTCCGTAGTATGCCCCGGGCTATCAGAATGGTACGCGCACCTATCGTTGGGATGATAGTTAGGAGCATAAGTGTTTGGATTCCGGAGAGGAGCCCTTAAGGTGATCGGCCCTGCCTTCAACATTTGTTGTAGTGCTTGATCCAGGGACATGTTAATCTTGGTGAACTGTCGTTTGGGTGCGCTCTCCTTGCGCTGCTGCCCCTGTCCTTGTTGAGCAGGTCTAGGATTGGAGATCTGGGTTGCCCCTACCTCATGACGGCTCTTTTTACCGTGCACAGCATTGGACTCTTTCTTTCCATGATGAGGCTTTTTATCAGAAGGTGCAGCCTCTTGAATCTTCCCAGACCTGATGCCAGCTTCTATTCGCTCTCCAGTCAAGATAAGATCCGTGAATCCAGCAGACGAATTCCCAATCAGGTGGTTGTAGAATGGACCAGACAGGGTTCCCAAGAACATGTCCACAAGTTCACAGTCAGTCAGCGGTGGTTGTACCCTACCGGCCAGGTCTCTCCATTTCTGCGCATACTCTTTAAAACCTTCTCCCGATCCTAACGACATAACCTGGAGTTGGGTACGCGTAGGAGCGAGGTCGGCATTGTACTGATACTGCTTGTAAAAAGCAGTAGCCAACTCCTCCCAGTTACGAACCTTGGTTCCATCCAGCTGATAGAACCATTCGAGACGAGTCCCTGAAAGACTTTCCTGGAAGAAGTGGATCCACAAGTTCTTGTCCACAGTATACGGTTGAATCTTCCGCACATAAGACCTGAGATGCAGCCTGGGACAGGATGCCCCATCGTACTTAGCAAAAGAGGGTGCTTTGAATTTGTGTGGGATCACCACACCAGAAGTTAGACCCAAGTCTCCGAAATCCAAACCAGGCACTTGTTGAATTTCCATTGCATTCAGGCGGTCTTCCAACTGTTTGTACTTGTCCTCGGCAGGAGGGTATTGTTCGTCGTTGAAATCTGTCTCGTTGTCGGAGACCACTGGACTGGGAACCCTTTCCTCTTGATGACTGCCTTCCCCAACAGATGGAGTAGTCCTTTCAGCTTCATTTTGTGTGCCATTCCCAGGTTTGCGTCTAGGGTTGAACCACACAGTCCTCTTCTTCTTCTTTTTCAAAAGCAGGGTCTTCAGATCTTGCTGCCCCTGGGCCAAATTCATGATCAGCTCTTGGAACTGGGCGTTCTGAGCCTGGAGGGCCTTGATGGATTGCTCAGTTGATGATTCAGGATTCATGACGATTGGCTGAAATAAACAGCGAAGAAGGTAAGAGACCTGTCAAAAGGGTACCTGCAATACAGTGATATGTATGATATGCATGCAATGTTTTCAAGGATCTCGCGAGGTAAACAAGAAATTTGTTAGAATTGTAGCTTGATTGAAGGAACTTCATGTTGTAGAGAGTCCTTCTTCAAGGGTCAAAGGCTCACCATATCCAGTGGGTCATAGCCCCTGACTTTAGTCATCATGTCTAGTTCTGATTTCCAAACAACCTTGGTTAGGGGAACCTTCTCCAGGAGTCAAAGCTCACCATATCAAGTGGGTCATAGCCCCTGACAACCTTGGCTAGAGGAAAATAAATCCTCTTTGCCCCTTGCCGGGATAGTTGATTCACCATGGCCTGCATCACAAGCCCTTGAGATCCTTGAAATGGATTAGTCCTTATGTAGGATGTGTTGTACCCCAAAATTTTCCCTCCCATTCCTCATGGATTTCTCATCACAAAGCCTTTGAAGCTCAGGATCCAGTTAGGGTTTCATCTGCTCAAGACCTCTCCTTGCACTGTTGACTCAAATTAGGGTTTGTGTTTGCACAAAGATGTTTTGACCCAAAATGCCTAAGATGACTTTCATGTTTCATATTGGACTCCCAAGTTTACCCATATCAAGTTTCAAGTCCTGACTCCAAGTTTTGCCCAGTCAATTGGACAGTTGACCTAGAAATCAACTGTATTGGGGAAAAAGTCAACTGTGGCCAATTGACAGTCAAACCTCATGAAAATTGATCCACATCAACATATTGAACTCACATGAACCATTTGATCAAGTTTGGATCACAATTCCACAAGAAAATTGGTCAGATCACCAAAAGGGCAAAATGGTCATTTTTAGGGTTTTAACTGTACAAGGGCAATTTTTGACTGTTTGACCTAGCCAATGGTAAACCAAGCTCACACATGGACTTAAGGATCCCATGGAATTATCTTGACATGATCAACAAGCTCAAAAGATCCCAAGTACACAAGATTGACAGTTGAATTTCCCAGTCAATTGATCAATTTTGACTGTATACTGAAAAGTCAAACTTTGACTTTTTGGTCAAAATCAAGAGTCAAGATTCATTTTTCATCAAAACATGCCAAATCATGAAACTTGTTCATCAAGAAATCACAAAATGCAAATTAGGGTTAGAAATTTGAATTTTTCATAACTTAGAATTTTTCTAAGTTATGAAAAACCCTAATTTTTTCCCAACTTTGCCCCACTTTTTCACCAAGATCCATTTGGATTCAAACAAAAGTCAAAACATGAAAGTTGTAGCTTGTTGCATAATATACAACTTTGATTCACAAAGTTTTCTCATTTGAGGCTTGTATCTCAAGTTACAATTTTTTGAATAAGGGCACTAAACCATTTTTAACTTAGTGAAATTTTAACCTATTTTGACAAGGTTTTCTACCCCACTTCAAGGCCATTTTCCATACACTTCCACTTGGAATTTCAATTTGCATTTCAAAGATGGATTGTAGTACACATTCCAAGCTTTCCAAAATGTCCAAGAACTTCTCAAACAACCTCATGGTTAGAGAGAATCGAATTTCACAATATAGCAAAAAACCACTTTGTTCATGACCAAGTTCCATGCCCATAACTTTGCAATTTGAACTCAGCATGCTTTAGGTTAGATTACAGGTCCTTAAACCAAGTTACACTCCATAATTTAATGCATATTCATTGTGTTAAGATGTTATTCTATGAGTTTGGACATTGTATGCAAGATTAATCCCAAATTAGATAAAGTGAACTATCCATTTTTGCTAAAATTCACTTTATGTCAATTTAGAAATCCAACAAGTACATTGCAAATATGAATGGCACAAGTTTATGAGCATAACACACTGATCAAGGAGGGATTATGCAGCACATTAGGGGCCCTCTACATGCCTAGAAACTCAAGTTGCATTTTGTTGCTTAAGTGTGAAGAAAAGTTCCATAACACACAACAACTCTCATCTCAGCATTAGAACACAAGAACAAACTTATCCAACACACTCAAGACAACATAACCAAGCTAATACACGACCCTTGCACCTCTAAAACACCCTCCATCTCAGAATCATCCTCAAACTGCAAAAACAGAGTTGCCTCTGCAGTTTGAGTGCCAACTCCCATTTCTCTCGAGCATTCTTGCCAAAACCTGTTCCTCTACCTTCCTTACAACCTATGCAAACTATCCAGAAGCTAAGACACAACCTGTAACACCTCTAAGCCACTTCACCATTTTTGTTTTTCTGTTTTGCAGTTGGAGTTCTCTAGCTTGATTCAGAAGCTCTCAAGACAAAGTAAGCATTGAAACAGCATCCCTGGACCTCAAGGAAGCTTTTCCAATCATCACCTTGCACTGAAGGTTCCTACATCTCCAGATAGAAGTTCAACTGAATAGGTAAAATTTTGAATTCGTATCTCTCTTATTATGCATCATTAGTCTTAAGTTTGTGAAGAAATAATGTCATACTCATACCACTGAACATGTCCATGTCTTTACTTTTCATTTCTTTTGCCTGAGTAGAGAGAATTTGGAGTTTGAAAATGACAGAAAAACTAGGTTAGGATTTGGGGGAGGAGAAATTCTCCTTCATCTTAGAGAGTTAGGTCAAGTTCTATACATGGTTAGAATCGTCTCTTCATGCTGAACATTTTTTATGTTATGAGTTTTTGTTAAAAAGCCAGGAATCAGGAGTTAGCAGCTGGAGTACAGGTCGCACGTTTTTGAATGTTGTTGAACGAAGGTTGAAGATGAAGCCACATGGGCTGGGCCTGTGTGGTCTCTTCTTTTTGCATCCTATTTCCATTTTCTTACCCCCCAAGCCCATTTGCTTCATTTTTCATGATTTTTGACTTTTTCTTTTCTCATTTGACTCATTTATTTTTTCTCAACATGTTAAAATTTTGAAAATATTTTTCTCATCATTTTTTGATTTTATTTGATTTTCTTTTGTTTATACATAAATAAATACATATTATTATTTAGGATAAATAGAAAAATATGTAAAAACACTTCTATTTTTATTTTTATTTTATATTACCCTCTGAAAATATTTTATATAAAAAAATACTATTTTCTAAAAAAATTAATTATTATTATTATTTATATATATAGTACATATTTAAAATAATATATATATACATATATATATATATATATATATATATATATATATATATATATATATATATATATATATATATATATATATATATATATATATATATATATATATATATATATATATATATATATATATATATATATATATATATATATATATATATATATATATATATATATATATATATATATATATATATATATATATATATATATATATATATATATATATATATATATATATTAATGCATTTAGAGTAAAAACACCAAAAAATGTACATATTTTATTTTTTAATATTTAATACTAAAAATGCCTTTTTTACAAATATATCATATTTTATTTTATTTTTGTATGTAAATAATGAATATTATATGAATTAATTAATTAATATACATTTTGATTAAAATTAGGGTTTTTGCCCTAAATTTGAAAATACCTCAAAATAATACCCTTTTTATTTTCTTTATTTTATTTTACATAAATAATACCCTTTTTTACATATACATAAAAATTCCTTTTATATTTTGCATATTTATTTCAATTTCCATTTAATTATGCAATTATTTATCTTGTAAATATTCCTAAAAATGATGTAATAGCTTAGATTTAAATTCTTGCCCAAATAAACCCCATTTGAAACATTGTACCCCCTCCCCATATTATTGTGATGTAATAGCGTAGGAATTTAAATTTCGCACTTTTAATGCTTTCTAAACATACTATGTTAGAATTAGGGTTTTGTATGCGAATAAAAATGAACAAAAATAGTTGGACCTAATACAAGATAAATGAGCATGAAAATAAACAACACATCTCACACTTGCACCCTCTAGGGTATTCCACTTTGTTGCCTTTCAAGTAATTGGGCCATATTGCATGTTGAATTTCTTTGGGTAAAACAAACAATCAAATGATCATAGTCCCTCAAAATGTTGCCTAAATAAAATGATCAAGTCCCTTTTAAAGAAAATTGCCCAAAGAAATTTAACACTATTGCAACTATGGTCTAAACGATGACCCGCGCCCGTTCCTTTCATCTCCTAAGACAAGATTGTCCACCAAATGCAATGGTGGAACAAAATTGTCAAAAGGCTTAAAACATGACAAAAATCTTTGAGAAAATTTTAGGGTAGATGAACTCTTAAGTACTTGTCAACTTTCCAAGAAAAACACTTGCCTTATTTCAAAAACCCACTTCACAAACACTTTCAAAATCAACTTTTCAAACCCTTAAAACATCTTTTCAAAAAGACAAACACCTTTGTAAAACATTCGAGTAAAGAATTGTTACAAGGGTAGCCTATGCAAGGCATCTTTTCCAAAACCTTTTCAAAGCCACACACAAAGCACCATTTCAAACAATTGAAAACTAAGGCAAGTTGATTTAAGCAAGTACCTAAGAGCCCATGGATAACCATGGATAGAAGGGGTGCTAATACCTTCCCCTTCTATAATCTACTCCCCGAACCCAAGAAAAATCTCAAAGGTTTTTGCTGTGCTTTTTAAACCTTTCCTTAGGATAAAATAAAAAGTCGGTGGCGACTCTTGCTCAACCGAAACATTTGCGAAAACAAACGCAAAACCCTAGTCAGTTCTCCCACCGTATCACAGAACTAGCGACTCTGCTGGGGAGAATTTTAAAGTGGAGTAACCTTAGGGCTTAGATCACCCTCTTGCATGACTAATTGTTTGATTTGCTTGCTTTATACTTTGGCTCTATTGTTTGGGTTTACAATCCTCCACCCGGATTTTTGGGAAACATTCATAGATAGCAATACGTTGTGGAAACTGTGCGGGGTATACCGACACGGTCTAAGCAATAGCTATATTAGTGCGACATATTTGTGAGTACCGGTAACCCTTGAGTTCAATCAAGGAGAGTACGGGGCCGCTGAGTGATGTCACTAAGCACTAATGACCTAGAACCTTACTTGACCATCTTGGCCTTTTATTAGGGGTAGTGAGATGACCGGCTTTGGTGCAGTCCGAAGTTGGTAGATACTCGATACTACACTCATTGAGGGTTGTTTTCTTGGAATATTTTGGTCGCTAGTTAAGTGGCTAAACCAAAACAATGAACAATGAAAACAATCCAGTGATATTGAGCTCCTTAGAACCCGGTTACTATTTATAGGACAGGTTTTTAAGCCAACTACACTCAAGAGGGTAATTACCTATGAAACCCCATGCAAGCCTGAAATTAGGGTTTGGTGTGATTTGCTTGTACATATGTTTTGTGCATACATCATAAACATCATAAACATCATAAAACATCATATGCATTCACTAACCAGTTTAAGGGTTTTGGATCTTCAACTTTGTTCTTGTTTTGTAGGACATGGAAATTCCTCGCAGAAACACCATTCAAGTCAACCTTGTGAGAATCTCTCCTCAACTCAAGGAGATCACTTCAAGAATTCCGGAAAATTCATCCTTCAGCGAAAGACATGGTAGACTGCTCAACCTAGCCAACACCAACATTGAAGAAGACATGATGAAAGTGCTATTCCAGTTCTTTGACCCTCTTCACCACTGCTTCACTTTCCCTGATTATCAGTTGGTCCCCATTTTGGAGGAGTTTTCTCAACTCCTAAGAATCCCTATCCTTAATCAACTACCCTTCAACGGTACGGAGAAGGAACCAAAGCCTGAAGATGTTGCTCGAGCACTACATCTACAACCATCTGAAATCAAGGGGCATTGGGAAACCAGAAGCGGCGTCAAAGGATTCTTAGCAAAATTCTTGTTTGAGAAGGCACAAGAATGTTGGAACTCATTGGACCTACAAGCCTTTGAAGAGATTGTGGCACTCCTTATCTATGGGTTGGTCTTGTTCCCAAATCCTGACCAATTGGTTGATGTCAACGCCGTCAAAATCTTCTTGTCCAGAAATCCAATACCAACATTGCTTGGGGACATCCTTCACTCATTTTACACACGAACAATGAGAAAGAGGGGTGTTCTCATGTGCTGTACTCCTATCCTCGCAAGGTGGTTTATTTCGCACCTTCCACAATCTGTCTTGAAGAATGACCAAGATACAAGGTGGTCCCAACGATTGATGACTCTTACTCATTCTGATGTGCATTGGTGTTCTCGGTCCAGAGAAAATGTCATCATCGTCGACCGTTGCGGAGAGTTTCCTAATGTTCCTTTACTTGGAATCAGGGGAGGTATCACCTACAACCCTTGCCTAGCTTTGAGGCAATTTGGATATGCACGGAGGGATGGCCCTCATGACATGTTGATTCCTAGCCTAGTTTTTGACTTCGACAACGATGCGCAAGGACTTCGCCAAAGATTCATCAGAGCTTGGGGAAAACTCAACAAGGTTGATAGCAAGACTCTGGGACACAAGAACTCCATCCCTCTTGAGCCCTATCTCAAGTGGGTACGATCCCGAGCCCAAAGTCTGATGATGCCTTATCCTCATGTACTCCCAGTGATTAAAGAGCCCGTCAATGAAGGAGAGGTTCCCTACACCATCCTGCATCCAGACATGCCTACATCGTGGGAGGAAATGCAGAAAAGTTGGATTCAGCTCAAGGAGGAACGGAATACTTTTGAAGCTAGCTTCTACGCCAGTGAAAAGAAGGTTCTAGAGCTTACCCGCCGACTCCACGAGCAAGAGGCCCTCAACACCTACATCGCACCAAAGAGGATGCGCAATGTCTTTCTGCCTTAAGAAGTTTATTTTGTAACATTTGGCCCATGGGGCATTTATGTACTAACGAATTTCTTCTTATTAATATGACGTGCATTCTTCTTTGTCTGAAACAATTTTGAATGTCCTAAATCCTTGAATGCATTGCATACATCAGCATACCATTCATCATGTGCACAAGCAGGTCTCACTCCAGGTTTCCTTATCTATCTGTTGTTTATTATAGTAGGATGGATCTCGAGCAAACAGTCAAAGACCTACAAGCCCAGAATGCACAGTTCCAGCAACTCTTGATGACCTTGGTCAAGAGTAAAGAGGATATCAAGGCTCATCTGGAGAATAAAGACCCAGTGAAGAAGAAAAAGAGGGTCGGAGTGGCTACTTTGGGGAGAAGATTTGACAGAGAAGCTCGGAGGGTGCTTGAATTCCCTCCTACTTCTGATGAAGGGACTAGTAAAAGAGATCGAGTTGCGGTGCCTTCCGAGTCTGATGTAGAGGAGGAAGAGGTTGAAGAGGATGAAGATTATTCTGACCAGCAGTATCCTCCAGCTGATGACAAATATAAGGGTTTAGAAGACAGACTAGCTGCCATGGAATTGCAAAGGGTACCGGGTTTGGATTTTGAAGACATGGGTTTGGTTGCCGGAATTGTGATTCCCCCAAAGTTCAAAGTACCAGTGTTTGTGAGGTATGACGGGCTGTCCTGTCCCAAAATGCATCTCAGGTCCTATGTGAGAAAGATTCAACCCTATACGGCAGATAAAAATCTCTGGATTCATTTCTTTCAAGACAGCCTGTCGGGAGCTCAGTTGGAATGGTTTTATCAGTTAGAAGGAACCAGTGTCAGAAATTGGGAAGATTTGGCCACCGCTTTCTACAAACAATATCAGTATAATTCTGATCTTGCTCCTACCCGTACCCAACTTCAGGGTATGTCACTAGGAACAAGTGAGGGATTCAAAGAATATGCACAAAAATGGAGGGATTTGGCTGGCAGGGTGCAGCCTCCTTTAACCGATCGTGAGCTCGTTGATATGTTTCTTGGGACCCTATCTGGGCCGTTCTTCAATCATTTAATTGGTAACTCTTCCGCAGGGTTTACCGACTTAATCTTAACAGGTGAAAGAATAGAAGCTGGCATCAAGTCAGGAAAGATTTAGAAGAGTGTTGCTGCAAGTGTTGAGAAGAAGCCTTTTAAGAAGGAGACAGCTATGGTATATTCTCAGAGAAGAGCAGGGAAGATGGAGCGTCGGCCAACTGTGGGGGCCGTAATGATTCAAAACACCCCAAGTGAGCAGCCTCGCTACAACCAATCCAGACCAAATCAGCAACGGGTGGAAAGGCCACAACGGCAGTTCACCCGTATTAATATGACTCCAGCACAAGTGCTTCCCCATCTATTGAAGTTGAATCTTTCCACCATCAAGGAGGCGCCAAAGAATGTAAATACGTCCTCCCCGCATTATCATGCCAATGCTAAGTGCGCCTATCATTCAGACAGTGTTGGACACGACACCAATGATTGTTGGGCACTCAAGCATAAGATCCAGGACCTGATAGAGGCTAAGGAGGTAGAGTTTGACGCTCCAGAGAAACCCAATGTGATATCTGCACCTATGCCGAAGCACGGTCGGAATGTCAATGCCATTGAAGAGGATATGTATGTTGTTGACGTCAGTGATCTGACTACTCCTCTGCTGACCATTAAGTTGAATTTGTTAAGGGCCGGGATCTTCCCGGGATGTAAAGAAAACTGCTACTGTTGCCACTCTTTGCCGTTTGATTGTCCGCTATTAAAGAAAGGCATCCAAGGCCTTATGGATAGCCGACAAATTTTGTTCGAAAAAGTTCCTGCTGTTCCAGTTCATGTTGAAAATATCTCAATCATAACCATTCACACCAATCTTTCCAAGGCCATCAAAAAGCCTGTTAAGATTACACCAGCTGCAAAGTCTATACCTTTGAAGATAACAATGCCGGGGCCTATTCCCTATGTTTCTGAGAAGTCGATACCTTGGAACTATGGTGGTGACATCTATTACCATGGTATCAAGCAAGTTGAAATAATTGAAGAAAATTCAGATGATGAAGAAGCCAGTATTAGTAACATTGCGGGCACCAGCAAAATCACCAGGAGCGGGAGAATATTTTCTCCAGAGATTGCCCCTCCAAGAGCAGTCTTTGGACCCTCATCAGCTAAAGAAGTCATCCCTGCACCAGTAAAACTCTCCGCTAGAACTCCTTTGATTGAAGAAATTGTCGTTCCTAGTGCTGTCTCTCCTACCATTGCTGATAAAGGAAAGAGAATACAAGATGAGCCCGTCAGGACGAGGGCTCAACCCTTGGTGATCCCGGAAGCCTCCAAGAAAGAGATGGACGAGATTTTAAGGATAATCAAGAGAAGTGACTACGATGTGGTGGAACAATTGGGGCAAACCCCCTCCAAGATCTCCATGTTGGCACTGTTGCTTTGCTCAGAAGCGCACGCTCAAGCTTTGATTAAATTTCTGAAGGCAGCTCATGTGCCCCAAGAAACCTCTGCAGATCAATTTCAACATTGCGTGGCTAGCCTGACTGCAGACAATGGATTAGGTTTTTTTGACGCCGACCTGACCCCTAAAGGCCAAAATCACAATGATGCTTTGCATATTTCAATCGAATGCCGCGGAACCACCCTTGCACATGTTTTGGTTGATACCGGGTCGTCGCTGAATGTTTTGCCTAAGAAAGCCTTGGACCGGCTAGATTGCAAAGGTTTGGAATTGAAGCCTAGTGATATTGTCGTCAGAGCTTTCAATGGGTCGAAGAGAATGGTCCATGGAGAAGTTGAAATTCCTGTCAAGATAGGTACTGAGGTCTTTAAATCCACTTTCTATGTAATGGACATCCGTCCATCATACTCCTGCCTGCTGGGTAGACCTTGGATACACCATGCTGGGGCAGTCACCTCCTCCTTGCATCAGATGCTGAAGTATCCTGTAAAGGGAAAGATCATTACTGTCCACGGCGAAGAAGAGTACATGATTAGCCATTTAAATTCTTTCCGGTATGTGGAGGTTGAAGGAGAGTTCATTGAGACACCGTTTCAACATTTCGAAGAAGTTCTTCCTGAAATAGCAGTGGCGAAGTTGGCAGCTGAGACACCAAGACAGATGGCCAGGATGGCATCTCTGGAGGATGCAAGGGCTGCAGTTAAAGAGGGGAAGAATTCAGCATGGGGGCAGTTACCCGACTTTCCGCATAAAACTGATAAGTTTGGATTAGGTTTCACAGCCGCTGGCCAGAAGGCCATGCGCCAGTCAAAGATTGAAAGAGCGCTGGTCAAGATTTCTCCTTACAAAATCAACGCCCTGGAAGATGAAGACAAGGAAAGCAACATTGAAGAGTGGATTTATCCAACTGTCAGAGGAGGGTTGAGCAATTGGGAGGCTAAAGACTTTGTCCCCATCACTTTTATTCATCAGTAATTTATCTATTAAACATTTCCTATTTGGTCTGTAATATTTTACTTTCAAACAATCCGTACACTATCTTTTCACCTCCTGCCTTGCCCGGGGCATGTAGGTCCACTTGTAAGGGTTTTGACTATTTTTCATATTCATATGCCATGTTTAATGATTCATTGGACGTTTTTCATTTGATAAACTGCTTATGTTTATTTTCTTTCCTTTTGCATTTCTTGTTTAAGGATGGCTATCCCTTACACACACCCACACTCACCAATGCAGGTACCCATCCACCCCGGATTCCGTGGGTGACTACTCTGCTGTATCTTTCAATAACTCTGAAGATCTGGTCAATCTAGCCGAGTATGAAGATGACGAAGGTTGTGAAGTACCCGGGGAACTAGCCAGGCTCCTGCAACAAGAGGAAAGGGCCATCTTGCCGCATGAAGAGCCATTGGAAACTGTTAACTTAGGAACCTAGGAGGACCGGAAGGAGGTACAAGTAGGTGCCAATCTGGAACCAAAAGTCAAGGAGCGCCTAGTACAGTTGTTAAATGAGTATGTTGAGATCTTCGCTTGGTCCTATGAAGACATGCCGGGTCTAGACACAGACATCGTGGTTCACCGTCTCCCCACAAGAGAAGACTGTCCACCAATCAAGCAAAAAGTTCGCCGAATGAGGCCTGACATGTCCGAAAAGATCAAAGCAGAAGTAATGAAGCAATTCGATGCTGGCTTCCTAGCTGTTACGTCCTATCCTCAATGGGTCGCTAACATCGTACCGGTACCAAAGAAAGATGGCAAAGTCAGGATGTGTGTGGACTACCGGGATCTGAACAGGGCCAGCCCTAAAGATGATTTCCCGCTACCTCATATTGACATCTTGATCGACAATACAGCTCAGCATAAGGTGTTTTCCTTCATGGACGGATTCTCGGGCTACAATCAAATCAAAATGGCTCCCGAGGATATGGAGAAAACAACTTTTGTCACGCAATGGGGAACCTTTTGTTACAAAGTGATGCCGTTCGGACTGAAGAACGCAGGAGCAACTTATCAACGCGCCATGGTAGCTTTATTTCATGACATGATACATCATGAGATCGAAGTCTACGTAGACGATATGATAGCTCGGTCGCAAACGGAGGAAGAGCATCTTGAACATTTGGAAAAGTTGTTCGCCAGGTTAAAAGAGTACAAGCTCAGGCCGAATCCAAGTAAATGCACTTTTGGAGTTAGGTCTGGTAAGCTCCTGGGATTTATTGTAAGCAACAAAGGCATTGAAGTCGATCCGGAAAAAGTAAAAGCAATACAAGAGATGCCTGCTCCCCGTACTGAAAAGGAGGTTAGAGGATTCTTAGGGCGCATAAACTATATTGCCAGATTCATCTCACATCTGACTTCTACCTGTGAGCCAATTTTCAAACTCTTGAAGAAAGATCAGGTAGTGGAATGGAACGACGATTGTCAAGCTGCTTTCGATAGAATCAAGGAGTATTTGCTAGAACCTCCCATTCTGATGCCACCCGTCGAAGGAAGACCATTGATCATGTATTTGACCGTCTTGGATAACTCAATGGGGTGTGTTTTGGGCCAGCATGACGAGTCTGGTCGAAAAGAGCATGCTATTTATTACCTTAGCAAAAAGTTTACCGACTGTGAGACTCGCTACTCACTGCTCGAGAAAACTTGCTGCGCTTTGGTATGGGCTGCTCGCCGACTAAGACAGTATATGTTGACTCATACTACCTTGTTGATTTCCAAGATGGATCCTATCAAGTATATCTTCGAGAAGCCCGCTTTATCTGGAAGGATAGCTAGATGGCAAATGATCTTAACTGAGTATGACATCCAGTACACCACCCAAAAAGCTATAAAAGGGAGTGTACTAGCTGACCATCTGGCTCATCAGGCTATTGAAGACTATCAACCCATGAGGTTTGACTTCCCAGACGAGGATATCATGAATTTGGACAACGCTGAAAGTGACGGACCGTATGACGGACCCGAAAAGGGATCCCGATGGACCCTGTACTTTGACGGTGCTTCAAATGCACTTGGAAATGGTATTGGCGCAGTACTCATTTCTCCGGAAGGTTGTCACACTCCTTTCACGGCCCGACTTTGTTTCAGCTGCACAAACAACATGGCTGAATATGAAGCTTGCATCTTTGGTCTCGAGGCTGCTATAGACTTGGGGATCAAATCTTTAATCGTATTTGGGGACTCGGCTTTGGTCATCAGCCAAATCAAAGGAGACTGGGATACCAAGCATCCTAATCTTATCCCATACAAAGAACATGTCCTGACATTGTTGCCTCATTTCGAGCAAATTACCTTCGAGCATTTCCCGCGAGAAGAGAATCAACTAGCCGATGCTCTGGCCACAATGTCCTCCATGTTTAAACTCAACTTGGATAACGAGGCTCCCCAAATCACCATCAAGCGAATGGATGAACCGGCATATTGCCACGAGATTAATACCGAAGAAGTAGTGGAACAGCCTTGGTTCCATGAAATCAAAAGGTATCTCGAGACTAGGGATTACCCTGAAGGAGCTTCCGTGAATGACAAGAAGTTCTTAAGGAAATTCGCTGCTAAGTTCTTCCTGAGCAACGACATCCTTTACAAACGAAGCCATGATTGTGTACTACTCCAATGTGTGGATAAAGTTGAAGCAGAGTTGATCATGACTGATATACACAGCGGCACATTTGGCACTCACTTGAGCGGGCATACAATGGCTAAGAAGATCCTAAGGGCAGGCTATTATTGGTCTACCATGGAGGCTGACTGCCATCAACATTCCCGTACTTGTCACAAGTGTCAAGTCTATGCTGAAAAAGTTCATATCCCTCCGGTTCCCCTCAACGTCCTGACTGCTCCATGGCCCTTTGCAATGTGGGGCATTGATATGATTGGAGAGATCAAGCCCACGGCTTCCAACGGACATCGCTTCATCCTGGTTGCCATTGACTACTTCACTAAATGGGTCGAAGCAGCTTCCTTCGCCTCTGTTACTAAAAATGTGGTTGCCCGCTTTATCAAGCAAAATCTCATATGTCGGTATGGTGTTCCAGACAGAATCATCACGGACAACGGTACAAATCTGAATAACACAATGATCACTGCATTATGCGAACAGTTCAAGATTTATCATCACAATTCATCTCCCTATCGGCCGAAGATGAACGGTGCTGTTGAAGCTGCGAACAAAAACATTAAGAAGATCATTCAGAAAATGACAGTCACTTACAAAGACTGGCATGAGATGTTACCGTTTGCTCTGCATGGATACCGTACGACGACGCGTACTTCAACTGGGGCAACCCCATTTTCTTTGGTTTATGGCATGGAAGTTGTTTTGCCTATGGAAGTCCAAATCCCATCTCTGAGGATTATGAAGGATGCAGGTTTGAATGAAGATGATTGGATGCAGACCCGACTGGATCAACTCAATCTGATCGACGAGAAACGACTTGCTGCTATATGCCATGGTCAGACGTATCAAAAGCGGATGATCAAGGCCTTCAATAAGAAAGTCAGACGTCAGGTGTATCAAGTCAGAGATCTCGTAATCAAGCGGATTATCTTGCCGCAAAGTGATCCCAGGGGCAAATGGACTCCCACATATGAAGGACCATTTGTGATCAAGAGCATATTTTCTTGTGGTGCGATGATTCTAACCACCATGGACGGCGACGATTTGCCGCACCCTGCGAACACGGACATAGTCAAAAAATACTACGCAAAAATAACCCGACAAGTTGAAAACCCGAAAGGGCAGCTTGGGAAAAAATGGGCATCCCGGTGAACCGAAAACCCGAAAGGGCGGTTCAGGCAAAAATTAGGGATAAAAACAAAAAAAAATCTGTACACACGGCAAGTTGAAAACCCGAAAGGGCGGCTTGGGCAAAAAGGGGTTTCCCGGTGGATCGAAAACCCGAAAGGGCGATTCAGGCAAAAGTTAGGGAATTAAAGCGTATGACTATGTCTCGTCGGATCACTTCAAAGACAATCTCTTCATCAACCGGTTCCAGGCTTCTGATCAATCCAGTCATCAGCAAACGAAGCATTGAATGGACAGATATTCAGAGTTGTGAAGGCTATAGCAGAATGGAATCCCATGGAATTATTTCACATAGCCATCCTTTATTTTGTATAAAATCTTTCAATATTTACGGCAAAATCCTCTTACTAGGATGATTGTCTCCTTTGTACAAATATACTCAAAGAAAATCAATACAAATACTCTTCCCAAAAATTTGTGTCATTTCCCTTTTTCTTTTTTGCACTATTTGTTTTATTTTGAGAAACGTCCAATGTTTTGTTAAATAGGCATATGCATGTGAAACATAATCACTTCCTAAAGTGAACCTAAGAAAAAGGATTACTGATAGGATGAAGGTACAGATGAATACCTTGGCACCCTCTCGAAGGAAACCACCAAGAGATTTGAAATCCACATCCCTAGCAAACCCTGAGGCATACCTCCAGCAGACCCTCGAAGCTTATCCCCAGTAAGATTCTGGAAGGTACTCCCCCGCAGAGCACGAACGTCTCCCCCGTTTTTTTATTCAAAGTTATTCCTCACAAAGGCTTATAACTGGGTTATCCTCAGCTAACAGCCACAGAAGATCGCACTCGCCAGAATTCTTCCTATCCCCGGCGGAGTTCATCGAAATTCCCCAGCCTAACTTATCAATATGATCCCCGGAGAAGCTTATCTTTGTTATCCCCAGCAAGGCTAAAACTTCAAATTATCAACCCCCAGCGGAGCCAGACTAATGAGCCTTCTCTCCACAGAGTCTTAGAAAGAGAAATCTTGAGTTCCCCAGTGAGATCGCCAGAGTTACTTCCCATCAAATTGAAGGTTCTCAACCTTACCTCCTCAGCATGAGTCTACCAGCTTGATACTCCCCAGTAGAGGTCATCAGGAATTTTCTTCCCCAGTAGTAGCCAAGGATTTATTTTCCCCAGCAACAGTCAAAATGCTTTTATCTTCAGCCACCTCGAATTCATTTATCCTCAGCAAGTTAGCTCGTCAGCTTACATGCGCATTCATCACATTCATGTCATAAAACATTGATGTCACGTATATCGCATCATGCATCATAACATTGCATGCAACTAACTCTTTACCTTTTCAGGAAAGATCAGTCGACAGACTAAAAATCATTCAACTTCAAGATTTCTGAAAACAGTTCACGGGTTCTCCAAGTAAACGGATGTTAACCTGTCACTTGTTCAGATTCTTCTTCAAGACCTTCTAAAAACAGTTTATGGATTCTTCCCAACAACGGATGTTAACCTATCAACTTGTTCAGATACAACTTTTTGAAAACAGTTTACGGACGCTTCCCAACAACGGATGCTGCTCTATTGCTTATTCAACTTCAAGATTTCTGAAAACAGTTCACGGGTTCTCCAAGTAAACGGATGTTAACCTGTCACTTGTTCAGATTCTTCTTCAAGACTTCTGAAAACAGTTTATGGATTCTTCCCAACAACGGATGTTAATCTATCGACTTGTTCAGATGCAACTTTTGAAAACAGTTTACGGACGCTTCCCAACCACGGATGCTGCTCTATTGCTTATTCAACTTCAAGATTTCTGAAAACAGTTCACGGGTTCTCCAAGTAAACGGATGTTAACCTATCGCTTGTTCAAGTTTCTTCTCCAAACCACTGAAAACAGCTTACAGATTCCTCCCAACAACGGATGTCAATCTATTGCTTGTTCAGACCCCCCAGTTCAGAGATGGTCCCAAGCCTGGACACCTTCCTGATATTCCCTTCCAGATGGCATCTCTAAGCCCATCCCCGACAAGATTTCTGTCACTCTCCCAGATGGCATCATTAAGCCCATCTCCAAATGGCATCTCTAAGCCCATTCCCGTATCCATTGCTTTGACGAGTGCAAATTTCCGGGCACTCTAGTGTCCAATCTCCTTTTACCCTCGAGCCACGAAAGGCAAGCTTGCCAATCTAACTCTTCGGATTCAAGAAGATTGAACAGGGGCAACTGTTGTACCCCAAAATTTGCCCTCCCATTCCTCATGGATTTCTCATCACAAAGCCTTTGAAGCTCAGGATCCAGTTAGGGTTTCATCTGCTCAAGACCTCTCCTTGCACTGTTGACTCAAATTAGGGTTTGTGTTTGCACAAAGATGTTTTGACCCAAAATTCCTAAGATGAATTTCATGTTTCATATTGGACTCCCAAGTTTACCCATATCAAGTTTCAAGTCCTGACTCCAAGTTTTGCCCAGTCAATTGGACAGTTGACCTAGAAATCAACTATATTTTGGGAAAAAGTCAACTGTGGCCAATTGGCAGTCAAACCTCATGAAAATTGATCCACATCAACATATTGAACTCACATGAACCATTTGATCAAGTTTGGATCACAATTCCACAAGAAAATTGGTCAGATCACCAAAAGGGCAAAATGGTCATTTTTAGGGTTTTGACTGTACAAGGGCAATTTTTGACTGTTTGACCTAGCCAATGGTAAACCAAGCTCACACATGGACTTAAGGATCCCATGGAATTATCTTGACATGATCAACAAGCTCAAAAGATCCCAAGTACACAAGATTGACAGTTGAATTTCCCAGTCAATTGATCAATTTTGACTGTATACTGAAAAGTCAAACTTTGACTTTTTGGTCAAAATCAAGAGTCAAGATTCATTTTTCATCAAAACATGCCAAATCATGAAACTTGTTCATCAAGAAATCACAAAATGCAAATTAGGGTTAGAAATTTGAATTTTTCATAACTTAGAATTTTTCTAAGTTATGAAAAACCCTAATTTTTTCCCAACTTTGCCCCACTTATTCACCAAGATCCATTTGGATTCAAACAAAAGTCAAAACATGAAAGTTGTAGCTTGTTGCATAATCTACAACTTTGATTCACAAAGTTTTCTCATTTGAGGCTTGTATCTCAAGTTACAATTTTTTGAATAAGGGCACTAAACCATTTTTAACTTAGTGAAATTTTAACCTATTTTGACAAGGTTTTCACCCCACTTCAAGGCCATTTTCCATACACTTACACTTGGAATTTCAATTTGCATTTCAAAGATGGATTGTAGTACACATTCCAAGATTTCCAAAATGTCCAAGAAATTCTCAAACAACCTCATGGTTAGAGAGAATCGAATTTCACAATATAGCAAAAAACCACTTTGTTCATGACCAAGTTCCATGCCCATAACTTTGCAATTTGAACTCAGCATGCTTTAGGTTAGATTACAGGTCCTTAAACCAAGTTACACTCCATAATTTAATGCATATTCATTGTGTTAAGATGTTATTCTATGAGTTTGGACATTGTATGCAAGATTAATCCCAAATTAGATAAAGTGAACTATCCATTTTTGCTAAAATTCACTTTATGTCAATTTAGAAATCCAACAAGTACATTGCAAATCTGAATGGCACAAGTTTATGAGCATAACACACTGATCAAGGAGGGATTATGCAGCACATTAGGGGCCCTCTACATGCCTAGAAACTCAAGTTGCATTTTGTTGCTTAAGTGTGAAGAAAAGTTCCATAACACACAACAACTCTCATCTCAGCATTAGAACACAAGAACAAACTTATCCAACACACTCAAGACAACATAACCAAGCTAATACACGACCCTTGCACCTCTAAAACACCCTCCATCTCAGAATCATCCTCAAACTGCAAAAACAGAGTTGCCTCTGCAGTTTGAGTGCCAACTCCCATTTCTCTCGAGCATTCTTGCCAAAACCTGTTCCTCTACCTTCCTTACAACCTATGCAAACTATCCAGAAGCTAAGACACAACCTGTAACACCTCTAAGCCACTTCACCATTTTTGTTTTTCTGTTTTGCAGTTGGAGTTCTCTAGCTTGATTCAGAAGCTCTCAAGACAAAGTAAGCATTGAAACAGCATCCCTGGACCTCAAGGAAGCTTTTCCAATCATCACCTTGCACTGAAGGTTCCTACATCTCCAGATAGAAGTTCAACTGAATAGGTAAAATTTTGAATTCGTATCTCTCTTATTATGCATCATTAGTCTTAAGTTTGTGAAGAAATAATGTCATACTCATACCACTGAACATGTCCATGTCTTTACTTTTCATTTCTTTTGCCTGAGTAGAGAGAATTTGGAGTTTGAAAATGACAGAAAAACTAGGTTAGGATTTGGGGGAGGAGAAATTCTCCTTCATCTTAGAGAGTTAGGTCAAGTTCTATACATGGTTAGAATCGTCTCTTCATGCTGAACATTTTTTATGTTATGAGTTTTTGTTAAAAAGCCAGGAATCAGGAGTTAGCAGCTGGAGTACAGGGCGCGCGTTTTTGAATGTTGTTGAACGAAGGTTGAAGATGAAGCCACATGGGCTGGGCCTGTGTGGTCTCTTCTTTTTGCACTCTATTTCCATTTTCTTACCCCCCAAGCCCATTTGCTTCATTTTTCATGATTTTTGACTTTTTCTTTTCTCATTTGACTCATTTATTTTTTCTCAGCATGTTAAAATTTTGAAAATATTTTTCTCATCATTTTTTGATTTTATTTGGTTTTTTATTTGATTTTCTTTTGTTTATACATAAATAAATACATATTATTATTTAGGATAAATAGAAAAATATGTAAAAACACTTCTATTTTTATTTTTATTTTATATTACCCTCTGAAAATATTTTATATAAAAAAATACTATTTTCTAAAAAAATTAATTATTATTATTATTTATATATATAGTACATATTTAAAATAATATAGATATACATATATATATATATATATATATTAATGCATTTAGAGTAAAAACACCAAAAAATGTACATATTTTATTTTTTAATATTTAATACTAAAAATGCCTTTTTTACAAATATATCATATTTTATTTTATTTTTGTATGTAAATAATGAATATTATATGAATTAATTAATTAATATACATTTTGATTAAAATTAGGGTTTTTGCCCTAAATTTGAAAATACCTCAAAATAATACCCTTTTTATTTTCTTTATTTTATTTTACATAAATAATACCCTTTTTTACATATACATAAAAATTCCTTTTATATTTTGCATATTTATTTCAATTTCCATTTAATTATGCAATTATTTATCTTGTAAATATTCCTAAAAATGATGTAATAGCTTAGATTTAAATTCTTGCCCAAATAACCCCATTTGAAACATTGTACCCCCCTCCCCATATTATTGTGATGTAATAGCGTAGGAATTTAAATTTCGCACTTTTAATGCTTTCTAAACATACTATGTTAGAATTAGGGTTTTGTATGCGAATAAAAATGAACAAAAATAGTTGGACCTAATACAAGATAAATGAGCATGAAAATAAACAACACATCTCACACTTGCACCCCCTAGGGTATTCCACTTTGTTGCCTTTCAAGTAATTGGGCCATATTGCATGTTGAATTTCTTTGGGTAAAACAAACAATCAAATGATCATAGTCCCTCAAAATGTTGCCTAAATAAAATGATCAAGTCCCTTTTAAAGAAAATTGCCCAAAGACATTTAACACTATTGCAACTATGGTCTAAACGATGACCCGCGCCCGTCCCTTTCATCTCCTAAGACAAGATTGTCCACCAAATGCAATGGTGGAACAAAATTGTCAAAAGGCTTAAAACATGACAAAAATCTTTGAGAAACTTTTAGGGTAGATGAACTCTTAAGTACTTGTCAACTTTCCAAGAAAAACACTTGCCTTATTTCAAAAACCCACTTCACAAACACTTTCAAAATCAACTTTTCAAACCCTTAAAACATCTTTTCAAAAAGACAAACACCTTTGCAAAACATTCGAGTAAAGATTTGTTACAAGGGTAGCCTATGCAAGGCATCTTTTCCAAAACCTTTTCAAAGCCACACACAAAGCACCATTTCAAACAATTGAAAACTAAGGCAAGTTGATCTAAGCAAGTACCTAAGAGCCCATGGATAACCATGGATAGAAGGGGTGCTAATACCTTCCCCTTCTATAATCTACTCCCCGAACCCAAGAAAAATCTCAAAGGTTTTTGCTGTGCTTTTTAAACCTTTCCTTAGGATAAAATAAAAAGTCGGTGGCGACTCTTGCTCAACCGAAACATTTGCGAAAACAAACGCAAAACCCTAGTCAGTTCTCCCACCGTATCACAGGATGTATGCAATGATATGATGTTATGCTATGCATGGGGTAATGTAGGTGAACCCTGTTGTGAGCCCTAATTAAGGACTGCAAACCAAAACCTGCAAGAAACTCAGTACACTTTGTTATGAGCCCTAATTAAGGACTATAAACAAAACCTGCAAGAAACACTCTGTTATGAGTCCTAATTAAGGACTATAAACAAAACCTGCAAGAAACTTAGTAAGCCCTGTCATGGGTCCCAATTAAGGACTAAAACAAAACCTGCAAGTAGTTCATGTGTCAGATAAAGCATGCAAGTAGTCAAGTACGAAGGCACACAAGTCACACAAGAGAAAGCCCTTAGAGATTAGGCCAGCATGAGGTCTAGGTGTTACCCTCTTTCAGTTGGTTGGTTCATACATGTCCTATCAAAGTAACCGGGTTCTTAGAGGATCCCAATATCATTGACTACCCTCAATCGGTCATAACTCCAGCATCGCAATCTTTTCTTGCGGCCAGAACCATCACGAGAGTTTAGCCTCAATGGGCGTAGCATACTGCTACTGTTCTAATGGCCAAGTTGGGTCATTTAAGGTTCTAAGGTCTGTTGGTGCTTAATGACTCCTTGGAAGACCCATATTCTCCCCGTTTCAACACGAGGGATATCGGTACAGACCAAGGCGCCACACCAACATAGCCACTGCTTCACCCATGTCGGTATACGCCAGACAGGTCCCTCACAGCTTATGCTACCTAAACAGGGTATCCCCAGATCCGGGTTAGGATCTATGTAACTCCCATGCAACCCACAATTTTAAAGCAAGCAAATCAATACAATTGAAAACATAGTTATGAACTAACCCTAAGGTACACCTCACTTTAAGTTAAGTCCCCAGCAGAGTCTCCAGTTCTGTGATCGGTGGATCTGGAACTGACTGTTTAACGCTGGTTCGCGAAATGTAGCGGAAGCAAGAGTCGCCACTGTCTTTTATTTTCTCCAAATGGAAAGGACAAAAGCACAGAAAAATTCCTTATAGAGATTGCTCTCGGTTCGGGAGGTAGGTTATAGAAAGGGAAGGTGTTAGCACCCTTTCTATCCATGGTTATCCATGGGCTCCTAGATACTTGCTCATTTGTGTTTTCAAAATTGTTTGTTTGCTTTTCAACTGTGGGTTTAAAAAAGTTTCGTTTAAAATTTCAGTTCGACTCTTGTATCGGTCCTCAAGAGTGTTTGAAAAGTTGTTTTTGAAAGCTTTTGTAAAGTGTCGGTGTGAAAAAAGAGTTTTTGATTTGTTTTGAAATTAGAGCAAGTATCTACGAGTCATCCACCTACCCTAAGGAATTCGTCTGTGTAAATGTCCTTAAGATAGTGCCATCCCACCATTGAGAGGAGGTAGCACCACCGTTGGAGGTGTTCGGGTCAATTCGAGGGTTCGGGACATTGTGGTCACCGGAGCAATGGGAAGACACCTTAGAAGCTACCCTCATGCCAAGTTCCCGGATCATGAGGACTTACTAAAACATCTTCTACTCGACGATCACCTTTCGAGGCATGGCAACAGTGAGGCGTACCCTAGGGGTGGTGTGTGATTTATGTGTCATTTTCATTTATTTTGTCTTGTCATGTTAGGGTGATCTACGCTTTTGTTTTTATTTTGTCATTCATTCTTGCATGCATTTATTAACAGTTAAAAAAAAGTGCGAGAATATAAAGTTCTAAACTATTACAAAGGCGCGGGTCCACATCGCCAAAATTAAAATCCAGGACCCGATTTGATAGAAAGTAAATGAAATGCGAGAAATAAAATGTCCGAGTTTACAAGGCTTTGGGAGAATTACATTAATATTATAAGAAGTAAAATAAAATGCGCGAATTGGAATTAAAATTGGAAGCGAGGGCGTTGGACCCTTTGTTATGAAATTAAATTAGATTATTAAATTAATTAAATTAAAAGGAAAAAAAGAAATTATCTTGAGATTTTTGGATTTATGGTTTTTTATGTGAATTAAATGAAATTAACTAATTAACCCTAATTCTACAACTTTTATTTATTAAGAAAAAAACATGTTAAAATTTAAACCTAAAATTAAATTAATGAATTAATGGCAATTTGATTTATAAAAATAAATAATTAATTATTAGTGAAAAGAAAAGAAAAAGGATAAAAGTAATTAAAACCTAATTCTACAAATTTTAAGGTTATTAGAAAAAATATTAAGATTTAAACCTAAATTTAACCTAATTAGTTAGTAAGATTTATTTACAAAAATATTAAAATAAAATATATTAGTTTTTGTCTTTTCTGATTTTTCTATTGTTTTTATGTTTTTTATGAAAATATTAAATCAAAGAATTAAAGGGAATTAATTAAAACAAAGAAAAGAAAAATAAATAAAAGAATAAAAGAAGCAAACCCTAGGGGGTTCTGTCCCCAAATTGGAGGTTTTGTTCAGTAATTCAGGCCCATTAAGCTCATGGCCTTATTGACTTTTCTGCTAGCATACATGTGGGTTGACTAACGTCCATGATGTTCTTCCAACCAATGCCCTTGGATTGAGGTAATAGGCCATGTGGCACGCTGGATCTGAAGCTATAGGATAGGCCTTCAAACAAGATGCTGCATGGAATCACGTTAGGAAAAAAATATTGAAAGAATGTGGGGGACCTGGGATTCGAACCCAGGTCCCAGGGATTGCCAATCACACGCCTGACTAGTGGAGCTGCTGTATCACTTTGTATATGTAATGGCAAATAATTAATAAGAGACAAAACTTGGTTAGTGGCCTAGAAACAATAAAAACGCGCGTTATTTTCAAATCACCCTATCATATCCTGCCACATAATCATCTTCTTCCTTGTTGCGTTTTCCCTGAAAATATAAAAGAAGTTAGCGGGGGTTTTAAACCCCCCCAAAATATGCATCTTTCAATAATAGCGAATATGCCATATGGCCACATAAATTAGGCGCGACTATGGCAATCAATTTGTCCAAGCTTCCTGATTCCAAATATGGCACTGAGGTGTCCTAATTTTACAGCATTCATAAACGCCTAATTTGAAAATTCTGTAACCCTAACCTTCGTCCATGGTGAAATCGTCAATAGTGCATGAAAACTCAATCAAAGCATGCAGTTAGCTTTAGAATCAATCAAGGAACATAAATCAATCAATAAAAATTACTAAAAACGCATGAATCATGATGCAAGAATGTGAAAAAAGTTCTGTACAGGATGCGATTGTTCTCACGTTTCTTGGTGTTAGAGCTTATGGTTTTGATTCAAACTCCTTCCTGGAAGCTTCAGGAACACAATGGAATAAGTATTTGGCCTTGAATCGCACTGTAACCTAGTTTTCAGTTTTTGAATTTTGTCAAAAAAACTCAAGTTTTGTTATGGATGTATGGCGCAGCTGGGAGGTCATGGACACTAGGGTTTTCATGTATATATGTACTGGAATGATTAGGGTTAGAAATTGGATCAAAAAATCAATGAATTGATGAAGAGAATATTTGATTTTCCATGCCATAATTTTCCAATCTTTTTCATGCAAATTTGCTTCAAATCATGTCCAATTACCAAGATTCTTTCCAAATCTGATCATGCACGAAATATTGAGTGTATTCCATGCATAAAAAGATTTAAAAACTTAGGTTTAGTATTTTCCACATATTTATTTTAATTAAATGAATTATTAGCATTTAAAAATTCAAATAAATAAATAAAAATGATGAAAAACTTCCCTTTGGGCCAAATGGTCGTGCACATGCCTTGGATAATGATTCTTGGAAGAAAAAGAGGCCCATTAGCATTTTTAAGACATTTGAAGCAATGTTGACTTTTCAAAATATCCAAAAATTTCCCAACTTCCACAAGGCATAACTTGCTCAATTTTTAAGCTTTGCTCATGTTCTTGGACATTTTGGAAAGGTCTTGAAGTCCTCTAACCAATGCCTTTGGTCCCATGCCATTTTGATTTACCAATCTCAAGTTATGGCCTTTGACTTAAAGTCCCTTTTTGTTGACTTTTGAAAATGACCTACAATGTTGAAATTGATAACTTTTTGTGAGAGCATTTATTGGACTCGAAGTGTGAAGAGGGGTTGTAGGAAATGTCTTTATCTTCAAAATGAGCTTTGGATGGAATTTTTCTGATAATCCATGTGGAAGTTATGCCTTGGTCAAGTTACAATTGACTTTTTCAACTGTCCAAATATGGAAACTCTTGCATCTTGAGACTTTTTGAGCCAAGCTTTGAGAATCATGATCAAGCCTTGATCAAATGATGTTTGTGGCTTCAAAATGAGATGTTGACCAAAAATTTGAACTTTTGACTGTCAAATGACCATTTTGCCCCTACAGTTGACTGTAGAGCAATTAGGGTTTTTGACTGTGCAATTTTGTGCTGTAAGTCTTGAAACTTGGTATGAGGATGCTTGGCCATGTTTATAGGCATGTGGGACTTGATTGGACCCTTGGAAACTTCATTCTCTTTGTCAGAACCAAAACCCTAATTTTTTACTGTTAGGAGGCCCTTGAACTGTGCAACCCTTGGGGAGATTTTGAAACTTTGACTTTACAAATTTTGAAGAATATGGGAGGGCAAATTTTGGGGTACAACATCTTCCAACTTGTCAGTTCCATTTGTTAACATCTTGACAGACTTAGTCATCTGATCAAGTTTGGAGTTCAACATTAGAACTTCGCCTTCGAGATGGCTTATAGTAGCAGTGTCTGCCTTCTTCTCAGCCTCCAACTTTACTATGAGCTTTTTCTGTTTCTCATTTTGCTGACAGACTTCAGCACTTCTGATACATAGCTTCTTGTAGGATTCAGCAAGTTCTTCAAATGTCACTTCCTCATCACTAGAATCATCATCAGAGTTACAAATACCAGATAGTGCAGTAACTAGTTTAGTAGATTCTTCTTCAGAGTTACTTTCTGAGTCACCAACAGACCAAGTAACAGACATTCCTTTCTTTTGTTTCTTAAGAAAGGTAGGACATTCAGCTCGAATGTGCCCATATCCTTCACATCCATGGCATTGGATTCCTCTGCTTTGATTTCCCTTTTCTTCAGACTTAGTTCTTCTGCTGGAGTCATAGGATCTGCTAGTGTTAGAGGAAATGTTCTTGACATTTGACCTTGACTTTGGGTCCATTCTCTTGATGAGTTTGTTGAACTGCCTTCCAAGCATAGCTATAGCTTCTGAAATATTCTCTTCATCACTCTCATTGCTTTCATCTTCAGTATTGAATACAAGGGCTATGCTCTTGTTTTTCTTATCAACATTTTTACTGATCCCCATCTCAAATGTCTGAAGTGACCCAATGAGTTCATCAACCTTCAAGTTGCAGATATCCTGAGCTTCCTCTATAGCAGTCACTTTCATTGCAAACCTTTTAGGCAAGGATCTGAGAATCTTTCTCACCAGCTTTTCTTATGACATCTTTTCTCCCAATGCTCCTGAGGTGTTGGCAATTTCCAAGATGTTCATGTGAAACTCATGAATGGTCTCATCTTCCATCATCCTCAGATTCTCAAATTTGGTAGTGAGCATCTGAAGTCTTGACATTTTTACTTTGGATGTACCCTCATGGGTGGTTTTGAGGGTGTCCCAAACATCCTTGGCCAGTTCACATTGATGTACTAGTCTGAATATGTTTCTATCAATTCCATTGATAAAGGCATTTAATGCTTTAGAGTTACCCAGAGCTAACTCATCTTCTTCTTTGCTCCATTCATCCTCAGGTTTCAGACTAGTCGTCCCATCTTTCCCAGTTATGGTGGGATGGTTCCATCCTTTGTCAGCAACTCTCCAATCCTTTTTGTCCAGTGACTTCAAGAAGGAAATCATACGAGGTTTCCAGTAGTCATAATTTGATCCATCCAGAATAGGTGGTCTGTTCCCAAATCCTCCTTCCTTGTCCATAGTGCCAGAAAATAATATCCCTAGATCTCACCCAGAAAGACAAGCAGGGTGCCCGCTCTGATGTCAATTGAAATTCTGGCAACAGATACTTAATGTCACAGTGAATGTTATGACACCGTATCTGACAACAGATACTTAATGTCCACGTGAGCATTTGATCTGGACAATATACTTCAACTCAGAGTAGCACACCAGATTCCTGAAAATTCTCAGGAATAATAAATCTGCACAACAACTTGATCAGTACAGGATGTCTTAACATTGGTTATGACATCATGTATCTTGCTCAGTGATTTTAGTAGAATTCAGTACATATGATCATAGCTTAATCATCATGATATTTACTCATACTGAGTAGTTCCTGTAGAACATTCCTTCTGCAGAATTTACCTTTATCCCAGAATGTTATGACATCAGTCATGACATTCGCAAATCTGGTTTTACCAAAAAATAATGCCAACAAATAAACACTTACACTCTCGACTAACGAGGCGTGTCTTACGGACGAGTCTACTGGGGAGGTGAGGCGTTTGGCCATTGGGAATTTTGAATTTGGAGAGGTAGTATATTTCGGGAAGCGTTTCGGTGAAGTAGCACAATGATGACCTAGGGCTAGAGTATCATTATGACGACCCTAGGGTTCCCCAGGCGCGAGTTTTGTATGCGCGGGCTATTTCAGCTATAAATACGAGAGGAACAGGGCATTTAGTATTGTTCTCCTTCTGTTTCGTCTGCTCGCATTAGCTCGACAGTCGACCACCGGTGTTCGCATAGTTTCTCCGCTCGTTATCATCCAGTTTCACCTCTTTATCTTTTATTGGTAAGTTTCTGATCTGCCATTTGTTGTTCTCTTTTTCATTTTTGCTTCTTACTTTCTAGAGGTGCATGCGGTCAGGATTTAGGGTTCCGTTAGGGGGGAGATTGTTAGAAACTCATGGTGGTGGATGTCATTTCCGTGGTGTATGACTATCAGAGCCATCGTGGGCTTTCCTCGAGGGTTTGGTGTTTGTGCCGTATGTAGCTTATTTAGGGCTTGACATTTTTTTCTGCAATCTGTACCCGTTAGAGTGCCCCAGTGTGGGTCTAGGGCTTTTCCTGTAATTTTATGCCTGTTAGTGTACCTCAGTGAGGGTTTTAGTCGGGGATATGATCCTTGTTTCCCAGTGCCCTTTTGCTTGTTTAGTGGTGGAAGGATGGTTCTAACACTGGTGTCGAGCTCATCATTTTCCTCTTCTTTTCAGGTTCCATGGCTGACGATGATCAGGTCATTATTTCGAGCGAGTCTATAGAATCCTCTGGGAGTTCTTCGAGCGAGATCAGCAGCTCGTCGAGCATCTTGGAAGTCTCTGGGGACATGCCGGACCAGACGGATCAACCGATGGGGGATCTCGATGCGGGGACATCCTCTTTGGTTAATGAAAACTTATTTCCTCCTTAAGATGACGAGAACCCTCAGGAATGGGTCACAAAAGACCCCTGGGAGTGGCAGTCGTATTTTTATGAGCACGGGGAGAAAGTTTTCACTGATGTATATACTCGCGAGAAAGGGGCCCCCGGGGAGTGGTCGTTGTATATCCCAGGGAAGGACAATAGAATATGCTCGAAATATCATAGGAGACGGATCTCGATGTATGATATCGTCTTTCGAGAGATGGGCCTCCGCCTTCCCTTCTCCAACTTCGAGGTAGTCGTTTTTTGGCATCTGCAGGTGGCCCCTTCTCAGTTGCATCCGAACAGCATCGCGTTCGTGCAGGCGTTCCAGATAGTGTGTGACTATCTAAAGATAGGGGCCACGATCCCATTGTTTTAACATCCATAGGAGTAGGACCGATGGAAAATGGGGATGGTTCTCCCTCAAGCAAGGAAATGAGAAGTTGTTTAAGGCCTATCCGGAATATGTCCGTTATTTTAAGGACAAATATATCTTGGTACAACCCTCCTCGATGAAGGCAATGTTGACGGTATTTAGGACCATTTCGTCGCTTAACAAGGATGGGACTCCTCGTGTGAACGAGCTAGGGGAGCCCACCGCGACGTTAATTTGCAAGTTCCCGTTTCAATGGACCAGTAGGCACTTAAAGCGAGAATTGAGCTCCTACATTTGGAGAGAGGGGGAGCTTGGGGATGAGGACTTGGAGAGCTTCGAAACTCTGACTTTGTTTGTAGCTCAAATCCCTTCAGTTCAGTGAGTTGGTCGAGGAGGTAGGACAATGCTGGATAGAAACGGGGAGCCCGTGTTCAATCCGGGTCTTATAAACATCAGGGAGCTCCTCAGAAGCTAGGATCCCGTTAGATATCTAGGTATATATATATTATTTTCCAATATGTGGTCGTCATTTTTTGACTCGTTTTTTTACTGACTCTTCTCTTTTTTGTTTGTTTTGCAGAAAACATGAATCCTGCCTAGGAACGTCTGGCCAAGACACTTGTTGCTCGGGAGAGAAAGGCTAAGAAGGATGCACAGATTAGCATAGGTCCAATTCCTGCTTTTGGGTCGGGTGGGTCGTCCTCGACTTTAACCATAGTTGCTCTATCTCCTACTGCTGTTTCCTCGAAGTCGAAGAGACCTCGACCCAAGGGGAGCATTGACCTTACCGGGGAGACAGGAAAAGGAACTTATGATCTGCCTCCTTGCTGGCTGGAGAGGTCTTTTTTTTAGGGTGCGACTCTCCATATTCCTCAGGCCGAATCTCTCCTTCTCGAGGGAACGAGTCGGCCGGAGAAGAGGGCGACGTTGGCCCAAGACGCAGGTGGTTTGATGCGGATCTTGGAGATGACCGTTGCGTACAACGAGGGGAGTTCATCCCAGGAGATAGAAATGAAGAATCTCTGGGCCAAGTTGGCAGTGACCGAGAAGGCCTTGGTCGATAAAGACAAAGCCCTAAAGCTGGCTAAGGCAGAGTCGGGGAAGTTATCTGAGGAATGCAGCGCTCTTATGCTTGACAGGGAGAGTCTTGAGGGGAAGGTAGCGGCCTTGATTGCCGAGATTGTGCCCACTGAGGATGAGCCAGAGGACACCAAGGACTTGAAGACTCGGGCTGAATTAGTTGCCCGTTTCCAGCTGGCCGTGGATGATGCTCAGGCCACTTCTGAGGGGAGCTTTGATAACACGGTGAATCAGATACGTGTGTTGATTTCCGGTGTTGAGTTCAACACTTCGGGCATGGGGGTCAACTAATACGTGGCTGACGGTCAGATTCTGGTTCCCAACTACCTGAGGGATATTATCGATCAACTGGATTGGGGTCCCGTTCGATTATCGCCTATTGTCGAAGGAGAAGCCGAGGGATGATTGTGTATTTGTTTCGGCCTGCGTTCCGTATTTGTAATATTTTTCATTTTCCTGGGTTGTTGCCCATTTATGTAATATTCATACAATTTTGGCCCAAGTGGTCACTTTATTTATTTTTCCGGTCATTGGCCGTTTTTTTTCCGAATATTTAACTTATGTTATTTGCATGCTTGTTAACAAGTTAGCCCGATTAGGACTTTCATATTTTGCTAAGAGTTTGTATCAGGAATATGCTCGTTTTGTATGTTCGTCGGTGCAGGGAAACCGATCAAACGGCCAGGGAAAACTCCAGGCGAGGGCCAAAACTCAGGTCTCGTTTCGAGGGACCCGGGTTCGGCAGCGAGAACATTCTATCGCGAGTCGAGCATTCTACCATCGTGGCACAAAGACTATGGAGCTCAGTCGAGTTATCCATGTCGGGCTGATGGCGCACTTGTCAACTGAGCGGAGCCTCGCCCCTTCTGAATACTTTGGGTGCTACACTTGTGCCTAGGCGTGCACGTGTTGTCGGGCTTAGGCGAGCCTGTCTTTATCGACCAACTTGCCGACTGCTCAGTGTTTTCAACTGTAGTATTGTTTTAGCTTTTCAGTGTTCCATGATCGAACGAGCTGTTCCCCTTGTAAGTCCTCTAAGTAGTACGCTTTGGTCCCCGTTTTCGCGTAGACGCGATAAGGACCTTCCCAGTTTATTGCAAGCTTGTCTTCGCGAGATTCTTTGTGATTTCTCTTTAAGACAAGGCTGCCGACCTCAAACTCTCGACGTATGACTTTGGCGTCGTAGCGCATAGCTATATTTTATTTGAATGAGGCCTCTCGTAGGGCCTCCCCCGTTCTGATTTCTTCCACCAGATCTAGTTCTTACCTGAGGGCGATGTCATTCATCTCCTTGTCGAGAGGTTCCTCAGTTCGCCTGGAAGGTTCCTCGATTTCTACGGGGATAACTGCCTCTGTCCCATATGCAAGTCGGAACAGAGACTCCCCAATAGACGAGTGTGTGGTCGTTTGACATTCCTAGAGCATGCTGTGTGACTCTTTGACCCATCGTTTCTTGGTTTCGTCCAACCTTCTCTTGAGGCCTCTGAGTATTACCTTGTTGGAAGCCTCAGCTTGGCCGTTTGTCTGGGGATGCTTGACCGAGGCGAAACGTTGGGTTGTGCCAAGTTTGGTGACGAATTCATGGAATGTGTGGTCCATGAATTAGGTCCCGTTTTCGGTGACTATCGCTTGTGGGATGCCAAAACGAGCAAGAATATTTATTTTTGTAGAAGCGAATGACATTTTGGGCGGTGATCTTGGCCAAGGCTTCGGCTTCTATCCACTTGGTGAAGTAGCCGACCGCTACTATTAGATATTTGTTCTGATTGGTTTCGACCACGAATAGGCCGAGGAGGTCTAGTCCCCACCAGGCTAAGGGCCAGGGAAAGGAGAGGGATTTAAGCTCGCTAGGAGGAGCTACATGCATGTCTCAATTTCGTTGGCATTTATCGCATTTCTTTACGTGATCTCTTGCGTCATGCTGCATGGTGGGCCAGTAGTATCCTGCCTGCAAGGCTTTCCTTGCAAGGGATCTCCCACCCAGATGCTGACTGCCGATGCCTTCTTGGATTTTGAGAAGTATCCGTTCCTCCCCGCTTCAATCGATACACTTAAGGAGTGGGATGGAAAATCCTCTTCTGTAAAGTTTTCCCTCGACCAAGACGTACGAGCAGACCCTCCGCCTGACGACGACCGCTTCTTTTGGATCATCGGGGATTTTTCCCTTAGTGAGATGATCGTGTACGCGGGTCATCCAGCAATTGTTATCCCCGATGGTGAATACTCCTAGGGTGGAAGATGGCTTCTGGGTGCTTGATCGAGGTAGTATATCCTGTATTACGGATTTGTTTCTTCCCTTTCTCTTAGTGCTGGCCAATTTGGATAAGACGTCTGCACGAGCATTATGTTCGTAGGGGGCGAGTTGGTCATTTTGACCTGATATTCACCTCGGACATGAGAGGCGACCAACTGGGAGTCGGTGAAGATTTTTACTTCCTCGGCTCCCAGCTCTCCGGCCAGTCGCAAACCCGAGAGGAACGCCTCATATTCGGCCTGATTTTTGGAGGTAGGAAAAGATAGAGCGAGGGAAACTTTGACTAGGATCCCCTCCTTGTTTTCCAGTATGATGCCTGCACTGCTTCTGGTCGAACTGGAGGCACCGTCAACGAAGATCGTCCAACTACACAATCCATCAGGGCTTGCGGGTGATGTTATTTCTGCTACGAAGTAGGCCAAGGCCTGAGGCTTAAGGGCTTTCCTACTCTCGTACTGGATATCGAATTCAGAGATTTCCAGGGACCATTTCAACATTCTACCGTCTATGTCTGGTCTTTCGAGCAGTTGTTTAATTGGTTGATCCGTTCGGATGTGGGCCAGGAAGTAGTGTCTTAGTCTCCTCGCTGCAGTAACGAGGGCCAGAGCTACTTTTTCGATTTGTTGGTACCTTGCTTTTGGGCCTTATAGGGCCTTGCTTATGAAATAGATTTGCCTCTGTCCTTCATAGGTTTCTCTTACCAACGCCGCACTTATCGCTTCAGAGGCGACGACCAGATAAAGGTAGAGGACTTCATCCTTCTCGGGATGAGATAGGATGGGTGGATGTGAGAGTGCCCTTTTCAAATGAACGAGGGCTTGCTTGCACTCGGACGTCCATTCGAAGGTGGATTCCTTGCACAGGAGCTTGAACAAGGGAAGCGCGTGCTGGGCGGATTTTGCCACGAACCGAGAGAGAGAGATGTAAGCATGCCGTTTAAGATCTGGATGGATTATTTCGAGGTGGGTGTCGAAAATTCAGAAAATTCCCGACATTTGTCAGGGTTTGCCTCGATGCCTCATTCCATTAGATAGAATCCGAGGAACTTTCCTGCTCGTACGTCGAAGGTCCATTTTTTTGGATTAAATCGCATCCGACACTTTCGAGCTTGTTCGAACACCTTTTTCAGATGGGCGGCATGGTCGAGCTCTTCGGTGGACTTGACGATCATGTAGTCCATGTAGACTTCGAGCATGCGTTTATCTCGTCGTGGAAGACTTTGTACATCATACGCTGGTAAGTAGTGCCCACGTTCTTTAGGCCGCAGGGTATTACATTGTAGTAATAGTTGCCCGACTTGGTCATGAAAGCGGTATATTTTTTATCCGTTTTTGCCATGGGGATCTGGTTGTAACCAGAATATGCATCCATGAATGATAGTAGTTTGAAACCGAACAAGTTGTCGACCAGTTTGTCAATATTGGGGAGGGGATAGGCATCTTTCGGGAAAGCCCGATTTAGATTAGTATAGCCAATGCACATACGCCATTTTCCATTAGATTTTTTAACGAGGACTACATTAGAGATCCAAGTTGTGTACTGGGATTCAGAAATAAAGTGTGCCTCTAGGAGGTCTTTTTTAGCCAATTCAGTAGCCTTTGCTTTCTCAGTTGACTGCTTCCTTTGGTGTCGCGCGTCCGTCTTGATGGTAGGATCAATGGTCAGGTGATGGCATGCGACCTCGGGGTCTAAACTGGGCATCTCGATCGCACTCCAGGCGAACAAATCAAAATTTTCCCTTAGGCAAGCCTTGAGTTGCCTCTTCGCCAAGTCGGGGAGGTCCGCTCTGATCTTCACTCCCCTGGAGGGGTCTTCTCCGAGAGGGACTAGCTCGAAGTCACCGTATGGGATGGGCCGTGCGTGACTTAAGGGTTTGTTATGGCCAGGGGAAGAGGTTAATTCTTCGTCCTCGACCATCGGCTCTTTCCCTCTCCTCCTCTGCTCGACCCGGTCTTCCATGGAGAAGCGACTGTCGAGGTCAATTATGTCAACCCTCGGCAACAGCCTGGATTCCTCAGAGCTGGAGGGCAGTATGGCTCTAGTGGTCGTCCGAGGTTGGGCGTTGATGGAGCTGAGGCCCTTCGCAGAAGCTTCGAAGCACCTCCTGGCTGCTTGGATGTCCCCGTGAAGAATGGAAACCAAGCCCTCGGCGGTGTAGTATTTCATCTTGTGATGAACGATGGAGGGGACCGCGATGAGCTCGGCGGTAGTGGGTCTCCAGAAGATGAATTGGTAGAGACATGGGAAATCTAACACCAAGAATAGGATCTTGATGGCTCGGGCCGTTATCCCCCTCCCAAAAGTGACGACCAGCTCTATCTATCCCCATGGCTTCGTGCTGGCCCCGTTGAAACCTTGAAGATCAGAACCCACGTAGGGGGTTAGGTGGATCTCGTTCAGCTGTAAAGTGTTGAACAGTCGGGCGTACATGATGTCCACCGAACTCCCCTGGTCGACCAAAATGCGACGCACGTCAAAGTTAGCCATCTGAGATCTCACGAGTAGTGGGATGCTCGAATTTAGGGCTCCTCCTGGTAACTCTTCTCTGTAAAATGCAAGGGGGTGGGATCCTCCTCAGAATTTTTCGAGCGTGGCGTCCATCTCAGAGTTAGCCTCGATGAGTTGGTTGAACCTCCTCTTCACCGATCCAACAGTGTTCCTGTTGAACCCTCCGCCGGAGATGACCATGGTTGCAGGGAAGGATTCCCACGGACCGTGGGAGGAGAAGTATAGGGGGATGTTCTCCATGTTCGAAAAGTAGAAGTCTTCCAGTTGTGAGATTCTCAAGGTGATCGGAATAGGGTCAAGGTCTGGGGATTTCTTCCCTTCCTCGACATTCTTGGTTTCTGGTGCTTCGTCACGGCCACCCTCCTTCTTCTTATATTGCTTGAGGTGACCGTCTCTGATTAGTATTTTGATTGCATCCTTGAGATGGATGCAATCCTCTGTGTTGTGGCCGTGACTCTTATGGAACCTGCAGTACTTGCTCTTGTCAGTTCCTGGCTTTGACGGTGTTTGTCGGGGGAAGCGCACCCCAGCTTGCTTGAATTCAGAATTACCACATTTAGAAAGAATACGCTCCCTTGAGGTTGTCAGGGGGTGTAGTCGTGGAAACGACCGGCTGGCCCCTTGTAGTCTTTAGGATCACGGGACCTGTCTTCCCGTTTCTTCTCCCCTCGACGGGATGTCGAGGGTTCATCATTCTTTGAGGGTTTGGCACTCTCTTTGTGCCTGGATTCCCGGGCGCTGTTGGCCGCTTCCTTCTTTTCATACTGTATGTATGCCCGGGCCTTTAAGAGAAGGGAATCGAGCGTGGCTAGTGTTTCTATGCCCACAACCTTGGCAAAGTCGTTGCGGGGATGGAGCCCGCGCTCGAGTAGGTATGTCTTCATGTTATTCGTTGTCAGGACCTGGACCACTTCTTTGTT
Source organism: Vicia faba (assembly GCA_948472305.1). Taxonomy (NCBI): domain Eukaryota; kingdom Viridiplantae; phylum Streptophyta; class Magnoliopsida; order Fabales; family Fabaceae; genus Vicia; species Vicia faba. The sequence continues at coordinate 1,599,183,005 of OX451736.1, forward strand.
AAACCGTTCAATATACATGCAGAGACTCGTCCCTGCCTTGTATGATCGCTTCGACCGAAGCTTCTAATTAAGGGTGTCGACGGGAGGCAGTGAAATGCCTCGAAAACATTTTCCCGAGTTGTTTCCACGAGGTGATGGATTCGTTGGGTAAACTTTTATACCATGCCATCGCCCCCTTCTTGAGAGTGGTCGGGAAGAGTCCGCATTTGATGGCTCCCCTGACCCCTCTATAGTTGAGGAGGGCATCGACGTTCTCGATGTGCTTGTCAGGTTCTGTTGTTCCGTCGTAGGTCCCTAGAGTGGGAGGATTCTCCAGGCCGACAGGGAGCGGAGCTTCGGTGATCTCTCTCTATAGCAGGCCACGAGGCTCGTCATCCTCACTATTGACGAGAGATGGAGAAGGAGAGTGATAGTTTCTCCCCTGTCGGTCGTCACAGTCTCATCAGGGGAAAGGGCTCCTTTGTTTCTGCTTCGACTCGAGAGAGGGCAGTCGAGCTCGGTCTATTTTCCTATTGTCCTTCCTCTTCTTGAAAGATGGGGAGTCTTGATCTCTGGGGGGAGGTGTGCGATTGTGTTTCTTGAAGAAAGAAACATCGCGCCTATCCTTTCTGGGCGGTGGGCCACACCCGGGTGGCGATGTACTGGGGGAGTTTCGTCTTCGGGCTCTCCGAGGAGGAGATCTTCAGCGTATGTTCTCCCATGCCCCTATCCTTTGATTCTGTTAAAGGATGAGGGTGTTGGTCTGATTTATAGCAACGAGCAGTGCTGCCATGGCCGGGTTGATGTTAAGAGGGATAGGAACTGGTTACATGTTTCTGGAAGTTCCTCAGTAGGATTCTTGGAATATCCCTTATCCAAGAGTTGGTCGTTGCCATGCCGGGCATCAGTGGAATCAGGGGATGCGATTTGTCCGTCACGGAAGCCCAGGTTGTCCTCAAGGTGAGGGTGTTTTTGGCTTCCATCAGTCTTGCGAGCGGGGGAAATAATGGTTTTTCCAAGCATCTAAAGATCATCATGGTCGGCCATGATTAGAGAGATGAATCTTGAAAGAAAAGTTGCTTTGATCTTAGGTTCTGAGGGAAGAAAGACGGGGATAGAAGTTTCCTACAGACGATGCCACTGATCTTGATGGTTGATCAGAACCTGGAGAGTGGCCGAAGGATGATCTTCAGTCGGGCTGTATGCTGAGGAGAAAAGGGGTTGTACCTGCAAGGCACTCCAACAATCAAGTAAGAGCGGGAACAAGGAGGTACAAGCAGAAATATCAGGTAGTGAGTAGTGAATATTGGATACCTGGCCCTCACAGGTGTTAGGGTTTATATAATGCCCCTGGCGCGTGGCCATTGGTTCCCGATTTCTCGCCTAGATATGTGAATCCAGAAAATCAAGTAACTGTCAAGACTTGGTCAGACCGGGCGGATGTGCTCGTAACTAGCCGTTGGTTCTGAGGAGGGGACTAGTTACATGCATCACTCCGGCCGATTCCTGATGGTCTGCACGATGTTGGCATCGGGCAGGCAGAGAGGATGCTCGTCGATCATCATGGCCTGCGCGAAGGGCAAATGGCTCGTTTCCCGACAGGGGATAGCCATACGGGCGATCCGGGTTATGGTCGGGTGGGACCAACCTGTGGAGATTCCTGGGATGGGCCAACCAAGATGTCGGGCAGTCCAGAACAAGAACCTAGTCTTTACACTTATAGCAACAACTTATCTGACAAATAGTTTTTGATATCTGAGCTGGAAGCATAAGCTTGTCTGAGAAACACCTTATCTTGATATCTGATCATTGAAGCAAAAGCTTGATATCAAAGTAGATCATATCTGTCGTGACTTATGAAGTAACAACTTATTTGAAGAAGTACAAGTGGATCTTGTTTCTGTTGAGCATCCAACATTCATCAAAACTGCTGATGTTTCTTCAATACCGGATGCAATAGTCTTTCTGAGGCATGCTAAACACAATTATGATGATTCTTCAAACAGCAATCCTGAATCAATTAGAATGTTTTATCTGCACACTTAAAGAAGTATTAGAGTTCAAAATTGTTACATATAAACTATATGTATTGTTATCATCAAAACTAAGAGATTATATGCAGAAACAAATCTTGTTCTAACAATCTCCCCCTTTTTAATGATGACAAAACCATGTATTTTGATGAAAAATTTTACAACGTAATATCATAAACATATATAAGAGTAAGTTTAGAAAATCTCCCCCTGAGATAAACAAGATCCCCCTGATTTTAGGACTTAAGAATATTTAGAAGAGAAAAGGGATATAAGAGCACTGTTATCATATCTAAGCATTGCCATCTTTCTTATTGCCTGATTAAAGAATAAAATTCTTTTTAATTCTTATTTGAGCTTGACTTAATCCTAAATTATTTTCAATAAAGCTTGATTTCCTAGAATCTTCTAAATGATAGAAGTTTTATATCTAATCTTGATTTTTTAGATCCCATGATACATTAGAAGTTCTTTATAAGAACCTTCTAAATAATAGATTCATTTGCTTATCAGCATGTTCCTAAAACAACATTCTTAAAACATTCTTGCATTTGAGTTTTGTTAGAATGTAAGAAATGGATTTTAAAGAATTAGATATATCAAAATCATCACTATCTTTATCCCCCTTTTTGTCATAATCAAAAATATTTTTTAAAAAATCATCTGTTAGAAAAATAACTAGCACAAAATAACATATATGTTTAGAAGTATATTCATGGATAAAACAACGATGGTACAAGGAAAAGAAAAATTAAACAAAGAAGGATTAGAACAGCAAAAAAAAACCTTTTACAATAGGAAACCTAGGGAGATTAAGGGTTAGAAGACAGAGGGTTTTTTTGGACAAGTTGAGAAAGCAGGTTGGAGATGTTCTCATTGAAGGCATCTTGCTTGACAAGACTTTCTTTGAAGAATTGTTGCTCTTTATGCATATCTTCAAGATTTATTAGCAGAAGAGGAAAGGATTCATCTTTATCTAAACCCTTGGAAGTTCCTTCGATTTCCTTCTCAGTTGAAATTCTAGCATCTTCCTCAATTTCTTTCTCAATTGCAGCTTTCTCAGCAACCTCTTTTTCTGCAGCCTCTCGTTCAGCAGCCTTCCGGGCTTCTTCAGCTAGATACCTTTCTTCAGCTTTTTGCACATATTTAACTTTACTCTAAAAAGAGAGGTTTCTGATTCTGAGAACCTCAATAGACATCCATATGTTAAACCTGTTCCAGCTAGATTTCATAAAAGAGGAATCATTTCTGGAGCTAGACTCCTCATGGAGCTTTTCACTCTCCTTTCTGCATTGTCCTTAAAGTTAGATATTGCTTCATCAAGGCTAAGGCTGAGAGGTTGTGTGGTAAAGGTATGATGAACATAATTAGTTTCTTTATCAGAACCATTTTCATCAAAAATGGTTTCATCAGAATCATCTGATTTAGAGGAGATTGTGACATTATTATTAGGGTGAGTTGACTTTAGATCAGATAGAGTAGAGGTGTTGGTAATGTTCAGAGGAGCTTGAGTGGTGTTGGTTGTGAAAGTAGAGAGATATGGTAGGTTGTTTGAAATGGTGAGAGGTTCTAAAGTAGAGACATAAGAAGAATGATTATTAGTAGTGAGGATGGCTTCTGCAGTAACAAATTCAGAAATTGGTAGGGATAAGATAGAAGTAAGAGGAGATGTTGAGAGACTAGTGGTTATTTGTTGAGATGTAGAAGTGGAAGTTTGGGTGATGGCAGTGGCAGATGAGAAGGAAAATGAAAGAAGTGATCCAATTAAGAGAGGTGTAGAGGTTTGATGAATAAAGGTTAGAGGTTTTTAATAAAATGATGAAAAAGAGGTTTCTGAGGTGGAGGTTAAAGTGATTTGTGGAGACTATAGATTATTTTGGATTTTTCAAGAGGAGCAGAACTAGAGATTGATGAAGGTGGAATGGACGAAGTAGTAACTATGGAAGTAATTTGTGGATGAAGAAAAGGAATTGATGAAGTAATTTTCCAACAATAGGACCAGAAACAACAGGATTAGAAGATATACTAGATGAAGCAGCAATAACAACTTTCTGAGCAGAATTTCCAGATTCTCTTGGCACCAGAATTCTTAGTTTCTTCTCTTGAGTGTTGTTCTTTTTCTTCAGAGATGAATCAGACTCCTTTTGTATGGGGAAGGGGTTTATCCAAAAGTGAATCATACTCAAATGTAGATGCATCAACTCCTTCAACTGCCCGACGATTGAAATAATTTTCCAAGACCCCAGGTGGATAAAGTTTAGTGAAGAGAGGATAACCATCAACTGGTACCCTTTGAATCTTAACACTATGTAGATCAACAGGAACTTTTAGTTTTGTTACAACCCGAGACTTATCAACAATGTCCACACTCTTAACATTGTTACAATTGAAGGGTTTTCCAGTTATTGCTACTACATCTCCCATGAGCTTCATATTTGTTAGATGGTCTATAAAACCACTTTCAATCAGAATGTATGAAATGAGTCTCCCTAGAGGAATATAGGTTTTCTTAGGCTTTCCTGTTTCACCACTTCTAGTTTATTTAAAAATATCTCTCAGATAGTTAAAGAGAAGAGATGTAAGATGTATCTTAGTTCCTTTTAACAGATAAAACAAAATGAATTTTTTATCCGCATTGACGTAATCAAATGAGCTGCTAGGTGTTATTGGATGAATGCACCCCAAAATGATTCTAAACCAAACACGAAATTTTTTGGAAAGTTCCATAACCTTAGTGGGTGGTTTTCCTTCACGTAGTACTACCTTTAATCTTGTATAGATTGCGGGTGTTATTATATTTTCCAGATATTTTTATTTTGAGTTGGCATGATAAACCAATTTTCCTCATGCATTTTCCTTCCCAAGTAAAGCAGTTATAAATCTCTCAGTGATGACAATTGTAATGCCTAAAACATGGGATACAATGTATTTGTCATCAGCTTCAGCAAATCTCCAGAATTCTTTTATCAACTTTGTGAAAATAGGGCCATAGAGGCGATTGAAGTAGACATCCCAGCCTTGGAAATATAGTTCCTTGGTTAAGTCCAACCCATTTTATTTGAGATTTTAAAAATCTACAAGAAGTTCAGAAAGAACTTCTAATTCATCAATAGGTGTAGACAAATGAACATGCTTAGGATGATTTAGAATATAAGTTTCTTTAGGTGGATGAAATGAGGCCAGAGATTGTTTCAGGGTCGAGGAAGTAGAAGGCGTAGAACTTAAACCAAGTTAATATGAATCACCTTGTTGCATTTGTTGCAAGGATTTTCCTTGTCGAAGTACTTCTTGAGAAAAATCAAAGACTTGTTGTTGTTTTGTGTTGTACCCCAAAATTTTCCCTCCCATTTTACTCAAGACATGCTCATTGAGGTCTTAAATTGCTCAAGGTTGACCAAGAATTAATAAGACAAATTCTCCTCCTAAGCAATAAACCTCTAATTAGGGTTTCACTTTTCACCAAGATGTGTGAGCTCCAAATGTCTCAAATGTTTTCCATAGTCATAATATGTCTTCAAGATTGTCCATGACAAATTTCATGCCTTACACTACAAGTTTGCTCAGTCAATTGCTCAAATGTTTAAAAATCAATTGTACTAGGTCAAAAGTCAACTGTGGCCCATATAGAGTCAAACTTCAAGATTTTTGGTCAACATTAACATATTGAAGTGATATTCATCATTTAATCAAAGTTTGATCATGATTACTCAAGGAATGCCCTTAATTCATCAAAAGTCAAGAATTGCAAAATTAGGGTTTCTATAAGAAAAGTCAACTAAACTTTGACCAGGCATAACTTTCTCATACTTTATCCATTTTCCCCAACCAAATATCATTTTGAAAATAATCCAATTCCCTACAACTTCTATTTTTTCCAAAATTCCAAGAAATGCACCATTTGAAAGATACAAGCTCATACATTACAGGTCATTTTCAAAAGGTCAACAAAAGACACTTTTTGTCAAGACCATTTACATCAAGATAAAGTCTTCAAATGCAAAATTAATCAAGAGGGGTTGAAGTAGACATCTTGGACTTTTGAAAAGTCTAATATCATCATCATGATATAAAAGTTGAGCAAGTTATGGATTGACCAAGTAGGGAAAATTTGAGAAAATTCAAAGATTGTGTATTGAGAAAGTTTGAACTTTTAGGCCAATGACCTAACTTTTTGAGGTTAAAACACTCTCATGACCTTATGAAGAACCTCTAAATCCATTTTTGCATGCCTTTTATTTTATGTATATTTATTTTGATTTTTCTTAAATTTAAAATTAAATAAATACAAAATAAATGCATAAAATAATAGGTTAATGATTTTGACATATGGGCTGGTGTTTTGGGTCAGCCTTAAGACCCATTTTTCGTGCAAATATTTCCAGGTTCACTCAAGACACAACATGTCATGAAATCTTCAAATTTGGCAAGTTTTCAAATGGAAATATTTTGTTTTCATCATGGCTTTATGGCTTGGATTCTTTCCCTATTTCATCCTCAATCTCACTTCCTCTATTTATACAACACATATGCAAGCATTATAGACGGATACATCGCCCCACATGTTTTGCAGGCACCCTCAATTCAAACTAGTGATCATACATTGCTCCTGAAGTTCCCAGGGACCTGTTCTATCCATTCTCAAAGCTTGAAATGTCCCAGATCATCAGATCCAAGTCATTATCGTTTTGGTATAATCTCAAATTCAAATCTTTATTTTTACGAATTGTTGAATGTTTTAACATTTGTGTATAAGTTTCTGGGCATCCTTAGAACATGTTAAGAGCATTACATGGAATGCTTGACGTCTAGATCGTGAGATGCCATGTTCAAACCGTGCTAGGGTTTTTGATTCGTAACCTAGAATATAGGAGTTTTCTGGCCAATCTAAGGACAGATTCGTGATCAGGGTGGAACTTTAAGCAAGATAGTGTCTTTGTTTTGTCTTAAAACTAACAATTTTGCAGGATCCATGTTTTGATGCACCGGAGAAGACAACCGGAGTTTGACTCCGGCGTCCCTCCGGTCGTTGGACTCAGTCGTGTGCTATGTGGCAAAGAAGCGTGCCCTGATTGGTCCATTTGAATGTAGGGGGCTCATCAACACGCGTTTTATTTTTAAAATATTGATTTGTTTCATTTTCTATTATAATGTTATCATTTCATTCGTAATAACGAATGACCAGACAACTCAGTTGGCAAAGGAACGCATGTGTGAGAGAGAGGACCTGGGTTCGAGTCCCAGGTCATGCATTTTCATTTTTCCTAACATATTATCTGCAGATCTGATGCTTCAAGTCCAAACGCGTGTATCATAAACCATCAACCCAAGCCATCAGATCACCACTTGATCCAGATCCAGCGCCTCCAACGTGCAGAACACCATGCACTCTCTAAAGCATTCCTCACTAGATCCACTAGAAACATGGGTTTCAACAATTTGGGCCTAGCTTTTTTTTAACTTGCACCCCCCAACTTTTGTTTTTACTACCCAAGCCCACTTATTTTTTTTCTTTTTTGTTTTATCTTTTATTTCTTTTCTTAATTTGTTTTAATTTGTTTAATTAGTATAAAATAGATAAAATCACAAAAAATATAGTTTTAGGTTTTTATTATTTTAATTTCGTAAATTAATTAAAAATTACTTTAACATTTTGCTTAATTTAAAATTAATAGAACTTAGGATTTTAATTTATTTCCTTTTCATATTAAAAATACCAATAACTTAGAACTAGGTTTATTTTTTATTTTAATTTAATAAATTAATTGAGTTAATTATTTTGACCTTTTTTTTTATAAATTAAAAATCCATCTAGAATTAGGTTAAATTTTCTTATTTCTCAAACAAATACCAAAAATATTAAGTTGTATTAGAATTATTATTTTTTAATTAATAGTTTTATTTTAGTTTTATTTTAATCTAATAATTAGACTTAATTTAGTTTAATGAACAAAAACAAAACAAAAATAGTTCTCTTTTAACTTAGAATTAGTCTGGAATTAGATGTCATTTCAATTCACGCGCGTTTTTACCTTTCACATTTTATTTTCATATTTTATGTAACTGCCTACTGGGATGTAATAGAATTAATTAGGACTCTTTACTTTACTGCTTTCTTTATTTTCCCCCAAGTTTTGGACTTGTAATAATCCCCCTCCCGGAAGCCTTGTAATAGATAGATTTATATTTCTGCACTTTTAATTACTGCAAACTATTAACTGTCTAGATGCATGACTAATAGGATTGTATGACAAGAACATAAAATCAAACGTTAGTAAACCTAACACAAGACAAATAATTGAATACAAACATAATTATACATGCGCACCTCTAGGGTACCCCCACTTTGGTTTCCTTCGGAAAAAAATCACATATCTCGAAACGTGAGAGATTTTAGTGGCTACCCTCCGGTTTAAAGATCATAAGTCCCTCGATGACCCTCTCGATGTTGCCTCAGTATGATCTTAAAACCCTAGGGTATTTACTAAAGTTTCTTGCCCAATTTCCTTTATGATTGTATAAACGTCCCTTCGAATGTCCCTTAAACATCCAACGACTAGGGCTACCTACTCACTAATAGTAGGATAGCACTGTCTAAAAGAAAAGAGGAAAAGAACAACCTTTCGAGTATATTAGATAGTTCTTAGATTTTTTCTCAAATAATTTTTACACTTACACAAAACTTCTTTCAAAAACATTTTTCAAACACTTTGTATATGTTCTCTACCATTCCGAGAAACATTACAAAGTTTGCCGCACTAAGGCGGTTTCAAAAATACTTTTCAAAACACATAAAGCACAAGGTATTTTCAAAATGAGTTAAGCATATAAGATCCCATAGATAACTATGGATGGAAAGGGTGCTAACACCTTCCCTTTCCATAATCTACACCCTTACTCAGAAATTATCTTGAAAGGTCTTTCTCTGTTCTTTTCACCCTTTCCTTGGTTGGATAAAAGAAAAGTCGGTGGCGACTCTTGCTTACCGCAACATTTGCGAATACAAACACAAAACCAGTATAATAGTCGGTCCTGCCACCGTATTATAGAACTGACGACTCTGGTGGGGACTTTAATAAAAGTGGGTGTGATACAGTGGCAGAACCGACTGTTAATACTGGTTTGCGTTTTTTTGTTCGCAAATGTCGCGGTAAGCAAGAGTCGCCACCGACTTTTATTTTATCCAATCAGGAAAAGGAAAAAGAACAGAAAAACCTTTTTCGAGATGTTTCTGAGTACGGGGGGTAGATTATAGAAAGGGAAGGTGTTAGCATCCTTTCTATCCGTGGTTTTCCACGAGCTCTTAGATACTTGCTCATTTTTTGAAATTGCTTTCGTGTGTTTATGTTTTTGAAAAAAAGTTTTGAAATCTGCCTTAGTGCGGCATTTCACTTTATGGTAACCCTTTTATCAATCCTCAAGGGTGTGATAAAATGTTTTTGAAAACTTTGTTTGAAAAGCTTGTCTGAAAGTGTATGTGTAAAAATTGTTATTTTGAGAAAGTACCTAACAGTTATCTACCTACTCAAAAAAAAGCGTTCTTTTCCTCCTATCCTTTAAACCGTGTTATCCTACTAGTAATGAGTAGGTAACCCTAGTCGCTGGATGTTTGAGGGACTATCGAAAGGGACGTAATGGTCATTGAAGGCAACATGTAAGGATACCTTAGCATTTCGAAGGGACTGTCATCATATAGGCAACATCGAGGGACAAGATCATTTCTCGTAGGAAACTCGAGGGATATTAAGGGACTATGATCTTTATGACGATTTTTAGATTGAGGGTCTTTTGCTAAGATATTCCTACATTCGAGGGACATGACCATTATTTTCCGAGGCAACCAAGTGAGATATACCCTAAGGGTGCAAGTGTGCAAATGATTTAATTCCATTATTTATCTTGCAATTAGGGTTTTCTATCGTTCATTTTTATCTTTCCATACAATCCTATTAATCTAAGCATTGCATAAAATATAGTAGCAGAAGGTAAACGCGGAAATGTAAACCTAAGCTATTACAGAGCTTTGGGGCAGTTACATAATAGTGAAGAGTGCGGAAAAGAAATCCTAAAACTATTACATCCCGGAAGCAATTACATGATAATGATAAAAAAAACGGGAAAAATAAAGCTACGCTATTACAATTGAATGCGCCATATACACTTTATCTAGGAAAATAAAAATAAGATGAAAATAGCAAAGAAAATGTTTTGGTGATTTTTTATGAAAAAAATGATTTATGATAATTAATTAAATAAACCTAAAAAAACCGAATTAATTTTAATTAATAAAAAAATGTTAATTTTGAAAAAAATTAATTAAAATATCTAAATCCTAATTAGTTTTAATTAAAAAAAGGTTAATTTTGAAAAAAAGTCAAAAAATATAAAATTAATTAACCTAAAAATTAAATTAGGTTTTTTTGTAAAAAAAAGGTTTGTGAAAAAAAGTTTTGTGGTTAAGTGAATTTAAGATTGAAAAAGACAAATTGGTTAGAAACCAAAAACAAACAATGAAATTAAAAACCTAAAATTAAATTAAAACCTAAAATTAAATTAAAACCTAAAATTAAATTAAAACCTAAAATTAAATTTAAAAAATCTAAAATTAATTTTTCGAGTTTAGGAGGAAAAATCAAAGGTTTGTGAAAAATATTAGGTTTTATGAAAAAAGTTTTAAACAGAAAGAAGGAAAATAGGTAAAATAGATAAAAGGAATGGAAGAAAACCAAAATCAATAGGGGTGGGTATTGAACTCACGCCCTTAACCTTCTCAGGATGTCTGACTCATCATGCATTGGTGGTTGTTCTGTTTTGGCCTCAGTGTTTTGTAATAACCCTGCATGGGACCCTGTTTAAATCTGCAATGTTGAATCTCATGAATACATTAAATAAATTACTATATCATGAAATACAAATAAAGCAAATATATGAAATTTTGTAATGTTAAAACCGATATGGCATGTATGAATGCTTCTACACCCTTTTGATCATGGAGATCAGACCAGCCTTACCCTTACTGGAAAAGTAGTGAGATGTGAGTTTGTAACAACGATGACTTGTTTGTAGTGAGATGGGGGTTTGTAATAAGGATTTCAAGATTTTTAGGGTTCTTGAAAGAATTTGATATTTTGACAGGGTTATGGCAAATGTTTTTCTTCGTTTTGTTGTGTCCTGTTTATGTGAAAAAGTGAGATTATATAATGGAAATTAGGGAAAAGATATGGGCTTTGAATATGCAATTGGGCCTCTAATAACCACAAGCAATAGTGCAGATTTTTATTCACTTGAGTCCGTCACGTTCTAGGCTAAATCGCAGGGGCTTAAGTGCAATTTTTGAAATTGAAATTTGAAAGCAAAATGTAGCCTACATTGATAACTAACTCCTGTCCGAAAATGGGTTCAATCGGATAAACGGTGAATTAGTTATGAATTTTTGAAGTTTTGGCTCAAACAAACATATTTTGGGCTCCAGTGTCAACTCTGACACGTTTTTCAATAAAAAACTGGTATTGATCGGAGCAAAACCCGGCCTTGACTTTGGAAGAAAAGTTGTATATATCTGAGTCAGTGAACTTGTGTAAAAAGATGGGTCCAATCCGATAAAAATTGACTGAGTTATGGATTTTCAAAGTTTCTAACCTAGATGAAATAATATTCAGCATTCAGGATTTTCAGCGCGTCATGCACACTCTGAGCAAAAAAACGAAGGCCTTTTGGATACCGTTCGAACTCAATACCTCCTATGAACACTTAGCCAACTCAATTTTAGATATTTTGGCGCTGGAACCAGCTCGATACGATGAAAATTGCCAAGTTATAATTTTCTGAACATGACGCAAATAAACTTCTGTCACAAATTTTTTGTACGAAAATACTTGATAAATCCGCATTTTTGAAGACCTTATGATCGAAATTGGCTTCCAGCTGTGAGAGATGAAAACGTAGATGACATCAAGACGGAATTTTAGCCACTGGAACGGATTCAAAATAAGCCACGATCTTCAAGTTATGAACTTTTTAGTGCGTAAAAATTGCACTTTCAACACATTTTTCACCATATTTCTTCGAGAAAACTCACACATTCGGAGATCTTCTTTAAAGAATTAACTCTTGAGTCGAACCTCAATTTGAGAATATGTTATTAGAGATATCTTGACGAAAGAACACCTGAATATGACGTGTGGGTTGGACTTGTGAATCTTTGAACCCCGAATCAGTGCAAAACGGCGAATCGATCTTCAGCACGAAAAATACTCTGAGAACATCCATTGGAAAAATAAACGTCACTTGTAACCTGACGAAGCTGGCTAAATATACCTTTATTCCATAACCATAAAACCAATGATATGCGTGTATGAAAATAAAGAGGGTAAATTTTGGGGTACAACAGCTGCCCCTGTTCAATCTTCTTAAACCTAAAGATGTAGATTGGTTAGTCTGTCTTTCGTGATCTGAAGGTGGAAGATGATTGAACACTAGAGTGCCCAAAAATTTGCACTCGTATGAAATGATACTTGACTATATAGATAATGTCGGGAATGGGCTTATAGATGCCATTTAGAGAAGATGACTGAAAGTCGTCGGAGATGGGCTTAAAGACGTCATCTTGAGAATGTGACGGAGAGTCGTCGGAGATGGGCTTAAAGATGCCATCCAGAATAATGATGATTTCGTGAGATATTCCTTTATGGGAATTCCTGTTCCTGTTGTTAGGGAGGACTCCACTGAGGAATGTTGGTCTCTGTCTTGGGAGAAATGGAATTTTAGGAACTTCAGTTGTCCATTACTCTACTGGGGAATCATCTCTTAGTCGAGGAGATGGAAATGAACTGCTATCTGGTCGTGCTCCAGGCCTTACAGTGATTTACTGGGGATAATAAGACTGATTGCTATCTATTCGTGCTCCAGGTTTTACAGTGACTTACTGGGGAGATGAGATTAAACTTGCTATCTGGTCGTGCTCCAGGCTTTGCAATCTCCAAAATTGTTATCTGGTCGTGCTCCAGGCTTCAGAAGGAATTAAGTGGTTATCCGGTCGCATCTGGGTTTCAACTTGAATTTAAGGCATACTATCATCCGGTCGTTTCCAGGATTCAATAGTAATTGGTAGAGTAAACTGCTATTTGGTCGAATTCCAAGCTTCGTAGTACCTCATACTGTTATCTGGTCGTGCTCCAGGTTTCACAGTGTCTCTTGCCGCTTTCTGGTCGTGCTCCAAACTTCACAACGTCTTATATCATTATCCAGTCGTGCTTCAGGCTTCAGTAATTTGGGGAAATTAAGCTGTTATCCGGTCAGTTTCCGGGCTTCATAGCTTTTTTAACTGGAATAGAAATCTTACTATCGATTTGACTGAACCAGGGAAAGGTCTCGAGTTATCTTCAACCGAGAAAGAAATCTTAGCATCGATTTGACTGAACTGGGGGAAGGTCTCAGATTGACTTTGACTGGCATTGAAATCAGGAGAATCTTAGCGGCGATTCGGATGACCCAGAAGAAAGTCTTAGAACATCTTCAACTAGAATAGAAACCTTAGTGTCGGTTTGACTGAACCAGAGAAATCTTGAAAAGTGTTGGAATATCTTCAACTGGAATAGAAACCTTGGTGTCAGTTTGACTGAATCAGAGAGAACTTGTGAGAACTTGATTGCATCTTTCCCTGAAAGGTAGAGTTACTCGTATGTAATGTCATGATGTATGAAATGTATTGAGTAATGATGTTCTCAAAATAAACGAGATTGTGCTATATAATATGTATGTACATGCCATGATGTATCGATATGCAATACTATTGTGATATTCTCTAGTTGGGGAAAATAAATCCTGGACTGCTGCTGGAGAGTATAAGGAGTTGAGTTCTTCGTTTCCATTGGGGATAGTGACCGAAGATGATTAGCTGGAGATTTACATCCATTCTGCTTGAGAATATTCTGCCGGGAGAGACTCTGTCTGAGAATAATCCTGCAGGGAAATGACTCTGTGGGGAAGAGGGATACTCTGTTGGAAGATCTGCTGATTTGGAGAAATAAACTCAGCTGGGGATGAACTTCCATTGCTGGAGAGAAGAGCTATGTTGGAGATTGAGCTTCCGCTGTTAGAGAAATAAACTCTGCTCGGGAGATGGCTTTATAAACTGCTCATGGTTATAAAACTCGATTGGGGAATGCAGATATCAGCTTTCTGAAGGAATCTGCTGGGGAAGGAATTCCTGTTTGGGGACACGAAGGTCAGACCTTGATTGTCTCGGCTCTGTGGGGAATATAGGTATCACTGGCTTGTATGTGATAGTGACTTCGCTTCTAACTGTCTCTTCCCCTTGTACCATGCTGGAAAAAATACATGCAGAGATTTTGTGGATGGATCTATGTCGTGATTGTACTTGAACATCTATTTAATGAGTGTCAGGATGATACCCGTCTCTGGATCATATCTGAACTGTACTTGAAACATGTGTTGAATGAGTGTCAGAATGGTATCCGTCTCTAGATCGCATCTGAACTATACTTGAAACATGCGTTGAATAAGTGTCAGAATGACATCCGTCTCTGGATCGTATCTGAACTGTATTTGAAACATGTGTTGGATAAGTGTCAGGATGGCATTCATATCTGGAGCATATCTGAACTGTACTTTGAAACATGTAAGTGAATGATTATCAGAATGGCATCCGTATCTGGAGCGTATCTAAACTGTATTTAAAACATATGTTGAATGAGTGTCAGAATGGCATCCGTATCTGGAGCGATCTGAACTGTATCTGAACTATATCTGAATGAGTATCAGAATGGCATCCGTATCTGGAGCGTATCTGAATTGTATCTAAGAGCTGAATCTGAATGAGTATTAGAATGGCATCCGTATCTGGAGCGTATCTGAACTGTATCTGAAACATGTATCAGAATGAGTATCAGAATGGCATCCATATATGGATCGTACCTGAACTGTATTTGAAACATGTGTTGAATGAGTGTCAGAATGACATCCGTATCTGGAGCGTATCTGAACTGTATCTGAACTTTATCTGAACTGTATCTGAATGAGTATCAGAATAGCATCCGTATCTGAAGCGTATCTGAACTGTATCTAAGAGCTGAATCTAAATGAGTATTAGAATGGCATCCGTATCTGGAGCGTATCTGAACTGTATTTGAAAGCTGAATCTGAATGAGTATTAGAATGGCATCCGCATCTGGAGCGTATTTGAACTGTATCTAAAAGCTGAATCTGAATAAGTATCAGAATGGCATCCGTATCTGGAGCGTATCTGAACTGTATCTGAAAGCTGAATCTGAATGAGTATCAAAATGGCATCCGTATCTGGAGCGTATCTGAACTGTATCTGAAAACTGAATCTGAATGAGTATCAGAATGGCATCCGTATTTGGATCGTATCTGAGCCATTTCTCGATTCTGGTGCTCTTGATGAATGTTGATCAAGGTATAAGTCTTCCACTGATAGACAGGTGATGGGACATAGTCGTACATTTTAAATCCCTAACTTTTTCCTGGACCGCCCTTTCGGGTTTTCAGCCAACCGGGATACCCTTTTTGCCCAAGCCGCATTTTCAGGTTTTCGACTTGCCGGGTGTACATATTTTTTTATTTTTATCCCTAATTTTTGCCCGAACCCTTTTGGTTCGCTGGGATGCCCTTATTTTTTGCTAGGTATGTCAACCTAGCGAGTCTTTATTATGCGTAGTATTTTCCGACTATGTCCACGCTTTCAGGATGTAGAGAGTTGTCACTGTCCATAGTGTTGTGTTGTAGTACTGTCAAAAATGTTTTCTTGATGGCATGTGATTCGTTGCTGGAATGCGTGCGTAATGCCCCAAGCGATTCAGATGGAGATCTGCCCCTGGTTATTTGGCACTTTTGGAGAGACTTCCCCAGGTGTGTTTAAACATCATGTCACGCCCCTTGCTTATGGAAGACCTGTTTTTGGAAGTGTCTTTCCCGCTGAGGTGATTCTGTCCATTGAGAAGATGTCTATTCATTGAATATCCATTGTGCGGATTTCTCTGCTGTCAAATAATTAGTCATATGCAAACAATATCATTTAAAGAATGCAAAACTCATGTCTGTCTTGAATTTTTTTTTGAAAATGTGTTTTGTGTAGTAAAGCGAAATTTGCGAGAATGTGATGTCAACTCAGGATTTATAACAAAGCCTACAGGAGTCAGGATACCTTTGTAACCGTATGCTCTCAAACTAACCCATGCTTCATCTAGGAATTTTAAGGGTTATAACGTGGCCTGGTTCACGGTTCAAGAAACAAAGGATAAAGGCTCAAATTTTATTTGTACCCAACCCGCTCTTCGTGATGTTCTTCAGTCGTATGCTCAGTTAATTACGTGTTTAGATCCCGATTGAGTCTGGAATCTTTGCTCTGATACTTGGTGATGATTCAGAAATTGAACCTTTGTTTTGAAAAGGCAGTCATTTTTGTAATCTTCTTTATGTCGAGGATTTGTAGTAACCTTTTTTTTTTTTCGTTATCCCTTCTTTTGCCTGAACTATTTCTTTTGTGATTACAGTCAGCGGGATGCCCCAATTTTTCTCTTAAGTCTCCTTCGTAGGTTTTGACTTAACGGGCTTTTATTTTAAGAGATAATGACTGCCTGTCTTGAAGATTATACGGAACCATCACCGTCTTTTATTTTGGAAGGACGTCTTCGATGCCATTCATTGTGTACGAAGCGGCAGATTGTGACTGAAAGCGCCTCTGAATTAACTGAGAAAACTACCCTGCCCCAGGTTATGATTAAGGGTTTTAATTTGTGTGTAAAGAAAAACTCCTACTTCTTTGGCTCGAAGGGGTTGACTAGGGATTATCTTCCTTATAACCCCACTGTTTAGGATTTGAAACAACGCCTGTACATCGTCAGCGGGGTCTGTTCAAAAGCATACTGTAGAGATTGTGGTATCATTTTCGTCATCCTCCCTCTAAGGCTTAGAGTTTTTAATCGAGAGTTGAATATCACAAAAGGAAATAAGAACGCATTTTTGAAATAGTGAGTACAAATAAATTGATTCAAGACAAACATGTGTAATGCATTAATGAAATAATAAAGTTTTGACATGACAATAATTGTTCGAATAAGCAAAGAAAATACAACTTGAGAGTTGAATGAACAAAAATGCTTCCAATCCTAGCCATGTTTTGGCAAGGGAGCAGTGATCACGTTGGGAGTCTCAGAAGGGCCGAATTCAATCTCCTTAGCATCAATCAGATCCTGTACTTTGTTCTTCAAAACCCAGCAGTCATTGGTATCATGGCATGGACTTTCCGAATGGTAAGCACAACGAGCATTAGGTTTATAGTAGGGAGAGGTGGTGTTCAGATTCTTTGGAGCTTCTCTCAGAGTAACCAGATTGGACTTCAGCAAATAAGGTAAAACCTAAGACAACTTCATGTTAATTTGAGTGAACTGTCTAACTGGTCTTTCTGCTCTTGGCTGATTATTTCTTTGCTGAGCAGGTGCAGGTTTAGGAATCATAACAGCCCCTACCACCGGACGACGCTCGGTTCAATTCTGATTCTTTTGGTTATAGACGACACTGACTTCCTTTTTACCTGCAAACAGCTTCCTTGCAGCACTAGAAGAGGCATCCTTCAGAATTTTTCCACTTCGGATTCCAGCTTCCACTCTTTCTTCTGTTAAGATCAGTTCAGTAAAACCTACCGATGAACTTCCAATCAGATGGTTAAAGAATGGCCCAGTCAAAGTTCCCAGAAACATATCCACGAGCTCCCCGTCAGCCAAGGGAGTTTGAACTCTTCCAGCCAAATCTCTCCTCTTCTGAGCATAATCATTGAAACCCTCGTTCGAACCCATAGACAGATTTTGGAGTTGTGTACGGGTGGGAGCGATGTCTGCATTATACTGATATTTCTTATAAAATACAGCATCAAGGTCTTCCCAGTTACGAACATTGGCTCTTTCTAGCTGATAGAACCAATCCAATTGTGTTCCAGACAGACTGTCTTGAAAGAAGTGAACCCACAAGTCTTTGTCAGCAGTATGAGGCTGTATCTTCCTCACATAGGAACGGAGATGCATTTTAGGATAAGAGACCCCATCATAGTTAGCAAATATCGGTGCCTTGAATTTTGGGGGGGTGACAACCCCGGAGACCAGACCCAACTCTTCAAAATCCAGCCCAGGAACCTTCTGGATTTCCATAGCACTCAGATGCTCTTCTAACTGCTTATACTTTTCATCAGCTGGAGGGTACTGCTCCTCATTATAATCAATTTCATTGTCAGACTCTTTAGGACTAGGGTCCACTTCTCTGGCATCACCCTCTTGATTCTCTCCCTCTTTAGATGAAGAAGCTAAATCAACAACCCGTCTTGGCGGCCCTCTGAACCTTTTGCTCATATGTGCCACACCGACTGTCCTCTTAGTCTTCTTAGTGTTCTTCTTCACAATCAGAGCCTTCAGCTCTTCCTGTCCTTTGGCCAGAGCCATAATCATTTGCTGGAACTGCGTGTTCTGAGTCTGAATATCTTTCACAGTTTGTTCAAGAGCCATTGCTGAAATAAACAATGGGGGAGATGAGAAACCTGTTATGAATCTTGTTATGCAATGATATGTATGATATGTATGAAATGTTTTCAAGGATCTCGCAGGGTAAACACAAGAGACTGTTAGAATTTGATTGCAGATTTGATTGAAGAACTTTGTATCATTAAGAGTCCTTCTACGAGATTCAAGCTCACCATATCAAGTGGGTCATAGCCCCTGACTCAAGTTATTGAGTTTTGATCTTTTGACGATATTGGATAGAGGAAAATAAATCCCCTTTCCCCTTGTTAGACGTCTGATTTATCATAACCTGCATCACAGGCCCTCGAGATCATTGAAATGGTTAGTCATGATATGCTATGGTATGCTGTTTATGATGTCATGAGAAATCACAGGTATAGCAAACACAGACAAATCACACCAAGTCCTTAGGTTTAAGGTCTTCTTGAGTTTTAAGGTCATACCCTCTTGAAGCTGGATTGGTTCAACCTGTCTTAGAAAAGTAACCGGGTTCTAAAGATTCTCAATATCACTGATCATCCTTTATCGGGCATTGTTTCAGCTCAAGCAATCTTTTCTTGCAGCCGAAATATCCCTAAAGTCTGATCTCAATGAGTGTAGCATCGACTATCAACCAATCCTCAGCTTTATACCGAGGCCGGCTATCTCACAACTTTCTAATGGCCAAGTTTGTTCAACTAAGGTTCTAAGGTCCGTTAGTGCTTCATGACACCACGCGGCGGCCCCATATTCTCTTTGTTTCCACATGAAGAAAACCGGTACCAACCAAAGTTTAACACCAACACAGCCATCGCTTAAACCATATCATTCTACGCCGTACAGTCTCCATGATCTATTGTTGCTTACCTAAAAAGTGTCCCCAGATCCGGGTGTAGGATCTTTAATAATACCCAAACAAAACCCGTGAATTTAAAGCAGGTAAGACAAAACAAGGAAGCAATTTTAAAATGACCTAGATCCTAAGGTAAACCCCACTTTATGTCCCCAGCAGAGTCGTCAGTTCTGGTGATACGGTGGCAGAACCGACTGTTAATACTGGTTTGCGTTTTTTTGTTCGCAAATGTCGTGGTAAGCAAGAGTCGCCACCGACTTTTATTTTATCCAATCAGGAAAAGGAAAAAGAACATAAAAAACCTTATTCGATATGTTTCTGAGTACGGGGGGTAGATTATAGAAAGAGAAGGTGTTAGCATCCTTTCTATCCGCCGTTTTCCACGGGCTCTTAGGTACTTGCTCATTTTTTGAAATTGCTTTCGTTTGTTTATGTTTTTGAAAAAAAGTTTTGAAATCTGCCTTAGTGCGGCATTTCACTTTATGGTAACCCTTGTATCAGTCCTCAAGGGTGTGATAAAATGTTTTTGAAAACTTTGTTTGAAAAACTTGTTTGAAAGTGTATGTGTAAAAATTGTTGTTTTGAGCAAGTACCTAACAGTTATCTACCTACTCGAAAAAAAGGCGTTCTTTTCCTCCTATCCTTTAGACTGTGTTATCCTACTATTAGTGAGTAGGTAACCCTAGTCGTTGGATGTTTGAGGGACTATCAAAAGGGACGTAATGGTCATTGAAGGCAACATGTAAGGATACCTTAGCATTTCGAAGGGACTGTCATCATATAGGCAACATCGAGGGACAAGATCATTTCTCGTAGGAAACTCGAGGGACATTAAGGGACTATGATCTTTATGATGATTTTTAGATTGAGGGTCTTTTGCTAAGATATTCCTACGTTCGAGGGACATGACCATTGTTTTCCGAGGCAACCAAGTGAGATATACCCTAAGGGTGCAAGTGTGCAAATGATTTAATTCCGTTATTTATCTTGCAATTAAGGTTTTCTATCGTTCATTTTTATCTTTCCATACAATCCTATTAATCTAAGCATTGCATAAAATATAGTAGCAGAAGGTAAAGGCGGAAATATAAACCTAAGCTATTACAGAGCTTTGGGGCAGTTACATAATAGTGAAGAGTGCGGAAAAGAAATCCTAAAACTATTACATCCCAGAAGCAATTACATGATAATGATAAAAAAAAGCGGGAAAAATAAAGCTACGCTATTACAGTTGAATGCGCCCTATACACTTTATCTAGGAAAATAAAAATAAGATGAAAATAGCGAAGAAAATGTTTTGGTGAATTTTTATGAAAAAAATGATTTATGATAATTAATTAAATAAACCTAAAAAACCTAATTAATTTTAATTAATAAAAAAAATGTTAATTTTGAAAAAAGTTAATTAAAATATCTAAATCCTAATTAGTTTTAATTAAAAAAAGGTTAATTTTGAAAAAAAGTTAAAAAATATAAAATTAATTAACCTAAAAATTAAATTAGGTTTTTTTGTAAAAAAAAGGTTTGTTAAAAAAAGTTTTGTGGTTAAGTGAATTTAAGATTGAAAAAGACAAATTGGTTAGAAACCAAAAACAAACAATGAAATTAAAAACATAAAATTAAATTATAATTTAAAATTAAATTAAAACCTAAAATTAAATTAAGAAAAATCTAAAATTATTATTCGAGTTTAGGAGGAAAAATCAAAGGTTTGTGAAAAATATTAGGTTTTATGAAAAAAATTTTAAACAGAAAGAAGGAAAATAGGTAAAATAGATAAAAAGAATGGAAGAAAACCAAAATTAATAGGGGTGAATGTTGAACCCACGCCCTTAACCTTCTCAGGATGTCTGCCTCGTCATGCATTGGTGGTTGTTCTGTTTTGGTCTCTGTTTTGTAATAACCCTGCATGGGACCCTGTCTAAATCTGCAGTGTTGAATCTAATGAACACATTAAATAAATTACTATATCATGAAATACAAATAAAGCAAATATATGAAATTTTGTAATGTTAAAACCGATATGACATGTGTGATACGGTGGGAGAACTGACTTGGGATTTTGCGTTTGTGTTTGCAAAATGTTTCGGTTTAGCAAAAGTCGCCACCGACTTTTTATTTTATCCTAAGGAAAGGTCAAAAAGCACAGGAAAGACCTTTGAGATGTTTTCTTGGGTTCGGGGAGTAGATTATAGAAAGGGAAGGTATTAGCACCCTTTCTATCCATGGTTATCCATGGGCTCTTAGTTACTTGCTTAGATCACTTGCTTTGATTTTCAATTGTTTGAAATGGTGCTTTGTGTGTGATTTTGGAAAATGTTTTGAAAAGAGGCCATCGTTGTGGCAACCTTTGTAATGATTCTCGTTTTAATGTATACAAAGGTGTTTTTGTCTTTTGAAAAGTTTTCAAGTTTGAAAGTAGGGTTTTGAAATTGTGTTTGTGGAGTGTGTTTTGAAAAGTAGCAAGGAGGTTTTTTGCAAGTTTGATCAAGTAACTAAGAGTTATCTACCCTATTTTACTCAAAGGTCTTTCTTATGTTTTTAACCCTTTTAACAGTGTTGTTTCACCATTGTATTTGGTGAATAACCTTGTGTTAGGATGTTAACGGGACAGGCGCGAGTCATCGTATAGACCATGATAGCAATAGTGTCAAGTACTTTTGGCAATTTTCTTGAGGGACTTTGATCATTTTGTTTAGGCAACTCAGATAGCGTCATCGAGGGACTATGATCTTTTTGTTTGTTTTTTTTTTGCCAAAGTACTTGACATGCAACCATGGCCCATTTTTGAAGGCAACAAGTGGATGAAACCCTAGGGGTGCAAGTGTGCATTGTGTTTGTTTTTCATGCATGTTTATCTTTGGATTATGTCAAACTACTTGTTGATTTTGTTTTGCATACAAACCCTAGGTCTAGGCATGGCATAATTGAAAGCTTTTAAACGTGCGAGAATTTAAATGCTACATTATTACAACATGATATAGGGAGGGGGATACAAATTTGAATTGGGGATATTTGACAAGGAAATAAATTCTAAGTTATTACAACCATATCGAATGTACAAGTCAATATTTAACATTTAAATAAACACAATTAAATAAATATCAAATGAAAATGTATTATGCAGAAAAAAGGTTTTTTTATGTATGTGAAAAGGGTTTTTTTTAATGTGAAATATAAACAAAATAAAAAAAGGTCAAATTTTAATTATTTTGGTCATTTAGGGCAAAACCC
Organism: Vicia faba; assembly: GCA_948472305.1. Lineage (NCBI taxonomy): Eukaryota > Viridiplantae > Streptophyta > Magnoliopsida > Fabales > Fabaceae > Vicia > Vicia faba. The sequence continues at coordinate 1,599,205,630 of OX451736.1, forward strand.
TAATTTTCAAATAAATGGCAATATTTATTAATTATATACAATATATATTAATTTATACAAAAATAAAAGTATATTGTAAAAAAAAAAGTATTTTTAGTGTCAAATATTAATAAAAATAAAAATGTATTATTTCTATATTTTTGTCCTAATTATCTAATAAAAATAAAATATACAAGTATATATATATTTACCATTTTAAATATACAAAGATAAAAGAATTAATTATTTACAAAAAAAATGTATATTCAAGAAAATGTTTTCAAAATGTAAATAAAAATAATAACTAAAAAATAAATATATTTTTTATATTATTTTTTAGGGTTTGAATAAAAAGAAACTAGATTATTTACATATATATGTTTAATAAAATGCAGTAAATATCAAATAAATATGAAAAAATATGGAAAATCATTTTTGGCATTTTTTATATTTGAACAAAAAAAATATAAAGTCAGAATAAAAAATAAAAACATAAAAATGACAAATATTCAATCAAATGGGCCAGGGGGGTGCAAACTGAACAAAGGGGTGTTAGAAGCAAGAATGACTCAGGCCCAGCCCAAGCCATCATCTTCAACCTCCAGCATTTGAAAATACGCGCGCTTCTTGTACAAAATGCCATCTCCTGATTCTTTGATCTTTTGACAAAACTCAAAACATGAAACTTGTAGAGCATCAAATAACGAATTCAACCATATAAAAAACTTGGATTAACTCTCAAAGACCAGAGAGAATTTCTCTGGCCCTAAAATCTGACCTAACTTTTTTCACATGTTCATGGGTGAAATTCTCTCAGCACGATTAATGTAAATGAAAACTAAGCATGTGTATGGCTTCAGGGCTATGAGTACAACATATTTCATTCACAAACCTAAGCCTAACCATTCCTAAATAGAGAGATAGAAGTCCATGAAATACTTGTTTCAGTTTGAATCGAGTAGGGCAATGCAGCAACCTTCAATGGTGTTTGAGCTTCTGTTGAGCTTGCCTGAGGTCCAAGGAAGCTTCTCCAATGCTTGGCTTGCTTTGAAACAAACTGAATCGTGTTGTAGAACTCCACCTGTAAAGCTTTGAAATGAAAATGGCAAAGTGTGTTAGAAGTGTTACAGCTTGTAATGGAGGTCTGGGATAGTTCAGGTGGATGGAACGGAAGATGTTTGAACAGGTTTGGGCCAAAACGCACGAGCAAATTATGTTGTGGAACTCAATCTGCAGGGAGTGCCCTGTTTTGCCAAATGAAGATGATTTTGAGCTATGGGAGGTTTCAGGACTCAAAGGCTCGTGTTTTAGGTTCAATGTAATGTGTAAAAGTTGTCTCAAGAGCTTGCACGAGTTGATTCTATCTGATGTTGTTGTTCTAGTGTCTTTTGCATATTTCTTGTATATGAAGCAAAGATGTGTAAGTCTATGTTCACAGGCCTGTACCAGCCATCTTGTAAGCTGCACACAACCCTCTAAGCCCCCTCTAATCCCTGGATTTGGTTTGCAGTCTCAGATCTTTGTTCAAGGCTCAATGCTTAGTGTTTTGACATAAAGCAACTTTTTCAAAAATGGCAAAATACCTTTTACTACTTAAGGCTTAAACTTGCATGTAATGTCCAAATGAACAAGATAATCCCTCAACTCAATAGTTATGCATTAAATTAATGTGTGTAAACTAGTTTTGAGGCCTGCAAGCTAGCATTACACAAGCTGATTTGAAAATGCAAGTTTGTATGAACATGCTTGGCCATGGACAAAAGTGAGTTTTTGCCAACTTTGTGAATTCGATTCTCTCTAACCACAAGGGTGTTTGAGGAGTTCTTGGACAATTTGGAAAGCTTGCAACATATACTACAATCCATATTTGTAATGCAACTTGAAACTTCAAGTGGAACTATGTGAAAAATGGCCAAGAAGATGAGTCAAAATCCTGCCTAGATTAGGGCAAATTTTCTCTAAGTTAAAAGTTTTAGGTACCCTTGTTCCAAAAATCATAACTTGTGATACAAGCTTCTTTTGAGAAAACTTTGTGAATAAAAGTTGTAGACTTTGTTATGGAGTACAACTTTCATGTTTCAAGTTTTGTTTGAATCTATTTGTATCTTGGTGAAAAAATGGGACAAAGTTAGGAAAAAATAAGAAAATTTCATAACTTAGAAAATTTCTAAGTTATGAAAATTTTCCATTTTAAACCCTAATTTGCATTTTTGGGTTTCTTGATGGACAAGTTTCATAATTTGACATGTTTTTATGAAAAATAACTCTTGGCACTTGATTTTGACCAAAAAGTCAAAGTTTGACTTTTCAGTATACAGTCAAATTTTGATCAGTTGATTGAAAAATTCATCTGCCAATCCTATGCATTTGAGATCTTTTGAACTTGTTGAATGTGTCAATACAATGTCATTGAGTCCTTGAGTTCATATGTGAGCTTTATTTGCCATTGGTTAGGTCAAACAGTCAAAAATTGCCTTTGTGCAGTCAAAACCCTAAAAATGACCATTTTGCCCCTTTTGGTGATCTGATCAAATTTCTTGTGGAATTGTGATCCAAACTTGATCAAATGGTTCAAATGAGTTCATAATGTTGATGTGGGTCAAATTTCATGAGGTTTGACTGTCAATTGGCCACAGTTGACTTTTTCCCCAATACAGTTGATTTCTAGGTCAACTGTCCAATTGACTGGGCAAAGATTTAAATCAAGGCTTAAAACTTGGTATTGGAAAACTTGTGAACCCAACATGAAGTATGAAAGTCAATTTGGGCATTGTAAGTCAAAATATCCTTGTGCAAACTCAAACCCTAATTTGGGTCAACAGTGCAAGGAGGGGTCTTGAGCAGAGCAGACCCTAGTTTGATCTTGAACTCCAAGAGTCTTGTGATGAGAAAATGTTGGTGAAATGAGAGGGCAAATTTTGGGGTATAACAACATGTATGAATATTTTTACACCCTTTTAATCACGGAAATCAAACCAGTCTTACCCTTACTGGAGATGTAGTGAGATGTGAGTTTGTAACAAGGATGACTTGTTTGTAGTGAGATGGGGGTTTGTAATAAAGATTTCAAGATTTTTAGGGTTCTTGAAAGAATTTGATATTTTGACAGGGTTATGGCAAATGTTTTTTTCTTCCGTTTTGTCGTGTCCTATTTGTGTGAGAAAAGAGATTATAAAATGAAAATTAGAGAAAAGATATGGGTTTTGAATGTGCAATTGGGCCTCCAATAACCACAAGCAATAGTGCATATTTTTATTCACTTGAGTCTGTCTCGTACTAGGCTAAATCGCAGGGGCTTAAGTACAATTTTTTAAGTTGAAATTTGAAAGAAAAATGTAGCCTACATTGATAACTAACTCCTGTCCGAAAATGGGCTCAATCGGATAAATGTTGAATTAGTTATGAATTTTTGAAGTTTTGGCTCAGACAAACTTATTTTGGGCTCCAGTGTCAACTCTGACACGTTCTTCAATAAAAAACTGGTATTGATCGGAGCATAACCCAGCCTCGACTTTGGAAGCAAAGTTCTAGATCTCTGAGTCAGTGACCTTGTGTAAAAAGATGGGCCCAATCCGATAAAAATTGACTGAGTTATGAATTTTCGAAGTTTCGATCCAGATGAAATAATATTCAACATTCAGGATTTTCAGTGCGTCACGCGCACTCTGAGCAAAATACAAAGGCCTTTTGGATACCATTCAAACTCAATACCTCATGTGAAAACTTAGCCAACTCAATTTGTGAAGTTTTGGCGCCGGAACCAGCTCGATACGATGAAAATCAACAAAGTTATGATTTTCTGAACATGACACAAATAAACTCATGTCACAAATTTTCTGTACGAAAATACTTGATAAATCCACATTTTTGAAGACCTTATGATCGAAATTGGCTTCCATCCATGAGAGATGAAAACATAGATGACTTCAAGACGGAATTTTGGCTACCAGAACGGGTTCAAAACAAGCCACGATCTTCAAGTTATGAATTTTTTAGTGCGTAAAAACTACACTTTCAGCACACTTTTTAACCATATTTCTTCGAGAAAACTCACACATTCGGAGACCTTCTTTAAAGAATTGACTCTTGAGCTGAACCTGAATTTGATAATACGTTATCAGAGATATCTTGGTGAAAGAACACCTGAATATGACGTGCCGGGTTGGACTTGTGAATCTTTGAACCCCGAATCAGTGCAAAACGACGAATTGATCTTCAGCACGGAAAATACTCTGAGAACATCCATTGGCAAAATAAACGTCACTTGTAACCTGACGAAGCTTGTTAAATATACTTTTATTCCATAACCATAAAACCAATAATATGCGTGTATGAAAATAAAGAGGGTAAATTTTGGGGTACAACAGTGGGGTTACCTTAGAGTTTACTTCATTCTTTATTTGCTTTACATTGTGTGTTTTGTATGCTTTATCTTTGAGGGCTTGTTTGAGATGTTACTAAAAGATCCTACACCCGGATCTAGGGCACCTTTTAGGTAAGTAGCAATAGACCGTGGGGACTGTGCGGGGTATACCGACATAGTTGATAACTACGTTAGTGTGACACATTTATTGGTACCGATATCCCTTGAGTTTAGTCAAGGAGAATATGGGGCCGCTGTGTGGTGTCATGAAGCACTAACTAACCTTAGAACCTTTAATTGAACAACTTGGCCATTAGGAAGTAGTGAGATAGACGGCTTTGGTGCAGTCTGAAGTTGGTTGATACTCGATACTATGCTTATTGAGATTGGACTTTCGGGATATTTCGGTCGCCAATAAAGAGGCTTGCGTTGAAACAATGCCCGATGAAGAAAGATCAATGATATTGAGATTCCCTAGAACCCGATTACTTTCTAGGACAAGTTGAACCAACTAAACTTCAAGAAGGTACTTACATACGAAACCCATGCAAGCCTAAACATAAGGACTTATTTGTGTGCTTGTATATATTTGTTTGTACATAACATCATGAAATTATAACATGGCATATCGCACTAACCATTTCAAGGATTTTTAGGACTTATCTTTGTGTTGTTTTGTAGGACATGGCTTCCACATGCAGAAATACTATCCAAGTCAACTTCGTAAGAGTGCTTCCTTAACTCAAAGAGTTGGCGTCAAGGGTTCCTGAGAATTATCCATTCACCAAGAGACATGGTCGACTCCTCAATTTGGTTACCTCAAGCCCTGATGAAGACATGATGAAAGTGCTCTTTCAATTATTTGACCCTTTACACCATTGCTTTACATTTTCCGATTACCAATTAGTGCCTACCATAGAGGAGTTTTCTCACTTATTAGGAGTCCCCATTCTTAATCAATTACCCTTCAACGGTATGGAAAGAGACCCAAAACCTAAGGAGATTGCTCGAGCTCTATATTTACAACGGTCCGATATTATGGCAAATTAGGAAATAAGAAGTGGTGTAAAAGGGTTTCTTGCCAAGTTTTTGTTTGAGAAGGCTCACTATTTTTGGGATACTCTGGATTTACAAGCTTTTTAAGAGGTTTTGGCCCTTCTCATATATGGGATGGTACTATTTCCTAATCTGGACCAACTCATAGATGTGAATGTGGTCAAAGTTTTTCTGTTTCGTAACCCGGTGCCTACTTTACTTGGAGACATTTTGCACTCTCTGCACACTCGCACCGTGAAAAGAAGAGGTACCCTTATGTGTTGCACTCCCCTATTGGCTAAGTTGTTTATTTTGCACCTACCTCGATCTGTTTTGAAGAATGAGCAAGGAATGAGATGGTCTAATAGGTTGATGTCCCTCACACATTCGGATATTCACTGGTGTCCTCGATCTTTCGAAGATGTTATTATCATTGATCACTACGGGGAATCCCCTGATGTCCCTCTCCTAGGCATTAGGAGAGGAATCACCTATAACCCTTGTTTGGCATTATGACAGTTTGGGTATGCTAGGAGGGATGGTCCTCATGATACACTTGTCCAAGGGATTGCATTCGAATATGAGAACGATGTCCAATGTTATCGTCAGAGGTTTATACGAGCTTGGGATATGGTGAACAAAGTTGATAGCAAGACATTGGGGCATAAGAAATCCATTACTTTGGAGCCTTATCTTAAGTGGGTACGAGCACGCGCTCAAAATCTCATGATTCCTTATGAGGCGATCCTACCTATCATCATGGAGCCTATTACCGAGAAAGATGTTCCTTACATTATTCTCCATCCTGACATGCCAACTACTCTCGAGGAGTTAAAAAGATCCTGGATTCAACTCAAAGAGGAACGAGACACCTTTAAAACCCAGTTCTACACAAGCGAGAAGAAGGTTTTCGAGCTTACAAGACAACTTCATGAAGAGTAGAGTTTTAATTCCTACATTGCACCAAAGAGGATGCGCTCATGGGAAGCTTGAGGCCTTTCTGTTTTAGGAATTTATTTTGTATTATCTTTGTTTCTTCCATTGTAAGCCCAAGAGGAATCGTTGTAACCGTTTAAACTTATTAATGCAATTAATGTTTGTTTTCTCTTTGTCTACATAAATTTAAATCTTAAAAGTCCTTGAAAACATTGCATAAGCATATCATGCATATCACTACATAAGCAGGTATTTCAAAACAGGCTTCTTATCTTTTCGTTGTTTATTTCAGCAAAAAGAAATGGCTCTCGAACATAACATTAAGGACCTTCAAGCCCAAAATGCTCAATTCCAGCAAATGTTCCTGGCTCTGGATAAGGGACAAGAAGACCTGAAAGCTCTGATTCTCAAATACAAGAAAAAGAAGACGAAGAAGCCAGTGGGTGTCTTGAATATGGGAAGGATATTCAGAGGACCTGCAAAGCGAGCTCTAGAATTTGCAACTCCGTCAAATGAGGGGGACAATCAGGAGGAGAAGCCAAAAGAGGAAGATCACATCCCAGAATCCGATGAAGACGAGGTTGATTATACTGAAGAGCAGTATCCTCTTGCTGATGACAAATACAAACAGTTGGAGGATCGTCTCAATGCAATGGAAATTCAGAGGGTACTTGGTCTGGATTTTGAAGAATTAGGGCTAGTCTCTGGAGTGGTCATTCCATAGAAGTTCAAGGTTCCCGTGTTTACTAAGTATGATGGGGTTTCATGTCCTAAGCTGCATCTGAGGTCTTATGTCAGGAACATCCAACCTCACACTGCTGATAGGAATTTGTGGGTGCATTTTTTCCATGAGAGCTTATCAGGGACTCAGTTGGAAAGGTTCTATCAGTTGGAGGGAACCAACATCCGTAACTGGAAGGATCTGGTTGCTGCTTTCTACAAGCAGTACCAATACAATGTTGACCTTGCTCCAACCCGTACTCAACTTTAAAGCATGTCTATGGGTTCTAGCGAGGGCTTCAAAGATTACGCCAAAAAGTGGAGAGATCTTACAGGAAAAGTCCATCCTCCTTTGTCTGATAGAGAGCTGGTAGATATATTCTTGGGTACTTTGTCTAGTCCATTTTTCAATTACTTGATTGGAAGCTCTTTAGTCGGGTTTACTGAGCTGATACTGACTGGTGAACGAGTAGAAGCTGGTGTTGTACCCCAAAATTTGCCCTCTCATGTTTCCAAAGGTCTTCCCTTACATAGTTAGTCACAAACACTGGCCTAACAAAAATAAAGTTTTTGAAGATATACAAAGTGTCTTTCGATTGGCATTATGGACAAACACTTCGATTGAGCGCTGGACCTCTTTCGATCAAGCTTTGGTGTGCAAGTCTTCGATTGAGCGTTGGACTCCTTCGATCAAGTCAATATCACAATGCTTCGACTATGCACTAGATACTTCAGGCTTACCTTCGACTCACCAGGCAAGAAGCTCATTCGAAGAACATGTAAATGACTCATTGGAAGAAGCACTCAGAAGGCCCATTCGAAAGGTACATAAGAAGTCCATTCAAAGGAGGCAGTGCAAGACCCTTCGACTAGCAACACAAGACCCTTTGATTAGCATGAACGAGACCTTTCAATTGGCCTGTTAACAGTGTCTTTCGATTGAAGTTTCAATTAGTACCCTTCGAATGGTATATGGACAAATGCCCTTCGAATGGAATTTCAGTGCAGAATTTCCCTGAATAAGAACATCATAACGAAATGATTTTCGAATGGCATTTCAGTGCAGAGTTTCTCTCAACCTAAGATAATCTGATAAAGGAAGTTCTGAACACTTCGAATCAGAACTTAGACTCATCACAAGGCCAAGGGCTGGTCGAGGTTGTCTAATAAGGAATAGATTCGAATGGGGACTTTGAAGCAATCGAAACTGGCAAAGAAGGCAAAATCGAAGGGGTAAGTCAGTTTTTTATTTCCATCAAGTTGGAGGCCCAAACAACTCAGAGCAAGCTGGCAGAAACGCATGATTGAATCAAATTTGGCAAGTTTTCATGGAGATCAAATCAAATCTCTCCACCATAATGGACCAAGATTTGATACACATTTGTTGACCTAATTTCTTTGCCTATATAAACCTGCTGCTCATAAACAAATCACACACGAAAAACCCTTGCAGAAAAACGTGAAAATTTACCTACACAAACTCTGCAGAAACGGCGCCCCAACCTTGAAAAGAAAAGCTTGAAAAGTGGTGATCAGTTTTGGTTTGGAGGCAGATTCCGACCCAAAGAGAGACGCAACTCTCTTGCCATCAACCTCCTGAAGCGAGGCCAATCAAAAACCAAGCTTTTCATCATCTAAATCGCATTGTAAGTGTTCTAGAAAACGCCTCTGAACATGAAATAGAAAACATCCATGCTTGCATCTTTTCTTTAAAATATTGACATATTTGTGATTATTACTTGATTTAGAATGTTTTGGCATTATCCAATTTAATTTTCATGGCTTCTAACCCCATATATAGAACCTAGGGTTCCGGTTCTGGTTTTTTAGGCGTTTATGTCACAGGGAAAATCAATGCAAACCATGGTTACAGGGATGAGCAGGAGGAAGAAACGAGTACATTGGTACTCTTAGATTTTATTTTCATGGCCTAGGAGAAACGGTCAAACCACCCCCATTAAAATTCCTGCAGAACAAAATCTGCAGGTAAACGAACCAGGCTATTGTGAGGAAGATGATAACGTGGCTGGGTGTGATTGGTTCGTTTGAACCAATTGCGCGTCTTTTATTTTTTTAGGCCAGGCCTAATTATTGTTTGATATAATATTTACGTTCTATTTAACTAACGAATGAAGCAGATTGGACGAGTTGGCAAGCACGCTATGGAAAAACCCCTTTGGACCTGGGTTCGAATCCCAGGCTCCCCCCAAAACTTTGTTACGTTTTTTCTTCAGGTACTCAGATGCAGCGCTGAAGGCAGGGAACACCATACGTCCTCAGATCTCAACGTACCCAGTGGCTTCGAGCTAGATCTAAAGGCCAGCATGCTGAGCCTGGAAAAAATGCTGACCAAACCTCCCTTCTTCAGGCCCAGCGCCCCACAGTTTGTTTTTGTTTTTTTCTTTCCTGTTCATACTTTTTTGCTCTTATTATTATCATTAAAAACTAACTAACTAATTAATTAACTAACCCTTTTTCATAAAAAAATCAGAAACAACAAAAATACTTTTATTTTAATTTTATTACTTATTTTTGTAAATAAATTGTGACCAATTAATTTAGTTTTAATTAGGTTTAATTTTAACAATTTTGCATTAAATTAAAATTGAGTTAGAATTAGGATTTTATTAACTTTTTTTAATCACTCCTATTTTACTGCCTTAATTAAAATAAAACTCAAAAACACCTTATCTTTAAATCCATTATTAATTTAGACTTGATTCTTAATTCAAAAAAAGACCAAAAACATGCTTTCTTCAAAAAGGGTCAAAACCCTAAAGGACAATCTGATTCAACTTTTCTCGCGCGTATTATTTTGATCCATATATTGTAATTGCTCCAAGGATGTAATAGTTTTAACTTAGGATTTTTTATTTACCGCTTTTATTTACTTTCCTCATTTACTTTTAAGGGTTCGTTTTTGGCGATGTAAATACCCGACGCCTTGTAATAGCTTAGTTTTATTTTCCGCAACCACTAATTGCTAGATGTATGCTAACTAGGCTATGCATGACAAGATTTGTCTTAAATTAAAATCAACATAGCTCACCATGACATGTAAAGATAACATAACTGAAAATTGACACACTTGCATATACCACTCCTAGGGTACGCCTCACTTGGTTGCCTTGAACGTGGTCATTGAGTATAGGATGTTTTAGGGGTCGCCCTCCTGTATAAAGATCAAAGTTTCCTCGAAACGGTTGCCTCGGATAAAAATGATCTAAGACATTAGGGTTACCACTAAGGCGTCCTAACGTTGCTTTAGTGACCACGCGTCCCTAGAATCGAATCGACCCGAAAACTCTAACGACGATGCTACCTACTCCTTCATAGTGGGATAGCATTGTCTAAAGGGACATTTACACAGTTTAATTCCTTTTGAGTAGGTAGAGGTTCTTAGGTACTTGCTCTTTCAAAACAAAACAAATTTTTCGCACTTGCACTTTTCAAACAAAGTTTTCAACAACACTTCATACACTCTTAAGGACAGAAACAAGAGTTAAATCGAAGTTTTCAAACAAAACTCTTTTCAAAACCCACAAACACCAAGAAAAGCAAACTTTTTGAAAACATAGTGAGCAAGTACCTAAGAGCCCGTGGATAACCACGGATAGAAAGGGTGCTAACACCTTCCCTTTCTATAATCTACCTCCCGAACCCGAGAAACATCTCGAAAAGGAATTTTTCTGTGCTTTTGTCCTTTCCTTGTTGGATAAAATAAAAGACGGTGGCGACTTGTGATCGGTGGATCTGGAACTGACTGTTTAACGCTGGTTCGCGAAATGTCGCGGAAGCAAGAGTCGCCACCGTCTTTTATTTTCTCCAATATGGAAAGGACAAAAGCACAGAAAAATTCCTTATTGAGATTAGTTCTCGGTTCGGGAGGTAGATTTATAGAAAGGGAAGGTGTTAGTACCCTTTCTATCCATGGTTATCCATGGGCTCTTAGATACTTGCTCATTTGCGTTTTCAAAATGTTTGTTTGCTTTTCAAGGTGAGTGGGTTTGAAAAAGTTTCGTTTAAAATTTCAGATCGACTCTTGTATCAGTCCTCAAGAGTGTTTGAAAAGTTGTTTTGAAAGCTTTTTGCAAAGTGTCGGTGTGAAAAGAAGTTTTTTATTTATTTGTTTTGAATTAGAGCAAGTATCTACGAGTCATCTACCTACCCTAAGGAATTAGTCTGTATAAATGTCCTTAAGATAATGCCATCCCACCATTGAGAGGTAGGTAGCACCACCGTTGAAGGTGTTCAGATCAATTCGAGGGTCACGGATAGTGTGGTCACCAGAGTAATAGGAGGAAACCTTAGAAGCTACCCCCATGCCATGTTCATGGACATGAGGACTTACTAAAACGTCCTCTACTCGGCGACCACGTTTCGAGGGGCAAGGCAACAGTGAGGCGTACCCTAGAAGTGGTGTGTGAATTGCGTGTCATTTTCAGTTATTATTTGTCTTGTCATGCATTTGGTGATCTACGCTTTGATTTTTATTTGGGCATACATTCTTTCATGTGTTTTAACTGTTTAAAGGTGTGGAATTTAAAGTACGGAAAAATAAAAGTCCTACGTTATTACAAGGCGCGGGTCTACATCGCCAAATTAAACCAAGACCCGATTTGAATGAAAGTGCGGAAAGTAAATGTCCTAATTATCTATTACAAGGCTTTGGGGCAATTACATAAATTTAAAACGAAAAATAAAGACAAACGCGCGAAAGGAACTTGGAATCGAAAGTGCGAGGGCGTTGGACCCTTTAAGGAAATTGAATTGAAATTACAAATTAATTAAATTATTCAATGAGGAAAAGAAGTTATTTTTGGAGTTTTTGTATTTAAGAAAATAAAGCAAATTAAAAGGAGAAGAAACCCTAATTCTACATGTTTTTAATTGTTAAAGAAAGGAATTAAAGTTTTAACCTAATTTATGCTAATTATTTAATTACATAAGTATTTACAAAATTAATTAATAATTACTAATAATAATAAGGAAAAAAGTTATTTATTACAAAGAGGATAAAAATGTACTAAAAGCCTATTTTTATATTTTTTTAGTTATTTAAGAAAAACATTAAAATTAAAACCCTAAATTAAAACTAAATTGATTATTAAATTTATTTACAAAAAAACATTAATGCATTAAATAATAAATAAATATATTTTCTTTTTGACTTTTCTGATTTTTATTTTATTTTTGTATTATACAAAATTAATTTGGTGAATTAAAAGAAAATAATTAACATAATTAAAATAAATAAAAGAGAGAAAGAAAATGCAAACATGGGGGGTGGTTGACCCAATTTTGGAGGTTAATTTGCAGCAATTAGGCCCATTCAATTCAAGGCCCCTTGGACTTTTGTGATTGCGTATGGAATAGTTGACTAAGGCGCATGGTGGACTGCAGATTATGGCCCCTGGATTGATCTCCTGGATTATGTGGCAAGCCAGTATGTGAAGGTGTATGGTGGTCTTTTGGTGACACGCTGCATAGAAGCATGTTACAAGAAAAAATATGGAAGAAATATGGGGGACCTGGGAATCGAACCCAGGTCCCAGTACATGCATGCCAACACATCCACCAACTGGACTGGCGCGTCACTTTGTACATCTAATGGATAATGATCAATAAGAGAGAGAAAGCAAGTATTAGTGGGACAATAAAAAAAAGCGCCAATTATTCAAACTGACCAACCATAATCCAACACGCTAGCATCTTCTTCCTTGGTCTTTTGTTTTGCCTGAAAAATAAGACTAGATAGCGGGGGTTTTAAACCCCCACTAAATGGTACCTACAAAAATAGCGAATAGAGCACAATTAATCATAAATTGAGCGCGAGGTGGTCAATCGTTTCGTCCAGATGCCTTGGTTTCGATAGTACTAGTCTGGTTGTCCAATTTTTCCTCAAGCATAAAACCCTAATTCAAGGTTCCTGAAACCCTAAAAAATGTCCATGGTGGATTCTCCTACAGGCAGCCATTCTTCAATAGAACGATGCCATTAGCTTTAGAATGATCATGTTAGTATAAATCAAACATTAAAATGCATGGAAAATGTGTATAAATTCAAATACGAATATGCAAAAGTTCATGAACAGGGCGACTGTGTTCTACCACTTCTTTGGGTTAGGGGTTGTGTTTTTGATTGCAATCCCTTCCTGGATGTGTAAGCAAGCTATTGGAATGGCTTTTTGGCCTTGAAACGCACAGCAACTATGAAAACAGATTTGAAATTTTTGTGAAAAAATGCAAAGTTGTTCTCTCAATTCCTGCGCAGCTTTCTTGTGTTTGAGCATTAGGGTTTCTTTGTATATGTATGAGGAATGATTTAGGTGAGAAAAACTGGCCCAAAATCCATGTATTCAATGATTCCATATTTGATTTTTCAAGCATCTTTTTTCAATCTTTTCCATACCAATCTTATGCCAATCATTGAAGATTCTTTCCCTTTTGAGTGTGCACGAAATCTTGAGGTCATGATGAGTGGATATGCTGCACAAAAAGGTTTGGAAAACATATTTTAGTATTTTTCTTATATTTAATTTTAATTAAATGAATTAAAAGAATTAAAAACTCAATTAATTAATTAAAAATAAGAAAATAACTCCCCTTTGGGTCAATGGGTCGTGCATGTCCTTTGGGTGATGATTCATGGAAGAAATTGAGGCCCATTAGCAATTTTGAGGCATTTGAAACAAAGTTGACTTTTCAAAATTCCCAAAAATTTCCCAACTTCCACAAGGTATATCTTGCTCAATTCTTAAGCTTTGATCATGTTCCTGGACATTTTGGAAAGGTCTTGAAGTCCTCTAACCAATGCCTTTGGTCCCATGTCATTTTGATTTACCAATCTCAAGTTATGGTCTTTGACTTAAAGTGCCTTTTTGTTGACTTTTGAAAATGACCTATAATGTTGAGATTGATAACTTTTTGTGAGAGCATTTCTTGGACTTGAAGTATGAAGAGGAGTTGTAGGAAATGTCATTATCTTCAAAATGAGATTTGGATGGAATTTTTCTGATAAACCATGTGGAAGTTATGCCCTGGTCAATTTGCAGTTGACTTTTTCAACTGTCCAAATATAGAAACTTTTGCATCTTGAGACTTTTTGACCCATGCTTTGAGAATCATGATCAAGAATTGATCAAATGATGTTTGTGGCTTCAAAATAAGATGTTGACCAAAAAATTTGACTTTTGATTGTCAAATGACCATTTTGCCCCTGCAGTTGACTATTGAGCAATTAGGGTTTTTGACTGTGCAATTTTGTGTTGTGAGTCTTGAAACTTGGCATAAGGATGCTTGACAATGTTTATAGGCATGTGGGACTTGTTTGGACCCTTGGAAACTTCAGCTTCTTTGCCAGAACCAAAACCCTAATTTTTTACTGTTAGTAGGTCATTGAACTGTGCAACCCTTGAGAGATTTTGAACCTTGATCTTGGCAAACCTTGAAGAATATGGGAGGGCAAATTTTGGGGTACAACAGTTGCCCCTGTTCAATATTCTTAGACCTGAGGATGTAGATTGGCTGACGTGCCTTTCGTAATCCGAAGGTGGAAGATGATTGAACACTAGAGTGCCCAGAAATTTGCGCTCACATGTTAGCAGTGTGATGATGGGAATGGGCTTACAGATGCCATTTGGAGATTGATGGATAGGAAGATGGGCTTACATATGCCATGTTGAGAGGCGATGGATAGGTGGATGGGCTTATAGATGCCATCTGGGTGTCGATCGCGTAAGAGATTCCTTAGCGAGAACTTGCGTACCTGAAAAAGAAAATGATTACCTGGCCTGTTACAGGAGTTGTTCTTCAAACTCTTTGTGTAGATGCGTTCTGGATGGTTACAGGAATTGAATCTTTAAACTCTTCAGACGCACCCTCAGCAGGATGATGAATGGATCAGGGACGATTACTACCTCAACAGTAACGATGAGAGAACCTGGGGCGATTACTACCTCAACAGTAACGATAAGAGAACCTGGGGCGATTACTACCTCAATAGTAACGATGAGAGAACCTGGGGCGATTACTACCTCAACAGTAACGATGAGAGAACCTGGGGCGATTACTACCTCAACAGTAACGATGAGAGAATCTGGGGCGATTACTACCTCAACAGTAACGATGAGAGAATCTGGGGCGATTACTACCTCAACAGTAACGATGAAGGAATCTTGGATGTCTTCTACTGAGTCTTCATCAGGAAAATCTTTAGGAATCGATTTAACTGAACTAGAGAAGGCCTTTGACTGGATCGGCATCAGAAAAATCTTTAGGAGTCGATTTAACTGAACCAGGCAAGGTCTTGAAATAACTTCAACTGGATAAGAATCAGGAAGATCTTAGGGTCGATCTGACTGAACCAGAGAAGGCCTTTGACTGGATCGGCATCAGAAAAATCTTTAGGAGTCGATTTAACTGAACCAGGCAAGGTCTTGGAATCTTCAACTGGAATAAGAATCAGGGAGATCTTAGGGTCGATCTGACTGAACCAGAGAAGGCCTTTGACTGGATCGGCATCAAAAAAATCTTTAGGAGTCGATTTAACTAAACCAGGCAAGGTCTTGGAATCTTTAACTGGAATAAGAATCAGGGAGATCTTAGGGTTGATCTGACTGAACCAGAGAAGGCCTTTGACTGGATCGGCATCAGAAAAATCTTTAGGAGTCGATTTAACTGAACCAGGCAAGGTCTTGGAATCTTCAACTGGATAAGAATCAGGGAGATCTTAGGGTCGATCTGACTGAACCAGAGAAGGTCTTGGATTAACTTTGACTGGATAAGAATCAGAAAAATCTTAGAATCGATTTAACTGAACCAGACGAAAGTCTTGGAATAACTTCAACTGGATAAGAATCAGAAAAATCTTTAGGAATCGATTTAACCGAACCAGAGGAGGTCTTGGACGTAGCTGAGAACTTAACTGGATCTTTCCTGAAAGGTAAAGGTCAGTCATAGGCAATGCATGATATGGATCGGGCAATGATGTTCTCAACCTAAATGAGATTGTAAGATATAATGCATATGTGCATGCCATAATGTATGGAAATGCGATGTTTATGTATGTTTTCGTCTAGGAAAGTAAATCCTTGACGGGTGCCGGGAAGTCACATCCTGGGCTGATGTTGGAGAATAGTGCTTTGTTCCCGCTGGGGAGTCATGGTTGCAAGAATACCGGCAGGAGAAGATGAATCTGTTAGGGAATAAACTTGACGAATAGATTACTCTGCGGGGAGAAAATTACTCTAGCTACCTTGCTGGGGAACAGTACTCTGTGGGAAGAGAGGTACTTTGCTGGGATGTTGATGATAACTTCGTTGAGGATACCGTCGTTATGTTGGAAGTGTTAATAGACTTCGCTGGGGATAAGAAGACTTTGCTGAGGGCGATCTTTCCGTGGCTTTTGGCTGAGGATAACCCAGTTATATCCTGGTAGGGAAATAACCTTTAAATAAATCCGGGGGACGCGTTCGTGCTCTGCGGGTGGCAAGCTTCCAGAATCTACTGGGGATAAGCTTCCCGCTGAGGGGATGATTCAAACTTTCCTGGGGAAATCTTGATTGGACTCTCCTGGGGAAATTTTTGAGATGTATTGGGGAAGTGGCTCCGCTGAATGTCTGGTAGACCGCCGGGGAACAGTCTTAGACCAAGACTGTCGGGGATGCTTGTTAAGAATATTTGTATACTTTGCTGAGGAATGTTGAGATCTGCTGGAGGATGCCCAACTTCCTTAAGGCTGATAGATTAGCTTTGCTTGGGGAGAGTGTATTGACTTGCTAACTCACTCTCTGGGGATTTAAGGTATATTGGTTATGCTCTTCAGCTGAACTTACCTTGGTACCTTGGTGGACAGAAGAATTAGATCGCTTAGACAAACATTATTGCCCCTGTTTCTCATGTTACCTGTAATTAATCCTTTGTTTCGTATGAAAATATTTATGAGTTAGCAATTAGTGTCAAATGCATATATCACAAATTGAACCTTGGACGTTCTTCGCAAAACAAAACAGAAAAAGAAAAAACAATTGGCAATTTTAGCTGAAAAGTGAATTTATATTGATTTTTGAATTTGCCTGTAAATAGGCGTTTATGTACAAGAGGCTGACGTCCTAGTAAGAGAACGCCGCCGAATAAAAGAGTTTATACAATTTGTACAAAGGGAAAACAAAACAGCTATGTGAAAGGAATAATCCCGCTGGGTTTCAACTCTGTTATCGCCTTTATATCTTCGAGCGTCTCATCACTTGATGACCTAGTTGAAGATGAAGCTGATTGATTGATGCCGTCTGAACTTGACGTTGATACCAGATTCTGGATGCAAGGTGATCCAATGAGACATAGTATTACGCTTTAATCCCTAACTTTTTCCTGGACCGCCCTTTCGGGTTTTCGGTCCACCGGGATACCCATTTTTGCCCAAGCCGCCTTTTCAGGTTTTCGATTTGCCGGGTGTACAGATTTTTTTCATTTCATCCCTTCATTTTACCCGAACCCTTTTGGTTCGCCAGGAAGCCCTAATTTTTGCCTAGGTATGTCAACCTAGCGGGTCTTTTATCATGCGTAGTATCTTTTTACTATGTCTGCATTGGCGGGGTGAGGAAGGTCGTCACCGTCCATGGTGGTCAGAATCATGGCTCCTCCTGAGAACACATGTTTAACCACAAATGGCCCTTCGTATGTAGGGGTCCATTTGCCCCTTGGATCACTCTGAGGAAGGATGATGCGTTTGATTACCAGGTCCCCAACTTGATATTCTTGTGGTCCGACCTTTTTGTTAAATGCCCTGATCATCCGTTTTTGATACGTCTGACCATGACAAATAGCATTGAGTCTCTTTTGGTCGATTAGATTTAACTGATCAAGTCGTGTCTGGATCCAATCATCTTCGCTCAGATCTGCATCCTTCATTATCCGAAGAGAGGGTATATGCACTTCGATCGATAAGACTGCCTCCATATCGTAGACCAAGGAGAAAGGAGTTGCCCCGGTTGACGTCCTTGCTGAGGTACGGTACCCATGTAGAGCAAACGGTAACATTTCATGCCAATCTTTATAGGTCACTGTCATCTTCTGCACAATTTTCTTGATATTCTTATTCGCTGCTTCTACAGCTCCATTCATCTTCGGCCGGTAAGGAGAAGAGTTGTGGTGCTGTATCTTAAATTGCTCGCAGAGCTCAGTGATTATCTTGTTATTGAGATTGGTACCGTTGTCTGTAATGATCCTTTCTGGGACGCCGTATCGACAGATCAGATTGTGCCGAATGAACTGTGCCACAACATTCTTGGTTACAGTAGCGTAGGAAGCTGCTTCAACCCACTTTGTAAAGTAATCGATCGCTACCAGGATGAAGCGATGCCCGTTGGATGCCGTAGGCTTAATCTCGCCGATCATATCTATGCCCCACATTGCAAAAGGCCAAGGTGTTGTCAAGACATTCAGAGGAACTGGAGGAACGTGCACCTTATCTGCATAAATCTGGCATTTATGACATGTCCGAGAATGTTGGTAACAGTCGGCTTCCATTGTGGACCAGAAATACCCTGCCCGAAGGATTTTCTTTGCTATAGTGTGTCCACTAGAATGTGTTCCGAAGGTACCCTCATGTAGCTCCGCCATGATCCTTTCTGCTTCAGTCTTATCCACACAACGCAATAAGGTCGAATCATGGTTTCGCTTGTACAGGATGCCATTGCTGAGGAAGAACTTCGCTGCGAACCTTCTCAGAAACTTTTTATCATTGATAGATGCACCTTCAGGATACTCTTGAGCTTCCAAGTATCTCTTCACCTCATGGTACCAAGGTTTCTCAGTCACCAACTCAGTCTCGAGATCACAACAGTATGCCGGTTCGTCCAGTTTCCAGATAATGACCCAGGGAGCCTCATTGTCCCATTTGACTTTGAACATGGAAGACATCATAGCTAACGCGTCCGCCAGCTGATTCTCCTCTCTTGGGAAATGTTCAAAGGTTATCTCTGTGAAGTGGGGGATCAAGGTCAACACACATTCTTTGTAAGGAATAAGATTCAGATGTTTCGTATCCCACTCTCCTTTGATCTGATTGATCACGAGAGCAGAATCTCCGAAGACACTCAGAAACTTGATCCTTAAGTCAATCGCAGCTTGAAGACCCATGATGCATGCCTCATACTCCGCCATGTTGTTGGTGCAGTTGAAACATAGTCGGGCAGTAAGGGGAGTATGAGTGCCTTGAGGGGATATGATCACAGCGCCGATACCGTTACCCAAAGTGTTGGAGGCTCTGTCAAAGTGCATAGACCATCGGGATCCTTCCTTAGGTCCTTCATCCGGTCCAGGTACTTCACAATCAGTCACTATCATGATACTCTCGTCTGGAAACTCGAAGTTCATTGACTGATAGTCGTCTACTGCCTGATGTGCCAAGTGGTCCCCCAATACACTTCCTTTGATGGCTTTCTGAGTTGTGTACTGTATGTCGTATTCCATCAAGATCATTTTCCATCTTGCTATTCTCCCAGACAGAGCAGGCTTTTCGAATATGTACTTTATAGGATCCATCTTTGAGATCAACAAGGTAGTGTGAGTCAGCATATACTGTCTCAGCCGACGAGCAGCCCATACCAAAGTGCAGCAAGTTTTCTCGAGCAGTGAGTATCGGGACTCACAGTCGGTAAACTTTTTGCTAAGGTAATAAATGGCATGCTCTTTTCGGCTAGACTCGTCATGCTGCCCCAGCACACACCCCATTGAGTTGTCAAGTACTGTCAGGTATAGTATCAGAGGTCTCCCTTCAACCGGTGGCATGAGAATGGGTGGTTCTTGGAGATACTCTTTGATTCTGTCAAAAGCGGCCTGACATTCATCATTCCAACGTACTACCTGATCTTTCTTCAGCAGCTTGAAGATTGGCTCACAGGTAGCAGTTAGGTGTGAGATGAACCGGGAAATGTAATTTAAGCGTCCTAAAAAGCCTCTGACCTCTTTCTCTGTCTTAGGAACTGGCATCTCCTGAATGGCTTTAACCTTAGCAGGGTCCACTTGAATACCCTTGTCACTTACAATGAAGCCTAGCAACTTTCCAGATCTAACCCCGAAGGTGCACTTGTTCGGGTTCAACCTCAGCTTGTACAGTTTCAAACAGTCAAACAGTTTCTGCAGATGATCAAGGTGTTCCTCCTCAGTTTGAGACCTTGCGATCATATCATCGACATACACTTCGATCTCATGATGGATCATATCATGAAATAAAGCAACCATGGCACGTTGGTAGGTTGCCCCAGCATTTTTCAGTCCAAAAGGCATGACCTTATAACAGAAGGTGCCCCACTGAGTAACAAAGGTAGTCTTTTCCATGTCTTCAGGAGCCATCTTGATCTGATTATAACCTGAAAAACCATCCATGAAGGAGAACACCTTGTGCTGAGCAGTATTGTCAACCAGAACGTCAATGTGAGGTAGGGGAAGTCATCCTTGGGGTTGGCCCTGTTCAAATCCCTATAATCAACACACATTCTGACCTTACCATCCTTCTTCGGTACCGGCACCACATTGGCAACCCACTGAGGATAAGAAGTCACTGCAAGAAACCCGGCATCGAATTGCTTCATAACCTCAGCTTTGATCTTCTCAGACATCTCTGGACGCATACGGCGGACCTTTTGCTTAACCGGAGGGTAGTCTTCCTTGGTAGGCAAATGATGGACCACAATGTCGGTATCCAACCCAGGCATGTCTTCGTAGGACCAGGCGAAGATCTCCACATAGTCATGTAACATCTGAGTCAACCGTTGCTTCACGCTGAGCTCTAGGTTGGCACCAATCTTGACTTCCTTCCTATCTGTCTCAGTACCCAGATTTATTGTTTCCACTGGCTCCTCGTGTGGTTGAATTGCCCTCTCCTCCTGGAGTAGCAGTCTTACAAGCTCGCCAGGCACTTCGCAATCATCTTCACCTTCGTCTTCGGCTAAGTTGATCAGATTTTCAAAGTCATAACTGGCGGTAGCAGAGTCGTTACCAGTGAGATCCAGAGTGGATTGAAACCTCTATGAGTGAATGTGTGTAAATACAGCTGTTTTGAAATATATAAAGAAAGGAAAGAAAGAAAAGGAGCATAAGATTTGAAGTGCGAAAAAACGTCTAAGATCTTTATTCATGACATATGTAAATGACAGTTAATATGCCCTCACAAACGAAGCCACGGTGCCCCAGGTAAGACACCGGGCCATAGAGTTTCAATTCATTGTTTATTACAAATAACAAAAACAAAGGAATCCATTACTGCGTAACAAAAGTAACAGGTGTATGATCTTTCGCGGTCCAATTGTTCAATCCACCGTCAGCTGTCGGGTAGATCCAGCTATCGAACTCTGATTCTTCCACTTCGTCTTCATCCTCAATAGCATTCACTCTTGGATTGGTGATGAGCACAGGAGGTCTTATGGTCCTTGCCTTGCGCACAGCCCTCTAAGCCTCTGCAGTAAAACCCAGTCCAAACTTGTCAGTTTTAAGAGTGAAATCAGGGAGCCTACCCCAGTTAGCACATTCACCTTTCTCGATTACAGCCCGGGCATCCTTCAGGGAAGCCATCTTCAAAGGAAAGTCCTCTTCAACCACTGTTTCCGCTGCTGCCAATGTTGGAGGTACCTCTTCAAAATGCTGAAAGGGGGTTTCAATAAACTCCCCGTCCATCTCAATATACCGGAAGGAATTCAAGTGACTAACCATATACTCCTCCTCTCCCTGCACAGTGACAATCTTCCCTCTGACGGGGTACTTGAGCTTCTGGTGTAGGGTAGAGGTCACTGCCCCAGCTTTGTGAATCCAAGGTCGACCCAGTAAACAGGAATAAGATGGACGGATATCCATCACATAGAAAGTTGAGTCGAATACTTGAGAACCCACGCGAATAGGGATGTCTACCTCTCCATGAACCATCCTTTTAGAACAGTCAAAGGCTCTGACAATGATGTTGCTAGGTTTCAGCTCCAAGCCCTCACAATCCAACCGGTCTAAGGCCTTTTTGGGTAGCACATTCAGGGAAGAACCGGTGTCCACCAACACGTGCGTAAGAGTAGTGCCCCTGCATTCAATAGAGACATGCAGGGCGTCATTGTGGTTCTTTCCCTTAGCAGTAAGGTCAGCATCCGAGAAACCCAAACCATTGTCAGCTGTCAAATTGGCTACACAATCAGTAAACTGGTCTGCAGACGTCTCTTGTGGCACGTGGGCCATCTTTAGAAATGAAATCAGGGCCTTAGCATGGGCCTCTGAGCATAGCAGCAAGGAGAGCATAGAGATTTTGGAGGGGGTATGCCCCAGCTGTTCAACAACATTAAAATCGCTCTTCTTGATTATTTTAAGAATTTCCTCCATCTCTTGCTGGGAGGCTTCAACATTCACAGATTTTGGTGCCTCCATCCGGGCAGGCTCATCATCAATCCCTTTGCCCCGAGCATTAGATGACTCGGCAGCAGGGGGAGCAACTTGATCAGAAGTGGAAACAGGTGCACTTGCAGGCGTTATAATGAGAGGTCTTCGAATAGCTGGTGGCGCAATGTCAGGCGAGAAGAGCCTGCCACTGCGGGTAACTTTTGCTGGACCAGTGATATTGCTGATGCTGGTACCAGTGTTGAATTCTTGCTTTATTCCCAGTACATATACATCTGCCCCATAATGCCATGGGACAGCCTTATCAGATTCATAGGGGAGGGGCCCCGGAACAGTAATAACAATGGGTGCGACAGTCATGATTTTAACTGGCTTCCTCGGGGGAGCCTTGATTGGATTGTTGAAAATTGTAACGACGGATACTTCTTCCACAGGAACAAACGGAACAACGGTCTTCTTGAAAAGAATCTCCTTGCTATCCATCAGGCTTTGGATGCCTAACTTCAGCAACGGACAACCAGTAGGGGTAACAGCACACAAAAGGCAACCCTTGCTGCAACCCGGAAATAAACCGGCCAGCAGTAGGTTCCTCTTAACAGTCATCAAAGGGGTAGCTACATCATTCACAGAAACGGCATACAAGTCTTCATCAACGACATTTACTCCCTGCTGGGGCATAGGAGCAGTCACCACATTTGGCCTCTCAGGCGCCTCAAATTGTATCTCCTTCGCATCAATAAGGTCCTGCACCTTATTCCTTAGGGCCCAGCAATCATCAGTAGAATGCCCCGGGCTATCGGAATGATAAGCACAGCGGGCATTTGGATTATACTTAGGAGAGGCAGTATTCACAACCTTCGGGGCCTCTCTGACAGTCACCAAGTTGGTTGATAGCAGCTGCGGCAAGATTTGTGACAAGGTCATACTCAGCCGGGTAAACTCTCTTCTGGGTCTTTCAGCCCTTTGTTGATTGGTTTGCCGAGGAGCGGCAGCAGGTTTAGCAATCACCACCGCTTTGACAGATTGGCGGCGTTCTGGTTTATCTTGTCTTCTAGGCCCATACACAGCACTGGCCTCCTTCTTAAAAGGCTTCTTCTCAGAACTTGAAGATGCACCCTTCTGAATTTTACCGGACTTCATTCCAGCCTCTATCCTTTCCCTAGTCAGAATAAGGTCAGTGAACCCTGCAGATGAATTACCGATAAGATGATTGAAAAATGGCCCAGATAGGGTCCCCAAGAACATATCCACCAATTCACGGTCTGTTAACGGAGGCTGCACCCTGCCAGCCAGATCCCTCCACTTCTGTGCATACTCTTTAAAACCTTCGCCTGATCCTAGCGACATACCCTGGAGTTGGGTACGTGTAGGAGCAAGGTCGGCATTATATTGATACTGCTTTTAAAAAGCAGTAGCCAACTCCTCCCAGTTACGAACCTTGGTCCCATCCAGCTGATAGAACCATTCGAGATGAGTCCCTGAAAGACTCTCCTGGAAGAAGTGGATCCACAAGTTCTTATCCATTGTGTACGGCTGAATCTTCCGCACATAGGATCTGAGGTGTAGCTTAGGGCAAGATGCCCCGTCATACTTGGTGAAAGATGGTGCTTTAAACTTGTGAGGAATGATCACACCAGTAGATAAACCCAAGTCTCTGAAATCCAAACCAGGCACTTGTTGGATCTCCATGGCGTTCATTCTGTCTTCCAACTACTTATACCGGTCTTCAGCTGGAGGATACTGTTCCTCATTAAAGTCAGTCTCGTTGTCAGAGACCACCGGACTTGGAGCCTTTCCCCCCTGGGGACTGTCTTTGCCTACAGAAGAACCAGCTTCCTCATTCTGCAGAGTGTTACCAAACCTCCGGCCTGTGTTTAAAAGAACAGTTCTCTTCTTCTTCTTCTCCTTCTTCAAGAGCAAAGCCTTCAGCTCTTCTTGACCTTGGGCCAGACCCATGATCAGCTCTTGAAATTGTGCGTTCTGCGCCTGAAGGGCCTTGATAGACATCTCGGTTGATGATTCAGGGTTCATGATGCTGAAATAAACAGCGAAGAACAGTAAGCAACCTGAAAAGAAGAGTACCTGCTATGCAGATGATGAATGGAATGCGTATGATTTATGTTTTCAAAGACAATCGGGAATCAACTTTGTAAACAAAAAGGAACACACTTCATTAGATTCAACTTTGAAATTTAAATTGTTCAACAGGTTTCCCTTAGGCGTTACATAAAATGGAAATACTGAAAAGGGAAATAAAACTGTAAAAGAACATCCAAAGTTCATCATTGATCCCAGGGTCTCCTCTTCTCAGTACGGATATAGTCATTCAGAGCTCGCTCATTCTCCAACTGCTTTGTCAGCTTCTGGATCTTCAATTCCTGCTCGTTGAACTTTTCCCGATAAGAATCCCGTTCTTCTCGCAGTTGCGACCAAGACCTCTTTAATGTCTCATAATCAGTAGGTATCTGAGGAGGGAGGACAGTTAGAGGAGCCCTATCTTTGTCAGGATACTCAAGAATGACGGGTCTGACAGCTTCGTATGGCATACCTAACTTCTGAGCGCGGATGCGAACCCATTTGTAGTAGGCTTCCATAGGTAGAGAAGTCTTTGGCCCCAACTCTTGTGGGTCAGCTTTATGAACTCTGTCCCAAGCCTTGATGAACCTACGACGCAGCTCGTCACTATCCACCTGAAACTCAAAACTGATGTGAGGCACCAACATCTCATGAGGCCCTGCTCTTCTGGCCCTTCCAAACTGACGGAGCGCTAGACATGGATTGTAAGAGATTCCTCCTTGAGTACTAATCAAAGGAACATTAGGGTATTCTCCGCAAAGATCAATAACAGCTATCTCATCCAAACCTCTGAAAGTCCAAATGATGTCTTTATCAGTGAGAGACATTAACCTATGAGCCCAACCTCTTCCTTCTTGGTTCTTCAGTACGAACTTAGGGAGGTGCGAAATAAACCACCTCACCAACAAAGGGATACAACACCACAGAGTTCCTCGTCTTCGGGAAGTACGAGCATAAAGTTGTTGCAGGATATCACCCAAGAGAGTGGGCACAGGATTCCGAGACATGAAGATCCTTATGGCAGTGACATTGTGTTGGCTCCTAAATTCGACACCCTTGTTTCATTAATGTCAGCCATTAAAGCTAAAGGATGTTTTCGACCAGCTAGGTCCGTCGAAATGCCCATCGAAAGATGGCAAGGTACTTAGAAGATTTCTTCCAAGGGAGAAGTTGGTTGCCTTCGACGTCGAAGGTGTTTCTCGTCGAAGATGCTTCTCGACGAAGGTGTTCGATGGTTCAGAGTGGAACGGTTTGAAATTCAAGCGTTTAGAGGGAAAACGGTTTCCAACGGTTACCAAGTGCAACGTGCAAAGATCTGGAGCGTCGAACGTTGAGAACGTGCCAAGTGGGATCATCTCGAAGCAGTGTAACTGCCCGACGGTTACTTGGGATGTTTTAGTATAAATAGTAGTAGTCATGTAGTTTCTCGCGTGTGTTCACAATTATATACAAAGTCACTCATATAGATTCGAGTACCCAGCGTGTGAGAAAGAATTGTTGAGAAATGTATGTGTGAAACACCAACCTTATTAATCAAAGTCATTTACTTTTCCAGAAATTTACTTGCTTTCTTCTTTACTTTCCTGTCGAAATCTTTTACTTTAAGCCTTCATTTATTTTACCAAGCCTACTTCTTCATGCAATTTACTTAAAGCCTCTTTATTTTATTGTCACTTAACCAATATCCAATTTAATCAAAACTTCAAAATCAACCTATGTCCTAGGATCAATCTGATCGATCCTGCGAGTAACCAAATAAGTAACCATTTGGAGGATCAGCGGTTGTTTACCAATAACCAAGGTAAACAAATTGGCACACCTGGTGGGACTGTGTGTTGATTTCTGAAAATAATCTCATCCTTTTCAAGGAACGTTGCATGTTATTGAGAAGTGGTAGAATATACACTAACGATAACAATACTGCCAGAAGAAGGGAAGAGATGGCGAATCCGCCAAACAATAACGAAATCCCACAAACGAATGTGGGAGCAACGGTTATCTCGACCGTAAGTGAAGTGACAACTGCTGGTTCGACACCAGCAGTAACGGTCACAGCAACGGGGCCATTACCTCCGTTCACAGGCCCCAGAGTGCCTTTGGGAACTCCCCCACCAAGGGGAAATTTAGGCACAAGGCCTTTTGTTCCCCCAGGATTTATGACAGGCGGTCATAATCGAGAACCACTCTATGGCATGCCAACGTCTGACTTGGCTAGCTTGACGAATGCTGCGTCCACTTTTTCAGACCCTTTAGTGAGTGCTTCTTCGCCACTCCAAGGTTCTGGAGTAGGCATGGCGAACAGAAATAGGACCCAACTCTTAGGAGGAACGTCCCAAGTAGCCCATGGCCTTACAAATGCCTCGACAGCAGTTTTGAGGCAACAAATGGACGAAAGCAACCATGATATGGTGCAAATGTTGGCACAAACTTTGAGTACAGTGCTAAACCCTCTAATACAAAATACTACTCAATCGAACCAGCAGATGACAGCGCAAATGACGCGTTTGGCTGATTTCTTTGGAGTACCCCAACCTATTCGACAGCCCCAAAGGGCGCAAATAAGGGGAAACCAGGGGATATTCTTAGAGGAAGAAACCACCATCAACCAGGTTCAACAGCCTGTTGAAGAAAACCTTAGGGCACGATTGGAGCAACCTGTCGAGGAACCTAGGGTAATAATCCCAGAGGTAAGGTTAGTTAACAGAAACCAAAATGCTGACGAAGTAGTTCAGCATATCCAATACCAAAACACGGGTTTGGAAAATAATCTCGCAACCATGATCGAAAGGATCATGACTCAGAATGGGATGAACATGGGCTTTCGAAGGCCCAACTTTACATCCCCATTGTCAGAATACGTGTTACAAACAGACTTACCTCCTAGATGTAAAGTCCCCAAATTCACTAAGTTCTCTGGGGACACGACAGAATCTACTGTCGAACATGTGGCGAGATACTTGATCGAAGCAGGAGATATTTCGAATAACGAAAATCTGAGGATCAAGTACTTCCCAAGTTCTTTAACAAAGAACGCTTTTACTTGGTTTACAACTCTCCCCCCCAATTCGATCCATCATTGGACCCAGTTGGAAAGATTGTTCCATGAACAATTCTACATGGGGCAAACCAAGATAAGCCTGGAAGAATTGGCCAGTGTAAAGAGACGTTTCACTGAACCTATAGACGAATATCTAAATAGGTTTAGGTTGCTCAAGGCGAGATGTTTTACACAAGTGCCAGAACATGAGTTGGTCGAAATAGCCGCAGGTGGTTTAGATTATTCCATTAGGAAGAAGCTAGACACCCAATACCTGAGAGACATGGCCCAACTGGCCGATAGAGTTCGACAGGTAGAACGCCTCAAAGCTGAAAAAGCAAAGGCAACGAAAACTCACAAGAGAGAGAGGATAGCGTATGTTGAGATGGATGACGAAGATCCAGAATCCTTCGACGATATTATAACTGTCGAAGAAGGAGAAGTCGATTTAGCGGAACTAAAACAAGGGCCACCATACTCTTGTAAACTGTTAGTCCCCTCAAGTGGGAAAAATCCCATTGGTCCAGAAAGGACCAACGATATGTTCCCTAAAAAGACTTATAGTTTTGACATCACAAAATGTGATGAAATATTTGACTTGCTTGTAAAAGATGGCCAAATGATAGTACCCCCAGGGGTAAAAGTGCCTCCTCTTGATCAAAGAAAGAAGAGAGGTTTTTGCAAATATCATAATTTTTTGGGCCATAAAACTTCTCAATGTTTTCTTTTCAGGAATCTTGTGCAAGACGCTATCGAAGAAGGGAGGTTGAAGTTTGCTGACAAGACCCCCATGGCTGTCGACTCAAATCCGTTGCAGGCTGAAGCCCACTATGCAGAGCCTTCTGAGGTGAACGTGATCGAGGCAACTAGGAGCCAGTCGAAGAGGCCAGGAATCACAATGGTCAAAGTCTCAAAGGACCATATCAACATGCCAATCTTTGGCAGTTTTTCTGGGAATTTATCCAGAAAGACAATTGAAGCAGTTCAGAAAGCGGTCGAAGGCCCAAAGCTGGAGACCGTTGAAGCACAAAAAACTGGACCAAAACCCAGTTCTCACTTGGCCACAGTTCAAGGCCAGACGGAGAATTTGGAGACCCAAATGAAGCAGTTAAACCTTGCCAACAAAGATACAATGAATATCAACATGGTCGAACTCTCTGACCCAAAAGCATCAGAAGAGGCCATGAGGCAAGAACAAGCTAATAAGACTGCTTTCCCTCGGGAAAATGAAAATCTGGCAGATTTTCTACAAAGATGCCAGAAAAAGAAATCAGAGGTGATGCTGTGTCCAAGATGCAGTTCGATCTTTGACAAAAAAGCTGCTGAGCACATTCAAGGCGTAAGAGCAGCGAATAAGAGAAGGGAAAATGTTGATCTTCGACATGACCCCAGAAGAGCCTCCCAAAGAGGTTCAAACCAAGAAAAGAGGCCATTGACGTTCAGGCCTCCAACAAATGTGCCGGTAGATACCTGGTACAAAACCTCTGGTCGAAAAAGGCCAAGTGAGGAGAGATGGCACTCTTTCGACATGCCAAGGGGTTCCTCTTTGACTCAAAAGAAAGAGCCTCAAGTTGCTGTACCTAAAGTTGCACAAGTGTCCAGCAACTACAAAGGGAAAAATCCCATGTCTCGATCTCAATGGAGGAGATACCAAAGGAGACGAAAAGCTGAGAGGGAGGCTGCCAACGAACCAAAGGCAGAAACCAGTTCGAATGTTCCTCAAAGGAAGCAAAGGAAACCTCTAGAAAGAGAGCCAGTAACCAACAGGCTAGTTTGGCCTAACCAAGGTGAAGTCGAGGACGAAGACGGTTCTGAGTCTGATGATACTTTGGACATAATGGTGAATATAGTCTCAGTGCTGCCCAGAGAATTCAATCGACAGGTGGAGGTCGAAGCAAGTGACTGGGAAGTGGAGCAAGAAATGGCCAAACATAGGCCAGTGTGCTATTTCGTCATGGACAATGGCACCACTGAGGAACAAAATGGATTCTTCGAACCACCCACAGAGGCGATGAAAAATCACCTCAAGCCTTTATTTATAAGGGCTAAACTCGAAGAAACTACAGTGAATAAAATATTGGTGGATTGTGGGGTAACCATCAACATTATTCCTCACTCTATGCTAAGGAAAATTGGCAAAGGGATGAGGACATTAAGCCTCACAACATGGTCCTGTCGAACTATGAGGGCGGCATAGGGACCACTATGGGAGTGATCCAGCTAGATATCAAAGTAGGGTCTATCCTTCGACCAACAATGTTTATGGTCATATCGGCCAAACCTAACTACAATCTTTTGTTGGGCCGTGAATGGATTCATGGTGTTGGAGTTGTGCCATCATCAATGCACCAGAGGCTGCTCCTATGGCGTCCAGATGGGATGGTCGAAAACATAGAGGCAGATCAAAGCTATTACCTGGGCGAAGTGAATCACCTGGGGTTGGCAGATTTCGACAAGAACTTGGCTCACATAGGGCCATGTCCAACACCTGACTTCGACATGGCGCCAGCGCCAAATACTTTTTGTTCCCTATACCTGCATCCTGAGCATGGTTTCCAATGGGACAGAGAAGACTTGTCCCACATAGACTTCATTGGTTAACTGATATCCAACCAACTGGTTGGGGAAGTGAATTCAGTGATAATGACTGAGTCACAATCTTTGAAGCGAATTTCGGCTTATGTAGCCGAAACTAAGATGATAACGGCTCTCGAAGCCGAAGTAAAGTACATGGCCACACAGGCCAATGATCAACAGTTATCTGCTGCAGGTCCAGGAAAGGATTTCGATCCAGAACCCCCTGATATCATGCAAGAAGAAATGCAGGAACAGAGGCTCGACGCCATCTATGACGATGAGCCTTTGGGCTTCGAAAAGGACCCCTTGGCGAACAACATTAAAATGTTAGCGCAAGATCCTTTAGAAGAAATCAACTTAGGCGAAGGGTCAGAGAAAAGGCCAACTTACATCAGCGCCAAAATTGACCCAGAACTTAGGTTGGAAGTAATCCAATTGTTGAAAGAGTTCAAGGACTGTTTTGCATGGGATTACGACGAAATGCCTGGTCTCGACAGAGGATTGGTAGAACTTCAGTTGCCAATCAAACCTGGGAAGAAGCCAATCAAGCAAAATCCAAGACGCTTCGCTCCAGAAATACTGTCGAAGATCAAAACGGAAGTCGAAAGGCTTCTGAAATGCAAATTCATACGCGTTACAAGGTATGTCGAATGGATTGCAAACATTGTGCCAGTAATTAAGAAAAATGGTACATTAAGGGTGTGCATAGATTTCAGAGATTTGAATGCTGCTACACCCAAAGATGAATATCCTATGCCTGTGGCGGAAATGCTAGTCGATTCTGCCGCTGGCTATGAATACCTGAGTATGCTCGATGGTTATTCAGGATATAATCAAATATTCATTGCTGAAGAGGATGTGTCGAAAACAGCTTTTCGATGCCCTGGGGCCCTAGGCACCTACGAATGGGTAGTGATGCCTTTTGGCCTAAAGAACGTTGGGGAAACATACCAGCGAGCAATGAATACTATCTTCCATGATTTTATTAACACTTTTATGCAAGTATATATTGATGACATTGTTATAAAATCTGTTTCCATGAAGAATCATATTGACCACCTTCGACAATCATTCGAAAGAATGAGAGAACATGGTCTGAAGATGAACCCTTTGAAGTGTGCGTTCTGTGTGAAAGCTGAAGATTTCTTGGGCTTCGTTGTCCACAAGAAAGGAATCGAAATCAACCAGAACAAGACGAAGGTAATTCTGGAAGCGAAAGCGCCATCGAATAAGAAGGAACTGCAATCTCTGTTAGGCAAGATAAATTTCTTAAGGAGGTTTATATCTAACCTAAGTGGGAAAGCTCAAGCCTTTTCACCCTTACTTCGACTGAATAAAGAGGGGTTCGAATTGAAGGGGTGAAAAACACAAGAAGGGGGGGTTGAATTGTAAAACTGGAATCTTAAAGCAATTGACAAGATATTTTTATCCTGGTTCGTTTGATCTCAAACTACTCCAGTCCACCCGTCAAGGTGATTTCGCCTCTCTCCAACGAGGTCTTAATTCACTATATTCAACTGAATATTACAGACTGCTTTAACAACTGCTAAAGCCTTCTTGATTCAAACCACAATCCGGTTTGTCAAGGCAACACTTTCTTACAAAGGTATAAAACAATGTGTGTGAATGTTTTCTACAAAACTTTATCACAACTGTGATGTATACACAAATGAAGCTTAGAAACTTAGATTGCTAAACACTAATGGAGTATCAGAGTTTGGGGTTTAGCAAAACTGGTGGATGAAGATTATTGTTCAGCTTTGTGCGTGTAGAGAATTGGAGAGCATTAGCCATTATAATCTTCGAAGACTTGTTTATATAGCACTTGAGAAGATGAACGTTGAATGCAATATTCTTGATTCAATGCTAATAACAAGCTTTCCTTTTTGAGCAGATCTTGTCTGGAATGAGGCCGTTGGAATTGATTAGCTTTCAATGCACAGTACCGTTGCTTCTTCAATGCACGTTCTGGCTTGGCTCATTCTGATTCTGCTTCGCTGCTGATGAACTATTGTGTTTCTGTATCAGAGTGTTTACGCGCAGTTCTGTTCATCAAGCTACAGCATGTACGTGAGTTGATCATCTGATCTTGACGTTCTGATTCAGCAACTTCTGATGCTGGTGTATGAAGTCAAATTCTGATGCTGAATAAGTGATCTTGCTTATTTTAATCAGCGTATCTGCAAGTCAGAGCATAGTAATTTTTAGGCAGCATATAATTCAAACATGAAACATATAAATACTATATCTTTTCACTTTGTTATCATCAAAACTCAAATATAGGGTAGTAGATTCAAACATTGTTCTAACAATCTCCCCCTTTTTGATGATGACAAAAACTAGATATTTTAAATGAAAAATAACGTGAAAAGGTATCTGGGAAATGTTTCAGAGTTAAGAAGTAAGGAGAAATCAGAGTTAAGAGATACTCCCCCTGAGTTTGTTACTTCCCTTTGATGATACGTGTTCTTCAGGATCAGATCTTTTTCTTTCTTTGAACATCAGATTATAAGAGTCTTTGACTTATCAGAAAGCAGAGCTTCATAGCTTTTCCTGTCAGAGCTTTGCTTTGGATCAGAGTATTTGGTCGATCAGAACTTCATATTTGATCAGAGCAACATTGATCAGAGCTTCTACATTTTGATCAGAGCTTCTAGCTTCTAGTCTTCATAGTGTTCAGGATCTTCCTTGTGCCTGTAGACTTAAAACAAAACAGAAAAACATTTCAAGTAATAGAGTTAGAATGTTTGAGAGTTTCTGTCTAGTTAGCCGTTATTGATTTTAAATATCATTCTTGTTCTCCCCCTTTTTGTCAGCAATCAAAAAGTGTTGGTGATGTGTTAAAACACTTAAGATCAGAAAAACTAATTATATAAAAATAGTTCAGAATCAGAGCAAAGGAACATTACAAAACATAGTCAAAACAGTACATCAGAAAATGAAGAAAGCATGAAAAAGTTATGCATGAAAAAGATTTAAGGTTGAGGGGGCATGCGTGAGAACAGGCTTTCCAGCATCGCTTGAGAGAGAAAAAAATAATGATTGCCATTTAACAAGCGTGATTACTTTTCATTTAATGCTTGCTGATTTTGGGGGATTTGAGAAAGATACTTAAAAACGGTTACCAGACATGTGTCTCAATGCACCCAATCAGCGCTTTGCCTTCTCAGAAGCGTGCACGCGTTCTGCTTCAGAGATTTGCTGATGATTGGATGACACTTGTTTGATGTAGTGATCAGCACGTATGTCTTTGAGATTAGACTCTCAGATCTTTAGACTTGCATCTGATACAATCTGCATGTTCTATCTTTCTGAAAGAAGATTGATCAGAAGTTCACAGTAATATAATTACATTCTGAAGATAAATATATGGAATTAAAACATTTTCATTCTGGGCATACTTTCATGCTGAGATGTTTCAGAATGAAATTGAACCTATCTTCTGAAAGGGGTTTAATAAAGATATCAGCCCATTGATGGTCTGTATCTATGAATTTTAAGTTTAAAATACCTTTCTGAATATAGTCCCTAATGAAATGATGCTTAATTTCTATATGCTTAGCTCTAGAATGTAAAATAGGATTCTTACTTAAGCAAATAGCAGAAGTATTATCACAAAGAATAGGAATGTTACTCTCAAAAATCTGGAAGTCTACAAGCTGACTTTTCATCCAGAGCATTTGTGTGCTACATCCTGCTGCTGCTATGTACTCAGCTTCTGCTGTTGACAGAGCAATTGTTGATTGCCTTTTGCTGGACCACGAGATCAGATTTTCTCCCAGAAACTGGCAGCTTCCAGAAGTACTTTTACGTTCCACTCTGTCTCCAGCAAAATCAGCATCACAGTAGCCTACTAAGCTGTAATCACTAGATTTTCTATAAAACAAACCCAGATTAGTAGTACCTTTCAGATACTTGAAAATTCGCTTAACAGCTGTTAAGTGAGATTCTCTAGGATCTGATTGGAATCTAGCACAAATACATACGCTGAATAAGATATCAGGTCTTGAAGCTGTCAGATAAAGGAGAGAACCAATCATACCTCTGTAGACTTTCTGTTCTACACTTTTGCTTACCTCTTCTCTTTCCAGAATGCACGTGGGATGCATTGGAATCTTTGATGGCTTACATTCTGAGAGGTCAAACTTCTTCAGAAGATCTCTGATGTATTTGCTCTGATGAATGTAAGTTCCCTCTGGAGTTTGATTGATCTGAATTCCTAGAAAGAATTTCAGTTCCCCCATGAGGCTCATCTCAAATTCTGCCTGCATACACTTAGCAAATTTTCTTCCAAGAGAAGGATTAGTAGAACCAAAAATGATATCATC
This sequence comes from Vicia faba, assembly GCA_948472305.1. NCBI lineage: Eukaryota > Viridiplantae > Streptophyta > Magnoliopsida > Fabales > Fabaceae > Vicia > Vicia faba. Next base: position 1,599,240,055 of record OX451736.1, read on the forward strand.
AACATAAATTTGACAGACTAAAATGTCACTCTTAACTGTTTTACAGAATAGAGTAGTGTCCACTTTCCCTCTGGTGAATTCATTTTCAAGCAGAAAGTTACTTAGCCTTTCATACCAAGCTCTGGGAGCTTGTTTCAGACCATACAGTGACTTCTTTAGTTTGAAAACATGTTCTGGATGTTTTGTATTTTCAAAACCTGGGGGTTGGTGAACATAGACTTCCTCTTCTATATAACCATTTAAGAATGCACTTTTGACATCCATCTGATACAGAGTGATGCCTCTATTAACAGCAAAAGAAATTAAAAGTCTGATAGATTCTAACCTGGCGACTGGGGCAAAGGTTTCTGTATAGTCTATCCCCTCTTGCTGACTATAACCTTGTGCAACCAGTCGTGCCTTGTTTCTGATGACTTCACCTTGCTCATTAAGCTTGTTTCTGAACACCCATCTTGTTCCAATGACGTTGAATCCTTTTGGTCTGGGAACGAGATCCCATACGTCGTTTCTGGTGAATTGATTCAGCTCTTCTTGCATTGCCAGAATCCAGTCATTATCCAGAAGTGCTTCATCAATAGAAGAAGGTTCAATCAGAGACACAAGTCCCATAAGAGTTTCTTCAGAGTTTCTGAAGCTTGCTCTTGTTCTGATTGGATATTCCTTTCTTCCTAGGATAGTCTCTTCTGGGTGATCCAAACTGCTTCTGGGCAATCTCTTCTGAGGTTGATCAGCAGCTGTTGTAGGATTTCTAGCATTGCTCCTTTCAGACGTTGAAGGAATGTCTGTGTTGAGAGCTTCTGATGACTTGTCTTCAGAACCTGCAAATTCAATTTCTATACCTGCAAAAATTTCATTCTGCTTTGACTTTTCAGAGTCAAGCTTATCATCAAAACGAACACTGATTGATTCTTCCACAATCTGTGTTTCTGTATTGTATACTCTGTACCCTCTTGAGCGTTCAAAGTATCCTAACATAATACACTTCTGTGCCTTAGAATCAAACTTGTTCAAATAATTCTTCGTATTCAATATAAAGCAAGTACATCCAAATGGATGAAAATACGAAATGTTGGGCTTTCTGTTCTTCCACAATTCATATGGAGTCTTTTCCAGAATAGGTCTTATTGAGATTCTATTCTGAATGTAGCACGCTGTGTTTATTGCCTCTGCCCAGAAAGTCTTAGCAACGTTTGTCTCATTGATCATGGTTCTGGCCATTTCTTGCAATGTTCTGTTCTTTCGTTCTACAACTCCATTTTGTTGGGGAGTTCTAGGACAAGAGAAATCATGTAGAATGCCTTTGTCATTAAAGAATGACTCAAAATCTTTATTTTCAAATTCTCCACCATGATCACTTCTGACTTTAACGATTCTAAGATCTTTTTCATTCTGAACTTGGTTACAGAAGGTAACAAACACAGAGTGTGACTCGTCCTTGTGTCTTAAGAACTTTACCCATGTCCATCTGCTATAGTCATCTACGATTACTAACCCATACTTCTTACCACTGACTGAAGCAGTTTTAACTGGTCCAAATAAGTCAATGTGCAGAAGTTCTAATGGCTTAGAGGTGGAAACAACATTTTTGGATTTAAAGGAAGGTTTTGCAAATTTGCCTTTCTGACATGCTTCACACAGAGCATCTGAATTGAACTTCAGATTAGGAAGTCCTCTGACCAGATTGAGTTTGTTAATCTGAGATATTCTTCTCATACTAACATGCCCCAATCTTCTGTGCCAGATCCACTGCTCGTTGTTAACAGACAGAAGACATTTTACGTTCTGACTCTTTAGTTCAGAAAGTTTGATTTTGTAAATGTTGTTTTTCCTCTTTCCATTAAACAGGATAGTCCCATCTTTCTGACTAACAGCTTTACATGATTTTTGATTAAAGATTATATCATAACCGTTATCACTTAATTGACTTATGGATAACAGATTATGCATCAATCCATCAACTAGCAGAACATTATTAATAGAGGGAAGATTTCCGTTACCTACAGTTCCAGAGCCAATAATCTTTCCCCTCTAATTGCCTCCAAAGCCAACGTGGCCTCCAGGCTTAAGTTCCAGGCTTTGGAACATATGCCTTCTTCCCGTCATGTGTCGTGAGCAGCCAGAGTCCGGGTACCATGACTGGTGTTTCTAACTTGCTGCTAAAGATATCTGCAACATGTATTATTTTATCCTTAGGTACCCAGATCTTCTTGGGTCCTGATTTGTTAGTTTTACCAAAACTCTGGTTGAATTTTGGTTTCACAGAGTGCTTACTGCTAGTGTATTTGATGTCATGTGTGTGACCATACACAAAGTGTGAATTTAGAGGAGTGTGTTTAATGGTTAAATCCATGACATTCTTAGGTGTAGGAACCTTACCTTGGTATCCTATTCCTTTCCTGCCGTTTCTGCTAACTCCATAGATCATTGAAGCCATTCTGCTTCTATCTATGCTTTTAGCAAGGAACTTCTGGAAACTGTGATCATACTCCTTGATGATCTCATCAGCGTTGCTGGGAGTTTCAGAAATTGGTTCCTTCTGAGAGTTTTGTAAAGAGTTTTCTAATTTTGAAATTTTATCTCTCAGCTCAGAGTTTTCCAATTTGAGACTCTCAGACTTATTAGAGTCAGATTCAAGATTCCTTTTCAGGTCTCTGAATTTAGCTCTAATCTGCTGATAACGTTCCAGAATTTCATTGAGGCTTTCAGCAAGTTCAGCCTTTGTAAAATTAACAGCGAAGTTAGGAAATACCTCTTCTGTGTCTGATTCTGAGTCTGATTCAGAAGCTTCACTATCATCTGGAATGTTAGCCATGAGCGCTATGTTTGCCCTTTCATCATCTGATTCTGAGTCAGCTTCAAACGAGTCAGAGTCATCCCATGTGGCCATGAGACTTTTCTTCTTCTCTCTTCCAAACTTCTTTTTGGGCTTTTCCCTCTGAAGCTTTGGGCAGTCACTCTTGTAGTGTCCTTGCTCATTGCACTCGTAGCAGATGATGTCTTTTGTGTTTGGCTTCTTGCTACTGGAGGAGCCTTCAGATCTTCTGTATCCAGAGGAAGAATCTGTCCTTCTGAATCTGGAAGAAGACTCGTTCTGATCAGATCTTCTGGGATTCCTGAACTTCCTTTGTCTTTGCTTCCACAGTTGATTTACTCTTCTGGAGAGAAGGGAAAGTTCGTCTTCTTCTGATGAGGATCCATCAGATGTTTCTTCAACTGCCTGCAAAACTTTAGACTCAGATTTTCTGTTAGATTTTAAAGCTAAAGGCTTACCTTGCTTCTGAGGCTCATCAGCTTCTAGCTCTATCTCATGACTTCTGAGGGAGCTTATAAGTTCCTCCAGAGTGATTTTGTTGAGATCTTTCGCTAGCTTCAGAGCAGTAACCATAGGCCTCCACTGCTTGGGTAAACTTCTGATTATCTTCTTGACATGGTCAGCAGTAGAGTATCCTTTGTCCAGAACTTTGAGACCGGCTACCAGAATCTGGAATCTAGAGAACATAGTTTCAATGGATTCAGATTCTTCCATTTTGAACGCCTCATACTTCTGAATGAGCGCCAGAGCTTTTGTTTCTTTGACTTGAACGTTGCCCTCATGCGTCATTCTGAGAGAATCAAAGATGTTCTTAGCTGTGTCTCTGTTGGAGATCTTTTCATACTCAGTATAGGAGATGGCACTGAGGAGGATGGTTCTGGCCTTATGGTGATTCTTGAAGTCACGCTTTTGTTGATCAGTCATTGATTTTCTATCAATCTTCTTACCAGTTGCATTCACAGGGTGCGTGTATCCATCTGTCCCCATATCCCACAGATCAGCATCATGTGCTAGAAAGAAGCTTTCAATTCTGTCTTTCCAGTAATCAAAGTTTTCTCCATCAAAAACTGGAGGTTTGCCGCTGAATCTGTCTCTGTCCTCATTGTTGTCATTGCTGAAATGAGAGTTGTTTCCTGCCATTGTGTTTTTCTGACGCTGGATCTTGTACTGACACGGTTAAGTGTTTTAGCTCAGAACCAGGCGCTCTGATGCCAATTGAAGGGGTGAAAAACACAAGAAGGGGGGGTTGAATTGTAAAACTGGAATCTTAAAGCAATTGACAAGATATTTTTATCCTGGTTCGTTTGATCTCAAACTACTCCAGTCCACCCGTCAAGGTGATTTCGCCTCTCTCCAACGAGGTCTTAATTCACTATATTCAACTGAATATTACAGACTGCTTTAACAACTGCTAAAGCCTTCTTGATTCAAACCACAATCCGGTTTGTCAAGGCAACACTTTCTTACAAAGGTATAAAACAATGTGTGTGAATGTTTTCTACAAAACTTTATCACAACTGTGATGTATACACAAATGAAGCTTAGAAACTTAGATTGCTAAACACTAATGGAGTATCAGAGTTTGGGGTTTAGCAAAACTGGTGGATGAAGATTATTGTTCAGCTTTGTGCGTGTAGAGAATTGGAGAGCATTAGCCATTATAATCTTCGAAGCCTTGTTTATATAGCACTTGAGAAGATGAACGTTGAATGCAATATTCTTGATTCAATGCTAATAACAAGCTTTCCTTTTTGAGCAGATCTTGTCTGGAATGAGGCCGTTGGAATTGATTAGCTTTCAATGCACAGTACCGTTGCTTCTTCAATGCAAGTTCTGGCTTGGCTCATTCTGATTCTGCTTCGCTGCTGATGAACTATTGTGTTTCTGTATCAGAGTGTTTACGCGCAGTTCTGTTCATCAAGCTACAGCATGTACGTGAGTTGATCATCTGATCTTGACGTTCTGATTCAGCAACTTCTGATGCTGGTGTATGAAGTCAAATTCTGATGCTGAATAAGTGATCTTGCTTATTTTAATCAGCGTATCTGCAAGTCAGAGCATAGTAATTTTTAGGCAGCATATAATTCAAACATGAAACATATAAATACTATATCTTTTCACTTTGTTATCATCAAAACTCAAATATAGGGTAGTAGATTCAAACATTGTTCTAACACGAATGGGGGCAAGAGCAACAAGAAGCCTTCGACAAAATCAAAGGGTACCTCACTAAGCCACCTATTTTGGTGCCTCCTTGTAGCAATAGGAGTATGAGATTGTACATAGCTGCATCCGACAAAACTTTGGGAAGCATGTTAGCCCAAGAAGATGAGAATGGAGTCGAAAGACCCATTTACTATCTTAGTAGAGTTTTGAACGATGCAGAAACTAGATATAGTGAAGTTGAAAAATTGTGTCTATGTCTGTATTTCTCTTGTACAAAACTCAAGCAATATATAAAACCAGTTGATGTGTATGTTTCGTCTCATTTTGATGTTTTCAAGTATATGTTGTCGAAACCTATCTTGCATAGTCGAATTGGCAAGTGGGCATTAGCATTAACTGAATACTCCTTGACCTTTATGCCTCTTAAGGCAGTGAAAGGGCAAGTGGTTGCAGACTTTATAGTCGACCACTCAATTCAAGTTGAGGATATTAATTATGTGGAGATAGAACCTTGGAAATTCTACTTCGATGGTTCCAGCCATAAAGATGGAACGGGAGTAGGGGTCTTGATCATTTCTCCAGAAAAAATTCCAACAACATTCAAGTACAAGATATCAGGTTCTTGTTCGAACAATGAGGCTGAGTATGAAGCTCTAATTACTGGCCTTGAGATATTGTTGGAATTGGGGGCAACTCGAGTCGAAATAATGGGAGACTCAGAGTTAGTCATTAAGCAAGTCACAAAGGAATATAAGTGCATAAGAGAAAATCTCATTATGTACTTTGTGATAGCAAATCGTTTATTGAAAAAATTTGAAATGGTCAATATTCGACACATACCCAGATTGGAAAATCAAATAGCCAACGACTTGGCACAAATTGCATCTGGGTACAAGATTTCAAAAACGAGATTACAAAGAGCAATCGAAGTTCGAGAAAAGATAAAAGCAACTTGTCTATCACCAACAGACTTGGAATCGACGAGACTAGGATATGCTGATCAAAGCAACTTCGAAATTTCGTTCATAGATAATTTGTCAGAGCAAGATTGGAGGAAACCCATTGTGGATTATCTTCAAAATCCAGGAGCTTCGACAGAACGAAAAACAAAGTACAGGGCGTTGAGTTATGTACTCATGGGTAATGAGTTATTCAAGAAGACGCCTGAAGGGGTATTGCTAAAATGCTTAAGTGAAACTGAAGCATACATAGCCCTTTCGACTACGCACGCTGGAGCATGTGGGGCTCACCAAGCAGGCCATAAGATGAAATGGTTGTTGTTTCGACAAGGACTATACTGGCCCACTATGCTGAAAGATTGTGTTGAGTTCGCCAAAGGTTGCCAAGAATGTCAAGTCCATACAGGCATCCAGCATGTACCAGCAAGCGAACTTCACTCGATAGTGAAACCTTGGCCCTTTAGAGGATGGGCGTTAGACCTCATTGGAGAGATTCGACCAGCATCATCAAAGAGTCAGAAGTATATACTGGTAGGCATTGATTATTTTACTAAGTGGATCGAAGCTATCCCTTTAGTCAATGTAGACCAAGAAAATGTCATTGAATTTATTCAAAAGAACATTATCTTTAGGTATGGAATCCCTGAGACTATAACAACTGATCAAGGATCAGTTTTCACTGGTCGAAAGATGCAGGAATTCGCTCAGGAAACAGGTTTCAAACTCCTAACATCAACGCCTTATTATGCACAGGCAAATGGTCAAGTCGAAGCAGCAAACAAAGTAGTGATTGGCTTGATAAAAAAGCATGTTGGGAAGAAACCAAAGAATTGGCATAAGACGTTAGACCAGATTTTGTGGGCTTGTCGAACGTCCCCAAAAGAAGCCACAGGTACAACACCATATAGGCTAACTTTTGGCCATGATGCAGTGTTGCCAGCAGAAATTTGTCTTCAATCTGCAAGGGTTCAGAGACATTATGATATTCCCTCTGAGATTTATTGGAATATGATGTTAGACGAACTAGTGGATTTAGACGAAGAAAGATTGCGCGCTCTTGACCTACTCAGGCTTCAGAAGAAAAGAGTAGAAGACTCTTATAATAAAAAGGTGAAACCTAAGGTATTTTCGCCTGAAGAACTAGTTTGGAAGGTGATTCTTCCCATGGATCGAAGGGATCGAAGCATGGGGAAATGGTCACCCAAATGGGAAGGACCATTCAGAGTTATCCAGACTTTTTCTGGTGGAGCCTATGAAGTCGAAGAGCTAGGTGAAGATAAAAGGCTCTTGAGAGTAAATGGTAAATATTTGAAAAAATACAAACCTACACTCCAAGAGATAAAAATGAAATAACAAGACTAAATTAACCATAAAAAAGCCAAAATGGAAAATTTTTATAATTTTAGCCAAGATGGCAATGTTGTCGAATACATATTACAAAATATGGTTTAAAAGCTGAATCAATCAAAAGGGAATGGATTCCTTGAGTCGAAGGTATTTGATTTGCTGCAGCTCCAATCTTTTGTTGCACCAGGCATTCGCCTGCACAAGCTTGGCAATCTGATCGTCGAAGCCTTGGGCTTTCTCAGCAAATTCTAGGCCTTGTTTGATTTCAGTTTGACTTTCGGTGTCTGGGACGGTCGAGAGAAGTTCCTCCTTGCGCTTAGTATTGGCATTTATCTTAGCCTCTATTTCTTCGATTTGCGCCCTGAAGGAAGCATTCTCTCGATCGATGGCATCAACTTCTTCTTGTGTAGATGCTTTTTGCTTCGACAACTCCGCAATTCGAGAAGTTGTCTCCGAAACATCAGTCCATGCAGAAGAGATTTTGCCATATAACACTTCAAGTTGGCTATTAAATCCCCTTTGTCGCCGATAATCTGCTGAGACTTGATCAATAATGGAGTGTAACTCCATGATCAAACCTGAAACTTCTGGAGCTACAGCCAACAAGTCTACAGCATTCAAAACATCCCTCAAGTATGATGGAGCAGTAGGGTCCCCCTCCAAAGCTTTCATCAAGTCCTTCTTGAAAAACTGAGCCTTAACCTTCGTCAAAGCTTCATCGAGAGGAGAAGTTTCAGTGGACTTCCCCGACAGGGTAGGAACCTCCTGGCTAGCATCAGACGAACTCTTGCTCTCGATGATGGCGTTCAGATAGCTAACAGGATCAGTTTGCTTCAAGAGTTCTAAGTCCTCTTTCGACCTGTGCTTTGTTGAGGTAACAACCCTTGCAACAGCATTGTCTTGGGTTTGAGGCTGTTGAGTGACATTTGCCTCGACTTGATGCCCTTCGACTCGGACTGCGACAGTACCAGCGTCATCATGGTGCCCTTCGCCAGCGTCACCTTGGTTCTCTTCGCCAGCGGCACCTTGATCCTCTTCGCCAGCGTTGCCGTGGTCCCCTTCGTCACGATTCTCTTCCGACAGATCCACCACCTGAACCTCTTTTGGCTGTTGCTCTTCTGTTTGAGGATCTTCTGCTGGTTTTTCTGCCGTCTCAGCATTGGCCTCATTTATTTCAGTATGGGCTTCGTCATTCTCCAAGCCTTTTTCTTGTGGCCTGCTGAGTTCAGCAGACTCCAATGTTTCAGAAGTCCTTGGCGGTGAGCTTTCAGTGGCGTCCTGAAAAAGAAGAAGAAGAATCTTCAAAATTCGAAAGAGACATAGTCGAATGTAGGTATCTACACCTGAGTTACAAAAAGGTCTAAGAGATTACATGTAAATTAGCTTCAGCCACAGGGCTGGAATTGTCGCTTTCGACAGGCTTATTGAGAAGAACGTTTAATTCCTCCTCCGTTGGCTCCTCAATGATCACTGGAGGTGGCCTGGGCTTTCTCCCAGCAACCTTTATTCTAATTGTTCGACCCTCAGGAGCAGGAACGTCCTTCGTCAGCTTTCGCCTTTTTAGAGGAGCAGGGGGAGAATCATCTTCTTCATCGCTCCCGGATTCGACCGTCAGTGCTGGCCGTTTCTTGGGCGAAGGTGCCTAAAAAACCAATGGGAATTCGATTTAGCAATTGCATCGAAAGTCAAAAAATTAAAAGCCAGAAGAAAATAATGAAAGTCTGGTTACCGATACAGAAGGCTTTTTCGAAGGGCCTTCCCCCTGTTGGTTTGTTGTGGTCTTCGCCGGCGCTATAGTCTTCGCTGGCGGTGGAGGTTTTGTTGAGGGGCCTCCTCCCTGTTGGCCTTCTGCAGCCTTTTTGGCTGCAGGCTTTCGAACAACTGAAAGCAGATAAAATAATTAATAGGCTAGCAGTCGAAAGAGAAAGACAAAGTAATTTGAAAGGATGAACTTACATTTCTTTATTTTGTCCAAGACAAGGACAAAAGATTTCTGAAGCTCATCCACGAAGTCCTTCTCGTCGAAAAACTCCTCAGCGTAGTAACTTTTCCACCACTCCTCGAAGGATGGTGAGCAAAGAAAGTTGAGCTGGTAGTCAAACAACGAAAGAACTGTTCGACCAGCATATCTTCCGATATGTTTAGTGACAGCTTCTTCGGTGTAGTCGTTGCAGAAGTATAACATAGACTTCTCCCTTGGAAAAATTGGAGAAGGTAGTGTTTGAATAATACCAAACTGGCGAGACACCAGGTTTGGTTGATATGCAATCAGACTCAAGTGAGTCTTAGAACTCCTGAATCAAAGAGGCATGATCCTTGGTGTGAGGAACGCCTCCCACATTGTTGTATGTTCGTCAACCTGAGGACCACTCGACGTCCTAGGATGTGGCCTTGTGAACCACGCTGGGCCTACCTTCCGTCGAGCAAACGGAGCCATAGTCGAAGCAAACTCTTTCCTTCTAGCAAACATCAGAACGAAGTTTGTGAAAGTTTGCTGAAGCTCCAGTCCATCTTCCATTGGAGTCAACAGAGCCAGTCTGGTTCCTTCGACACGTCTGTTCGCTATCTCTGGAGCCTGCTCATTTATTTGAATCTTCTTAGGCAAGAAAGATTCGAAGGTGGCATTGAGCCACAGTTGGAGCAGCCAAAAAGGTCCAGCAAGTAGCAGACTGGCCCTGTTCTCGATAATCTTCAGAAGAGTCGCTCCATTACTAATCGACTCATACAGGCTAGCCAAAATCAATTCTGCCAAACAGATATTTTGGCCATGATGGAGTTGAGTGGCGAGAGTGACCATCTTCTTGGTCACCTGTAAGGACTTGGAGCAAAACACAAAGCGTGTCAGCCATAAGGCTAGAAACGCAATGTGTTCGACATCCGACACAGCATCTGTCGACCTGTCGTGGTAGTGATTGATGAAGGTGGTGTAGGTTGGTTTTGTGGCAGAGAATCCAATTTGATCCTCCGACATCTCCTCCGGGTCGAAGTAGTCCCCGGTGGGTCGAAGGCCAGTGATAGCGGCCACATCGAAGAGTGTAGGAGTCAGCATTCCACAGGGAAGATGGAAGGTGAAGTGGGAGTAGTCCCAAAAGAGTAGAGAAGCTATCAACATCTCTGGGGAATAGTTAAGACCTGTCTTCGACAGCATAACCAGGTCGAAAATCCCCATATCTTTCCAGATCGAAGCTTGGCGTTTCTCCATTTTTTCCAGCCAAGCACTGTAATCAGGAGTAAGGCTAGGGCCAGACCTGAAAGCCCTAACACCTTTGTTGAAGAAACGGAGGTCGATTTTCTCTTTAGCAGGGTCTTCATTATCCTCTGCATCTTTCTTGGCGCATGCAACCGGTTTGAGCCTCTCAACTACCGGAAAATAACTCTTGATCTTCATGGCCTCAGCAATACTTGGGTACAATGGGCCAGACATAACAAAGATCTGGTTGGAATATCCAACCGGGATCATAAGGTGGCGTGAGTAAGCATCACGAACAGCAATGTCCAAAGGTTCAGGGACCCTTCGTTGGCCCGTGGGAGTTACTACTGGAGCGGTCGAGAAAACCCTAGGTTTGACGTTTCCAGATGGTACGGTGGCGCTAGGAGCATTGGAAGAACCAGATGCCATTGTTAGTGGTGAGGATGAAGACGAAGTGAAGAAAAGAGGTTTGCAAAGTTGACAAGTTTGTGTGCAAATGGAGAAGTCTGAAAGCTAGATAGCGTAAAAAGTCCCACAATGGGTACTTACTGCTATTTATAGTAGTGGGGGAAAATCCCCAAAATCGAGGACATTAAATGCCATTTAATGTTGCAGAAGGTAGTGGGACATGTGGCGTCTCCCTGTTGTTTTAGCCGTTCTGCAGAAATGGAAGGGTGCAGCATGCGCCCTCGTTTTTGGGAATTGTCATAATGACAAATTCTGAAATGACGTTTGGCACACTGCACGCCGTACTGAGGTGACGTCTTAGGTACGGATAAATGATGGTTTTTCTTGGGATTGTCAGTGGTTGGTAGAAGACAGCAAAAAGTGCACAATTTAATTTGTGACTAAGAATGAAAAGACAGGTGTCGAATGGCGTTTCAAAGAATGCCTTTTTCTTTCAGAGTCGAAATAAGGCATTCTTGGGGGGCAATTTGTTGGCTCCTAAATTCGACACCCTTGTTTCATTAATGTCAGCCATTAAAGCTAAAGGATGTTTTCGACCAGCTAGGTCCGTCGAAATGCCCATCGAAAGATGGCAAGGTACTTAGAAGATTTCTTCCAAGGGAGAAGTTGGTTGCCTTCGACGTCGAAGGTGTTTCTCGTCGAAGATGCTTCTCGACGAAGGTGTTCGATGGTTCAGAGTGGAACGGTTTGAAATTCAAGCGTTTAGAGGGAAAACGGTTTCCAACGGTTACCAAGTGCAACGTGCAAAGATCTGGAGCGTCGAACGTTGAGAACGTGCCAAGTGGGATCATCTCGAAGCAGTGTAACTGCCCGACGGTTACTTGGGATGTTTTAGTATAAATAGTAGTAGTCATGTAGTTTCTCGCGTGTGTTCACAATTATATACAAAGTCACTCATATAGATTCGAGTACCCAGCGTGTGAGAAAGAATTGTTGAGAAATGTATGTGTGAAACACCAACCTTATTAATCAAAGTCATTTACTTTTCCAGAAATTTACTTGCTTTCTTCTTTACTTTCCTGTCGAAATCTTTTACTTTAAGCCTTCATTTATTTTACCAAGCCTACTTCTTCATGCAATTTACTTAAAGCCTCTTTATTTTATTGTCACTTAACCAATATCCAATTTAATCAAAACTTCAAAATCAACCTATGTCCTAGGATCAATCTGATCGATCCTGCGAGTAACCAAATAAGTAACCATTTGGAGGATCAGCGGTTGTTTACCAATAACCAAGGTAAACACATTGATGAAGTTGTCAGGATAAGGAAACAAGACTAGACCATAGATTAAGAGAGCCAGGATGTCTTCATATGCCCTAAAGTCCAAGTCATTCCAGAAACTGTTAGCTTTACCAATCAGAAACTTGGCCAGGAAACCCTTAACTCCGCTTCTAGTCACCCAGTTGTCCATTACTTCTTGGTGGGTCAAGGGAAGAGCTGCAGCAACCTCCTCAAGCCTGAGGGTCTTTTCCCAACCAGTGTAAGGAGTCTGATCCAAGATAGGGATACCAAGAAAATCAGAGAACTCTTCCAGGGTAGGGACCAGCTGGAAGTCTTGAAAGGTGAAGCACTGGTACAGAGGGTCATAGAACTGGGTCAGGACACTCATCAACTGTTGATCCCGCTTTGCAGTGACTAAACTGAGAAGAGAACCATGCCTCTGGATGAAGGAAGTAGTATTTGGAATTCTGCTAACCAACTCTTCAAGCAACTCAGGTGGGTGAACAAAGTTGAACCGGATAGTATTCCTTCGCATAGGCATCATGATGTCCTACAAAACAGAGCAAAGGTGAAACCCTCTTGTCTTTGAAATGGTCAGTCCTTATGCGGAATGCATGCAATGCTTATGATGGCATGATGTTATGATAAAGCACACCACAAATATTTACAAAGGCAAACATGATAAGGCACACAAGTCACACAAGACAAGCCCTTAAGGTTTAGGCCAACATGGGGTCTAGGTATTACCCTCTTTCAGTTTGTTGGTTTAGACCTGTCCTATCAGAAGTAACCGGGTTCTAGAGGATCCCAATATCATTGACTACCCTCAATCGGTCATAACTCCAGCATCGCAATCTTTTCTTGCGTCCAGAACCATCACAAGAGTTTAGCCTCAATGGGCGTAGCATACTGCTACTGTTCTATTGGCCAAGTTGTGTCATTTAAGGTTCTAAGGTCTGTTGGTGCTTAATGACTCCTCAGAAGACCCATATTCTCCTCGTTGCAACACAAGGGATATCGGTACAGACCAAGGTGCCACACCAACGTAGCCACTACTTCACCCATGTCGGTCTACGCCGGACAGGTCCCTCACAGCTTATGCTACCTAAACAGGGTATCCCCAGATCCGGGTTAGGATCTATGTAACTCCGATGCAACCCACAATTTAAAGCAAACAAGTCAAAACAACTGAAAACACAGTTATGAACTATCCTAAGGTACACCTCACTTTAATGGAATCCCCAACAGAGTCGCCAGTTCTGTGATCGGTGGATCTGGAACTGACTGTTTAACGCTGGTTCGCGAAATGTCGCGGAAGCAAGAGTCACCACCGTCTTTTATTTTCTCCAATATGGAAAGGACAAAAGCATAGAAAAATTCCTTATTGAGATTAGTTCTCGGTTCGGGAGGTAGATTTATAGAAAGGGAAGGTGTTAGCACCCTTTCTATCCATGGTTATCCATGGGCTCTTAGATACTTGCTCATTTGTGTTTTCAAAATGTTTGTTTGCTTTTCAAGGTGAGTGGGTTTGAAAAAGTTTCGTTTAAAATTTCATATCGACTCTTGTATCAGTCCTCAAGAGTGTTTGAAAAGTTGTTTTGAAAGCTTTTTGCAAAGTGTCGGTGTGAAAAGAAGTTTTTTTTTATTTGTTTTGAATTAGAGAAAGTATCTATGAGTCATCTACCTACCCTAAGGAATTAGTCTGTGTAAATGTCCTTAAGATAATGCCATCCCACCATTGAGAGGTAGGTAGCACCACCGTTGGAGGTGTTCGGGTCAATTCGAGGGTCAGGGATAGTGTGGTCACCGGAGTAATAGGAGGACACCTTAGAAGCTACCCCCATGCCATGTTCATGGACATGAGGACTTACTAAAACGTCCTCTACTCGACGACCACGTTTCGAGGGGCAAGGCAACAGTGAGGCGTACCCTAGGAGTGGTGTGTGAATTGCGTGTCATTTTCAGTTATTATTTGTCTTGTCATGCATTTGGTGATCTACGCTTTGATTTTTATTTGGGCATACATTCTTTCATGTGTTTTAACAGTTTAAAGGTGCGGAATTTAAAGTACGGAAAAATACAAGTCCTACGTTATTACAAGGCGCGGGTCTACATCGCCAAATTAAACCAAGACCCGATTTGAATGAAAGTGCGGAAAGTAAATGTCCTAATTATCTATTACAAGGCTTTGGGGCAATTACATAAATTTAAAACGAAAAATAAAGACAAACGCGCGAAAGGAACTTGGAATCGAAAGTGTGAGGGAGTTGGACCCTTTAAGGAAATTGAATTGAAATTACAAATTAATTAAATTATTCAATGAGGAAAAGAAGTTATTTTTGGAGTTTTTGTATTTATGAAAATAAAGCAAATTAAAAGGAGAAGAAACCCTAATTCTACATGTTTTTAATTGTTAAAGAAAGGAATTAAAGTTTTAACCTAATTTATGCTAATTATTTAATTACATAAGTATTTACAAAATTAATTAATAATTACTAATAATAATAATGAAAAAAGTTATTTATTACAAAGAGGATAAAAATGTACTAAAAGCCTATTTTTATATTTTTTTAGTTATTTAAGAAAAACATTAAAATTAAAACCCTAAATTAAAACTAAATTGATTATTAAATTTATTTACAAAAAAACATTAATGCATTAAATAATAAATAAATATATTTTCTTTTTGACTTTTCTGATTTTTTTGTATTTTTGTATTATACAAAATTAATTTGGTGAATTAAAAGAAAATAATTAACATAATTAAAATAAATAAAAGAGAGAAAGAAAATGCAAACATGGGGGGTGGTTGACCCAATTTTGGAGGTTAATTTGCAGCAATTAGGCCCATTCAATTCCAGGCCCCTTGGACTTTTGTGATTGCGTATGGAATAGTTGACTAAGGCGCATGGTGGACTGCAGATTCTGGCCCCTGGATTGATCTCCTGGATTATGTGGCAAGCCAGTATGTGAAGGTGTATGGTGGTCTTTTGATGACACGCTGCATAGAAGCATGTTACAAGAAAAAATATGGAAGAAATATGGGGGACCTGGGAATCGAACCCAGGTCCCAGTACATGCATGCCAACACATCCACCAACTGGACTGGCGCGTCACTTTGTACATCTAATGGATAATGATCAATAAGAGAGAGAAAGCAAGTATTAGTGGGACAATAAAAAAAAGCGCCAATTATTCAAACTGGCCAACCATAATCCAACACGCTAGCATCTTCTTCCTTGGTCTTTCGTTTTGCCTGAAAAATAAGACTAGATAGCGGGGGTTTTAAACCCCCACTAAATGGCACCTACAAAAATAGCGAATAGAGCACAGTTAATCATAAATTGAGCGCGAGGTGGTCAATCGTTTCGTCCAGATGCCCTGGTTTCGATAGTACTAGTCTGGTTGTCCAATTTTTCCTCAAGCGTAAAACCCTAATTCAAGGTTCCTGAAACCCTAAAAAATGTCCATGGTGGATTCTCCTACAGGAAGCCATTCTTCAATAGAACGATGCCATTAGCTTTAGAATGATCATGTTAGTATAAATCAAACATTAAAATGCATGGAAAATGTGTATAAATTCAAATACGAATATGCAAAAGTTCATGAACAGGGCGACTGTGTTCTACCACTTCTTTGGGTTAGGGGTTGTGTTTTTGATTGCAATCCCTTCCTGGATGTGTAAGCAAGCTATTGGAATGGCTTTTTGGCCTTGAAACGCACAACAACTATGAAAGCAGATTTGAGATTTTTGTGAAAAAATGCAAAGTTGTTCTCTCAATTCCTACGCAGCTTTCTTGTGTTTGAGCATTAGGGTTTCTTTGTATATGTATGAGGAATGATTTAGGTTAGAAAAACTGGCCCAAAATCCATGTATTCAATGATTCCATATTTGATTTTTCAAGCATCTTTTTTCAATCATTTCCATACCAATCTTATGCCAATCATTGAAGATTCTTTCCCTTTTGAGTGTGCACGAAATCTTGAGGTCATGATGAGTGGATATGCTGCACAAAAAGGTTTGGAAAACATATTTTAGTATTTTTCTTATATTTAATTTTAATTAAATGAATTAAAAGAATTAAAAACTCAATTAATTAATTAAAAATAAGAAAATAACTCCCCTTTGGTTCAATGGGTCGTGCATGGCCTTTGGGTGATGATTCATGGAAGAAATTGAGGTCCATTAGCAATTTTGAGGCATTTGAAACAAAGTTGACTTTTCAAAATTCCCAAAACTTTCCCAACTTCCACAAGGCATATCTTGCTCAATTTTTAAGCTTTGATCATGTTCTTTGACATTTTGGAAAGGTCTTGAAGTCCTCTAACCAATGCCTTTGGTCCCATGTAATTTTGATTTACCAATCTCAAGTTATGGTCTTTGACTTAAAGTGCCTTTTTGTTGACTTTTGAAAATGACCTATAATGTTGAGATTGATAACTTTTTGTGAGAGCATTTCTTGGACTTGAAGTGTGAAGAGTAGTTGTAGGAAATGTCATTATCTTCAAAATGAGCTTTGGATGAAATTTTTCTGATAAACCATGTGGAAGTTATGCCCTGGTCAATTTGCAGTTGACTTTTTCAACTGTCCAAATATAGAAACTTTTGCATCTTGAGACTTTTTGAGCCATGCTTTGAGAATCATGATCAAGAATTGATCAAATGATGTTTGTGGCTTCAAAATAAGATGTTGACCAAAAATTTTGACTTTTGATTGTCAAATGACCATTTTGCCCCTGCAGTTGACTGTTGAGCAATTAGGGTTTTTAACTGTGCAATTTTGTGCTGTGAGTCTTGAAACTTGGCATAAGGATGCTTGACAATGTTTATAGGCATGTGGGACTTGTTTGGACCCTTGGAAACTTCAGCTTCTTTGCCAGAACCAAAACCCTAATTTTTGACTGTTAGGAGGCCATTGAGCTGTACAAACCTTGAAGAATATGGGAGGGCAAATTTTGGGGTACAACACGACTCTTGCTTACCGCGACACTTTGCAAAACGCAAACGCGAACCAGCATTCCAAAACAGTCAGTTCTCGTACCCACCAATCACAGAACTGGCGACTCTGCTGGGGATTCTTATAGGTGAGGTGTACCTTAGGATTAGATCACTTGTGTTTTCAATTGTATGCTTTGTATGCTTTAAACTTTGTGGGCTTGTATTGGAGTTTTATAGATCCTAACCCGGATCTGGGGGTACCCTTTTTTAGGTAAGTAGCAATAAACTGTGAGGGATCTGTCCGGCGTAGACCGACACGGATGAAGCAGTAGCTACATTGGTGTGACACCTTGGTCTGTACCGATATCCCTTGTGTTGGAACAAGGAGAATATGGGTCTTCTGAGGAGTCATTAAGCACCAACTGACCTTAGAACCTTAAATTGACCAACTTGGCCATAGAACAGTAGCAGTATGCTACACTCATTGAGACTAAACTCTCGCGATGGTTCCGGCTGCAAGAAAAGGTTGCCAAACTAGAATTATGACCGATTGAGGGTAGTCAATGATATTGAGATCCTCTAGAACCCGGTTACTATTTTTAGGACAGGTCTTAACCAACTGAAACTGAAAGAGGGTAATACCTAAAGCTTCATGCCAGCCTGAAATCTAAGGGATCTTTTGTGTGACTTGTGTGCCTTTACCATGTTTGCCTTTTGTGAATACTTGTGGTGTTCCTTTACCATGACATCATAACATCATAACATTGCATACATCTTGCATAAGGACTAACCCATTTCAAAGACAAGAGGGTTTCATCTTTGCTCTGTTTTGTAGGACCTCATGATGCCCATGCGTAGGAATACTATCCGGCTCAACTTTGTTCAAGCACCTACTTTGCTTAAAGAGTTGGTTGTCAGGATTCCAGACACTACTTCCTTCATCAGGGGGCATGGTTCTCTTCTCGGTTTAGTCACCTCAAAGTTGGACCAACAAATGATGAGCATCCTGGTCCAGTTCTATGATCCCCTATACCATTGCTTCACCTATCAAGACTTCCAGCTGGTACCTACCCTGGAAGAGTTATCTGAGTTGCTTGGTATCTCTATTTTGGAGCAGACTCCATTCACTGGTTGGGAAAAGGCTCTTAGGCCTGAAGAGATTGCTGCAGCCCTTCACTTGACCAAAGAAGAGGTAATGGCTAATTGGGAGACTAGAAGTGGATTTAAGGGTTTTTTGGCTAAGTTTCTGGTTGGCAAAGCTAACTGCTTTTGGGATGACTTAGACTTCAAAGCGTACGAGGACATTCTGGCTCTCTTAATCTATGGTCTGGTATTGTTTCCAAATCCTCACACCTTTGTTGATGTTAATGCTATAAGGATCTTCATCTCTCGGAACCCTGTACCCACTCTCTTGGGTGATATCCTTCATCAGCTCTATGCTCGTACTGCCCGCAAGCGGGAAACTTTGATGTGCTGTGCTCCTTTATTGTCGAGGTGGTTTATTTCGCACCTCCTTAAGCCCGTACTGAAGAACAAAGAAGGAATGGGCTGGGCTCATAGGATAATGTCTCTTACTAATAATGACATTATTTGGACTCTCAAAGGCTTGGATGAGGTGACTGTCATTGATCGTTGTGGAGAATATCCTAATGTTCCATTGATCGGAACCCATGGAGGAATCTCTTATAACCCATGTTTATCTCTCTGTCAATTTGGAAGAGCCATAATAGAAGGGCCTCATGAGATGTTGATACCTCATATCATCTTTGATTTTCAGGGAAATAGCGACGAGTTGCATCGTAGATTCATCAGGGCTTGGGATAAAGTTCACAAATCTGACCCACATGAGTTGGGACCAAAGACTTCTCTGCCAATGGAGTCATATTTCAGATGGGTCCGCATCCGCGCCCAGAAGTTAGGTATGCCATACGAAGCTGTCAGGCCTATTACTCTTGAAGTTGCTGATAAAGACGAGGTTCCTCCAACTATTCTCCATCCTCATACGCCAACTGATGTTGGCACACTGAAGAGGTCTTGGGCGCAACTACAGGAAGAACGGGATTCTTATCGGGAGAGGTTCAACGAACAAGAACAGAAGATCCATAAGCTGACTAAGCAATTGGAGAACGAGCGGATCCTGAATGATTATATCCGCACTGAGAAGAAGAGGCCATGGGAACATTGATGGACCTATTGATGATTTCTTTTACGGTTTTATTTACTTTTCAGTATTTCCATTCTTGTAATGCCTAAGGGCAATTTGTTGAACAATTTAAATTCTGAAGTTAAATCTAATAAGGTGTGTTTCCTTTCTTGTCTACAAATTTGAATCCTGATTGTCTTTGAAATCATAAATCATACGCATTTCATCTCATGCACTGCATAAACAGGTACCCTTTTACAGGTTTCTTATCTCCTTTGCTGTTTATTTTAGCAATCATCATGTCTACTGAACCTTCCACTGAGCAAGCTATCAAGGACCTCCAGGCCCAGAATGCCCAGTTTCAAGAGTTGGTCATGAGCCTAGCTAAGGGTCAGCAGGACCTGAAGACCCTGATTCTGAAAGAGAGGAATAAGAAGAAGAAGAGGACCGTCCTGTTCAATACTGGACGCAGGTTTGGAAACGGGCTGCAGAACAAAGTGGATCTGGCCACCTCATCTGAAGGGAAAGACAGCCCACAAGAAAGGAGGGTCCCTAGCCCTATAGTCTCCGACAACGAGACGGACTATGATGAAGAACAATATCCTCCTGCTGAGGATAAGTACAAACAGCTAGAAGACCGTTTGAGCGCTATGGAAATACATAAGGTGCCCGGTCTAGATGTCGGAGATCTAGGTCTATCCTCTGGGGTGGTGATTCCCCATAAGGTCAAGGAGCCTGCCATTTCCAAGTATGACGAAGCTTCCTGTCCAAAGTTGCACCTCTGGTCATATGTGAGGAAGATCCAACCCTACACTGCTGATAAGAATTTGTGGATCCATTTCTTTCAAGACAGTCTTTCAGGGATGCAGCTTGAGTGGTTCTATCAGCTGGATGGAGCCAGTATCCGTAACTGGGAAGATTTGGCTACTGCGTTCTATAAGCAGTATCAATATAATTCCGACCTTGCTCCTACGTGTACCCAACTCCAGGGTATGTCAATAGGGATGGGTGAAGGATTTAAAGAGTATGCTCAAAAATGGAGAGACCTTGCCGGAAGGGTGCAGCCACCTTTAACTGATCGTGAACTTGTTGATATGTTTTTGGGGACCCTGTCTGGTCCATTCTTTAACCATTTGATTGGAAACTCTTCATCCGGGTTTACGGACCTTATCTTGACTGGTGAGAGGATTGAAGCTGGTATCAAGGCTGGGAAGATACAGAAGGGTGCCTCATCGAGCACCGAGAAGAAACCATTCAAGAAAGAGTCAAGCGCTGACTACGGTTCAAGAAGATAGAATAGACCGGAACACCGCCAAGATATCAATGCGGTTGTTATTTCGAAACCTATTAATGCTCCTCAGCATCACAACTAACAAAGGGGCGAGAGACCTCGAAGGCAGTTCACTCGTCTCAGCATGACCTTGTCTCAGATATTGCCGCAGTTATTGACGACCAATCTAGTGACTCTAAAAGAAGCTCCGAAGATTTCAAACACAACATCCCCAAAGTACAATCCTAACGCCCGCTGCGCTTATCACTCTGACAGCCCGAGGCATCATACGGATGATTGTTGGGCTTTGAAAAATAAGGTTCAGGACCTAATCGATGCAAAGGAGATTGAGTTTGAGGCTCCCGAGAGGCCTAATGTTGTGACTGCTCCCATGCCCAAACATGGAATAAATGCTGTAGAGGAAGACTTGTTCGTAGCCTCTGTGGATGATATTGTTACCCCACTGATGACCGTCAAGAGGAACCTATTGCTAGCCGGTTTATTTCCGGGATGTTGTGAAGGTTGCCATCTGTGTTCTGTTTCACCTACTGGTTGCCCATCTTTGAAGTCAGGCATCCAAAACCTGATGGATAATAAGGAAATCCTGTTTGAGAAGATTGTTGTTCCTGCCACCCCTACTGAAGAAGTTTCCATTATTACCATTTTCAACAATTCTCCCAAGGCTCCCTCGAGGAAGCCTGTCAGAATTACGCCTGTTCAGGAGATTGCACCCATAATCATCACTGTTCCGGGGCCCATCCCCTACACCTCTGACAAAGTTGTCCCCTGGCACTATGGGGCAGATGTTTATGTTCTTGGAGTTAAGCAAGAGTTTGATGCTAATACCGGCATCAGCAACATTACCGGGCCTGCTAAAGTCACCCGCAGTGGTAGACTTTTCTCACCTGACATTGCTCCACCAACTGTCCGAAGACCTGCTGTCATTACGCCTGCAAGTGCGCCTAATACCATTCCTGATCAAGTTCTTAATCCTACCTCTATCGCCGAGTCATCTAACGCTCGGGGCAAAGGAATCACCCCTGATGTGCCTGCCCAGACGGAGGCACCAAAGACAACCACTGTTGAAGCTTCCAAGCAGGAGATGGAAGAGATTCTGAAGATTATTAAGAAGAGTGATTATAACGTAGTTGAGCAACTGGGGCAAACCCCATCCAAGATTTCTATGTTATCACTGTTGTTGTGTTCAGAGGCCTATGTCAAGGCTCTGATTACCTTCCTGAAGACGGCCCACGTGCCACAAGAGACGTCAGTTGATCAGTTTACCGATTGTGTGGCCAATTTAACTGCTGATAATGGTTTGGGTTTCTCCGATGCTGATCTGACTGCTAAAGGGAAGAACCATAACGATGCCATGCATGTCTCCATTGAATGTAGGGGCACTACTCTTGCACATGTGTTGGTTGACACTGGTTCCTCATTGAACGTTTTGCCCAAGAAAGCTCTAGACAGGTTTGATTGCGAAGGGTTGGAGATAAAGCCAAGTAACATTGTTGTCCAGGCCTTTGATGGGTCTAAGAGGATGGTGCATGGTGAAGTCGATATTCCAATTAAAGTTGGTTCTCAGGTCTTCAATTCTACATTCTACGTGATAGACATTCGACCGTCCTATTCTTGTTTGCTGGGTCGTCGATGGATCCATAAAGCTGGAGCTGTAACCTCCACACTCCATCAGAAGCTGAAGTACCCGGTCAAAGGGAAGATTGTGACAGTACAAGGGGAGGGAGAATACATGGTTAGCCACCTCAACTCGTTCCGGTACATAGAAATGGATGGGGAGTTCATTGAGACCCCATTTCAACACTTTGAAGAGGTTCCTCAGACACTGGCATCAACTGAGACTGTGGTTGAAGATTCTCCTTTAAAGATGGCTTCCTTAAAGGATGCCCGGGCTGTTATTGAAAAGGGTGAGTATGCAAACTGGGGCCGACTTCCTGATTTCACTCAGAAGACTAACAAGTTTGGTTTGGGTTTCACTGCAGAAGCTCAAAGGGCTGTTCGTAGTGCAAGGATTGGAAGACCTCCTGTGTTCATTAGCAACTCGGGGGTAAATGCCATTAAATATGACGTGGAGGAGTCTGAATTCGACAGCTGGATCTACCCTACGACCAACGGTGGACCAAGCAACTGGATAATAAAGGACTTCATCCATATTACTTTTATTACCCAGTAATGAACTCTTTGTTTTGAGTTTGTAAAAGACAATATTGTGAAACTTTATGGCCCGGTGTCTTACCCGGGGCACCGTGGCTTCATTTGTGAGGGCTTTTGTGTGCCATTTTCATATATCATTAATAAAAGCATTGGACGTTCTTGCATTTCAAATCTTGCGCTCTTTGTCTTTCTTTATTATATATTGCAAAACAGCTATTTTACACACACTCACATATACAGGTCTCAATCCACTCTGGATCTCATTGGTAACGACTCTGCTACTGCCAGTTATGACTTCGAAAATCCGATCAACTTAGCCAGAGACGAAGGTGAAGATGATTGCGCAGTGCCGGGTGAACTTGCAAGACTGCTACTCCAGGAAGAGAGGTCCATTCAGCCACATGAAGAGCCAGTGGAAACAGTAAATCTGGGTACCGAGACAGACAAGAAGGAAGTCAAGATCGGTGCAAATCTGGAGCTTAGTGTGAAACAACGGTTGATTCAGATGCTGCATAACTACGTGGAAATATTTGCCTGGTCTTACGAAGATATGCCTGGATTGGATACCGACATTGTGGTTCATCGCCTGCCTACCAAGGAAGACTGCCCTCCCGTAAAACAGAAGGATCGTCGTATGCGCCCAGAGATGTCCGAGAAAATCAAGGCAGAGGTTATGAAACAATTTGACGTCGGGTTTCTAGCAGTGACTTCTTACCCTCAGTGGGTCGCCAATGTGGTTCCAGTGCCGAAGAAAGATGGTAAGGTCCGAATGTGTGTTGACTACAGGGATTTGAACAGGGCAAGCCCTAAGGATGACTTCCCTCTACCTCACATCGACGTTCTGGTTGACAATACTGCTCAGCACAAGGTATTCTCCTTTATGGATGGTTTCTCCGGTTATAATCAAATCAAGATGGCTCCTGAAGACATGGAGAAGACCACTTTTGTTACTCAGTGGGGTACCTTTTGTTACAAGGTCATTTCTTTTGGGTTGAAAAATGCTGGGGCAACATATCAGCGTGCCATGGTTGCTTTGTTTCATGACATGATCCATCATGAGATTGAAGTATACATCGACGATATGATTGCGAGGTCCCAAACTGAAGAGGAACACCTTGACCATCTACAGAAGCTGTTCGACCGGTTGAAGTTGTACAAACTGAGGTTGAACCCAAACAAGTGCACCTTCGAGGTGAGGTCTGGCAAACTGCTAGGCTTTGTCATGAGCGACAAAGGTATTCAAGTGGACCCTGCCAAGGTGAAATCCATACAAGAGATGCCAGCTCCCAAGACAGAGAAAGAGGTCAGAGACTTTCTAGGACGTCTAAACTACATTGCCCGATTCATCTTGCACCTAACTGCTACTTGTGAGCCAATCTTCAAGCTACTGAAGAAAGATCAAGTGGTACGTTGGAACGATGAATGCCAGGCCGCTTTCGAAAGAATCAAAGAGTATCTCCAGGAACCACCTATTTTGATGCCACCAGTGAAAGGGAGACCTCTAATCTTATACTTGACAGTACTTGACAACTCAATGGGGTGTGTGCTGGGACAGCATGACGAGTCTGGCCGAAAAGAGCATGCTATTTATTACCTTAGCAAAAAGTTTACCGACTGTGAGACCCGATACTCACTGCTCGAGAAAACTTGCCGCGCTTTGGCATGGGCTGCTCTCCGGCTGAGACAGTATATGCTGACTCACACTACTCTATTGATTTCAAAGATGGATCCAATCAAGTATATCTTCGAAAAGCCTGCCTTGTCTGGAAGAATAGCAAGATGGCAGATGATCTTGACTGAGTATGACATCCAATACACAACTCAAAAAGCAATCAAGGGAAGTGTGTTGGCAGACCATTTGGCACATTAGGCAGTGGATGATTACCAGTCTATGAACTTTGAATTTCCAGACAAGAATATCATGGTAGTGACTGATTGTGAACTACCAGGACTGGATGAAGGACCTGAGGAAGGATCCCGATGGTCTATGCATTTTAATGGAGCTTCGAACGCTTTAGGTAATGGCATTGGCGCTGTGATCATATCTCCTAAAGGCTCACATACTCCACTCACCGCCCGACTGTGTTTCAACTGCACTAATAACATGGCAGAGTATGAAGCATGCATTATGGGTCTTCGAGCCGCAATTGACCTAAGGATTAAATTTCTGAGTGTCTTCGGAGATTCCGCTCTCGTGATCAGTTAGATCAAAGGAGAGTGGGATACGAAACACCCAAATCTTATTCCTTACAAGGAGTATGTATTGACGTTGCTTCCCCACTTCGAGGAGATAACCTTTGAACATTTCCCAAGGGAGGAGAATCAGTTGGCGGACGCGTTAGCTACAATGTCTTCTATGTTCAAAGTCAAGTGGGACAACGAGGCTCCCCGAATCATTATTTGGAAATTGGATGAACCTGCACATTGCTGTGATCTTGAGACCGAAGAGGTAACAGAAAAGCCTTGGTATCATGAAGTGAAGAGGTACCTTGAAGCTCAAGAATACCCCGAGGGTGCATCTGTTAATGACAAGAAGTTTCTGAGAAGATTCGCGGCAAAGTTCTTCATCAGCAATGGCATCCTTTACAAACGTAACCATGATTCAACCTTACTGCGTTGTGTGGATAAGATTGAAGCAGAAAGGATCATGGCAGAGCTGCATGAAGGTACCTTCGGAACTCATTCCAGTGGACATACCATGGCAAAGAAAATTCTTCGGGCAGGATATTACTGGTCCACAATGGAAGCTGACTGTTATCAACATTCTCGGACATGTCACAAGTGCCAGGTCTATGCTGATAAGGTGCACATTCCTCCAGTTCCTCTGAACGTCTTGACAGCACCTTGGCCTTTTGCAATGTGGGGTATTGATATGATCGGCGAGATCAGACCTACGGCATCCAACGGACATCGTTTCATCCTGGTAGTGATTGATTACTTTACGAAGTAGGTTGAAGCAGCTTCCTTTGCTACGGTAACCAAGAACGTCGTGGCACGGTTCATTCGGCACAACCTGATCTGTCGATACGGCGTACCAGAGAGGATCATTACGGATAATGGTACCAATCTTAACAACAAGATGATCACTGAGCTCTGCGAGCAATTCAAAATACAGCACCATAACTCTTCTCCCTACCGACCGAAGATGAATGGGGTTGTTGAAGCGTCAAATAAGAACATTAAGAAGATCGTACAGAAGATGACAGTGACCTACAAAGACTGGCACGAGATGTTACCATTTTCTCTCCATGGGTACCGTACCTCAGCACGGACGTCAACAGGGGCAACACCCTTTTCCTTGGTTTACGGCATGGAGGCAGTCTTGGCCATTGAAGTTCAGATACCCTCTCTTCGGATCATGAAAGATGCTGGCTTGAGCGAAGACGACTGGATCCAGACCCGACTTGATCAACTGAACCTAATCGAGGAAAAGAGACTCACTGCTATTTGTCATGGTCAGACGTACCAAAAACGGATGATCAAGGCATTTAACAAGAAAGTCAGACGGCAAGAGTATCAAGTTGGGAACCTGGTAATCAAGCGCATTATTCTACCTCAAGGTGATCCCAGGGGAAAATGGACCCCTACTTATGAAGGGCCATTTGTGGTTAAGAATATCTTCTCAGGAGGAGCGATGATTCTAACCACCATGGATGGTGACGACCTTCATCACCCCGTCAATGCAGACATAGTGAAAAGATACTACGCATAATCAAAGACCCGCTAGGTCGACTAGCCTAGGCAAAAATAAGGGCTTCCCGGCGAACCAAAAGGGTTCGGGCAAAAATAAGGGATGAAAATTTAAAAAAAATTTGTACACCCGGCAAGTCGAAAACCTGAAAAGGCGGCTTGGGCAAAAATGGGTATCCCGGTGGACTGAAAACCCGAAAGGGCGGTCCAAGCAAAAGTTAGGGATAAGCGTAACACTATGTCTCATTGGATCACCCTGCATCCAGACGTTGGTATCAACTATCAGGCTCGGACAACACCAATCAATCAGATTCATCTTCAACTAAGCAGCAAAGTGATGAGATGCTTGAAGATATAAAGACGATAGCAGAGTTGGAACCCAGTGGGATTATTCACATAGCTATTTTGTCTTCTTTTTTTTAAATTGTATAAATCCTATTTGTTCGGCGGTGTTCTCTTACTAGGATGTCAGCCTCTTGTACAAAAGCGCCTATTTACAGGCAAACTTCAAAATCAATACAAATTCATTTTCAGACAAAGTTCAAATTGTTTTTCCTTTATCTGTTTTGTTTTGCAAAGAATGTCCAATGTTCATTTTTTGATATATGCATTTGACATTAATTGTTGCTCATAAATATTTACATGCGAAACAAAGGACTAATTACGGGTGATATCAGAAGTAGGGGCAATAAGAATTGTCCAAGCTATATAGTTGCTCTGTCCACCAAGGTACCAAGGTAAGTTCAGCCGAAGAATGCGACCAAGATACCTTCACTCCCCGCAGAGTAAGACAGTAATGATAGCTCTCTCAAACTGAGACTTGCAACTATGAGCGAATCAGCCATACTCTCCCCTAAGCAGAGTTGGTCCACCCTCAGCCTTAAAAAGATTGGGTATCCCCATAAGGCCTCAATATCCCCCAGCGGAGTATAAGGATATTCCCCAGCAAGCATAAGAGTATCCCTGGCAGCCTTAATATTCCCCAACGGGATATAAGAATATCCCCCGGCAGAATGTAAGGTACCCCCAGTGGAGCCATTTCCCCACCGCAGTCTAAAAAAGGGTTTCCCCAATGGAGCTGAATCATCTTCCCCAGTAGGTTCTGGAAGCTTGTCCCCTGCAGAACACAAATAAGTCTCCCCAAGCTAAGTACAGAAGTTATCCTCACAAGAGTCCAACTGGGTTATCCTCAACAAGTTGCAACTGAAAGATCATCCCCAGCAAAGTTCTTTCTATCCCCAGCGGAGTTTATCGCCAAGATCCCCAACAGAACCTATCAACGGAATCCCCAGTGGAGTTTATCATTAAAATCTCAACGAAGTATCTCTTCCCCACAGAGTAATCCCCCGCAGAGTAATCTCTTCACCATGTTTATTCCCCAATGGAGTTATTTTCTCCAACAGGTTTATTCTTGCAATCATCTTCGTGCATCATCCCTAGTGGAAACGAAGAAGTCAACCATAATCTTCAACAGCAGCCCAGGATTTAACAAACTCCCCGGCATTTGTCAAGGATTTATTTTCCTAGACGAAAATACATTCATAAACATTTCACTTGTCATACCTCCTATTTAGCTACACGATAAAGTGCATACGACACAACCTCATTTATTTCTGAGAAAATCATGACATCATGAATTTCATACATCATGACATTGCATACAACTAACGTTTTACCTTTTTCAGGAAAAGGTCGAACAAAAGAGGGATACCACCAACCTTCTTAAGTTCCAGATTAATACCTGTAACAAGCCAGGAAAATATCTGTGGATGACTGATTGTAGATCAATACCTGTAACAAGCCAGGAAAGTTATCTACATGAAGAGATTGAAGATCAATACCTGTAACAAGCCAGGAAGACCATCTTTCTTTCTCAGGTCAGAGATTAATACCTGAAACCAGCCAGGACAGATATCTCCTCGACCAACCTCTTAAGTTCCACATTAATACCTGTAACAAGCCAGGAAAATAGTTGTGGGTGACTGATTGTATATCAATACCTGTAACAAGCCAGGAAAGTTATCTACATGAAGAGATTGAAGATCAATACCTGTAACAAGCCAGGAAGACCATCTTTCTTTCTCAGGTCAGATATTAATACCTGAAACCAACCAGGACAACTATCTCATTGGCCAACCTTCTTAAGTTCCAGATCAATACCTGTAACAAGCCAGGAAAGTTATCTACATGAAGAGATTGAAGATCAATACCTGTAACAAGCCAGGAAAATAGCTGTGGACGACTGATTGTAGATCAATACCTGTAACAAGACAGGAAAGTTATCTACATGAAGAGATTGAAGATCAATACTTGTAACAAGCGAGGAAGACCATCTTTCTTTCTCAGGTCAGAGATTAATACCTGAAACCAGCCAGGACAGCTATCTCCTCGACCAACCTCTTCAAGTCCCAGTTGAATACCTGTAGCAAGCCAGGAAAACTATTTGTGGACGACTGATACCTGTAACAAGCCAGGAAAACCATTTACACAAAGAGATTGAAGATTAACACCTGTAACAAGCCAGGAAGACCATCTTTCTTTCTCAGGTATGCAAGTTCTTGCTAAGGAATCTCTTATGCGATCGACACTCCTGCAGATGGCATCTATAAGCCCATCCTCCTATCTACAGTCTCCAAATGGCATCTGTAAGCCCATTCCCGACGTCACAATGGTGATACTACACCATGCGAGTGCAAATTTCTGGGCACTCTAGTGTTCAATTATCTTCCACCTTTGGATCACGAAAGGCTCGAAAGCCAATCTGTATCCTCACGTTTAAGAAAATTGAACAGGGGCAACTGTTGTACTCCAAAATTTGCCCTCTCATGTTTCCAAAGGTCTTCCCTTACATAGTTAGTCACAAACACTGGCCTAACAAAAATAAAGTTTTTGAAGATATACAAAGTGTCTTTCGATTGGCATTATGGACAAACACTTCGATTGAGCGCTGGACCTCTTTCGATCAAGCTTTGGTGTGCAAGTCTTCGATTGAGCGCTGGACTCCTTCGATCAAGTCAATATCACAATGCTTCGACTATGCACTAGATACTTCAGGCTTACCTTCGACTCACCAGGCAAGAAGCTCATTCGAATAACATGTAAATGACTCATTCGAAGAAGCACTCAGAAGGCCCATTCAAAAGGTACATAAGAAGTCCATTCGAAGGAGGCAGTGCAAGACCCTTCGACTAGCAACACAAGACCCTTCGATTAGCATGAACGAGACCTTTCGATTAGCCTGTTAACAGTGTCTTTCGATTGAAGTTTCAATTAGTACCCTTCGAATGGTATATGGACAAATGCCCTTCGAATGGCATTTCAGTGCAGAATTTCCCTGAATAAGAACATCAGAACAAAATGATTTTCGAATGGCATTTCATTGCAGAGTTTCTCTCAACCTAAGATGATCTGATAAAGGAAGTTCTGAACACTTCGAATCACAACTTAGACTCATCACAAGGCCAAGGGCTGGTCGAGGTTGTCTAATAAGGAATAGATTCGAATGGGGACTTTGAAGCAATCGAAACTGGAAAAGAAGGCAAAATCGAAGGGGTAAGTCAGTTTTTGATTTCCATCAAGTTGGAGGCCCAAATAACTCAGAGCAAGCTGGCAGAAACGCATGATTGAATCAAATTTGGCAAGTTTTCATGGAGATCAAATCAAATCTCTCCACCATAATGGACCAAGATTTGATACACATTTGTTGACCTAATTTCTTTGCCTATATAAACCTGTTGCTCATAAACAAATCACACACGAAAAACCCTTGCATAAAAACATGAAAATTTACCTACACAAACTCTGTAGAAACGGCGCCCCAACCTTGAAAAGAAAAGCTTGAAAAGTGGTGATCAGTTTTGGTTTGGAGGCAGATTCCGACCCAAAGAGAGACGCAACTCTCTTGCCATCAACCTCCTGAAGCGAGGCCAATCAAAAACCAAGCTTTTCATCATCTAAATCGCACTGTAAGTGTTCTAGAAAACGCCTCTGAACATGAAATCGAAAACATCCATGCTTGCATCTTTTCTTTAAAATATTGACATATTTGTGATTATTACTTGATTTAGAATGTTTTGGCATTATCCAATTTAATTTTCATGGCTTCTAACCCCATATATAGAACCTAGGGTTCTGGTTCTGGTTTTTTAGGCGTTTATGTCACAGGGAAAATCAATGCAAACCATGGTTACAGGGATGACTAGGAGGAAGAAACGAGTACATTGGTACTCTTAGATTTTATTTTCATGGCCTAGGAGAAACGGTCGAACCACCCCCATTAAAATTCCTGCAGAACAAAATCTGCAGGTAAACGAACCAGGCTATTGTGAGGAAGATGATAACGTGGCTGGGTGTGATTGGTTCGTTTGAACCAATTGCGCGTCTTTTATTTTTTTAGGCCAGGCCTAATTATTGTTTGATATAATATTTACGTTCTATTTAACTAACGAATGAAGCAGATTGGACGAGTTGGCAAGCACGTTATGACAAAACCCCTTTGGACCTGGGTTCGAATCCCAGGCTCCCCCCTAAAACTTTGTTACGTTTTTTCTTCAGGTACTCAGATGCAGCGCTGAAGGCAGGGAACACCATACGTCCTCAGATCTCAACGTACCCAGTGGCTTCGAGCTAGATCCAAAGGCCAGCGTGCTGAGCCTGGAAAAAATGCTGACCAAACCTCCCTTCTTCAGGCCCAGCGCCCCACAGTTTGTTTTTGTTTTTTTCTTTCCTGTTCATATTTTTTTGCTCTTATTATTATCATTAAAAACTAACTAACTAATTAATTAACTAACCCTTTTTCATAAAAAAATCAGAAACAACAAAAATACTTTTATTTTAATTTTATTACTTATTTTTGTAAATAAATTGTGACCAATTAATTTAGTTTTAATTAGGTTTAATTTTAACAATTTTGCATTAAATTAAAATTGAGTTAGAATTAGGATTTTATTAACTTTTTTTAATCACTCCTATTTTACTGCCTTAATTAAAATAAAACTCAAAAACACCTTTTCTTTAAATCCATTATTAATTTAGACTTGATTCTTAATTCAAAAAAAGACCAAAAACATGCTTTCTTCAAAAAGGGTCAAAACCCTAAAGGACAATCTGATTCAACTTTTCTCGCGCGTATTATTTTGATCCATATATTGTAATTGCTCCGAGGATGTAATAGTTTTAACTTAGGATTTTTTATTTATCGCTTTTATTTACTTTCCTCATTTACTTTTAAGGGTTTGTTTTTGGCGATGTAAATACCCGAAGCCTTGTAATAGCTTAGTTTTATTTTCCACAACCACTAATTTCTAGATGTATGCTAACTAGGATATGCATGACAAGATCTGTCTTAAATTAAAATCAACATAGCTCACCATGACATGTAAAGATAATATAACTGAAAATTGACACACTTGCACATACCACTCCTAGGGTACGCCTCACTTGGTTGCCTCGAACGTGGTCATTGAGTATAGGATGTTTTAGGGGTCGCCCTCCTGTCTAAAGATCAAAGTTGCCTCGAAACGGTTGCCTCGGATAAAAATGATCTAAGACATTAGGGTTACCACTAAGGCGTCCTAACGTTGCTTTAGTAACCACGCGTCCCTAAAATCGAATCGACCCGAAAACTCCAACAATGATGCTACCTACTCCTTCATAGTGGGATAGCATTATCTAAAGGGACATTTACACAGTTTAATTCCTTTTGAGTAGGTAGAGGTTCTTAGGTACTTGCTCTTTCAAAACAAAACAAATTTTTCGCACTTGCACTTTTCAAACAAAGTTTTCAACAACACTTCATACACTCTTGAGGACAGAAACAAGAGTTAAATCGAAGTTTTCAAATAAAACTCTTTTCAAAACCCACAAACACCAAGAAAAGCAAACTTTTTGAAAACATAGTGAGCAAGTACCTAAGAGCCCGTGGATAACCACGGATAGAAAGGATGCTAACACCTTCCCTTTCTATAATCTACCTCCCGAACCCGAGAAACATCTCAAAAAGGAATTTTTCTATGCTTTTGTCCTTTCCTTGTTGGATAAAATAAAAGACGGTGGAGACTCTTACTTACCACGACACTTTGCGAAACGCAAATGCAAACCAGCATTCCAAAACAGTCAGTTCTCGTTCCCACCGATCACAGCTGGTATCAAGAGCCGTAAGATTCAGAGAGATGCATCTTCAAGTATAGTGAATAAACCATTCTCTGGGAAGAAGGAAGTAAGTGTTTCCTACGGACAGAAGAATCAAAGCAAAGCTGAACTCCGTCCAACGGTAGGAGCTGTGATGATCTCCAACCCTGTGCCAAATCAACAACAAAACAATCAGTGTAAGCAGGATGCACCCAGAAGGCAGTTCACCCGGCTTAACAAGTCTTTATATCAGGTTTTGCCACACTTGTTGAAGTCTAATCTGGTCACTCTGAGGGAGGCTCATAAAAATCTAAATACTGTATCTCCCCGTTACAACCCAAATTCTCGACGTGCCTTCCATTCCAACAGTCCCGGGCACGATACAAATGACTATTGGGCTCTGAAGAACAAAGTGCAAGATCTCATTGAGGCAAAGGAGATTGAGTTTGACCCTTCGGAAACCCCCAATGTAATAACAGCACCAATGCCCAAGCATGGCCAGGGTGTTAATGATGTTGATGACGACCTATTTTTTTCTTCCATTGATGAACTAATTACTCCTCTTCTGATTGTTAAGAAGAATCTTTTGCGAGCCGGTTTATTTCCAAGTTGTGGTGAAGGTTGCCACCTGTGTGTGTCTCTACCCAATGGTTGCTTATTGTTAAAAATAGGTGTCCAACACCTGATGAACAACAAATAAATTTTGCTTGAGAAGACTTCCTCTACAAGAAGTCTGTGTAATGATATATAAATTATTACCATTTCTGAAAATCCTCCCAGGGTCTCCTTCAAAAGACCCGTCAATATTACATCAAATCCTAAGTTTGCTCCTTTAATTATTACTTTTCCTAGGCTGATACCATATTCCTTCGATAAGGTTGTTCCTTGGAACTATGGAGCTGACGTCTACTACCATGGCGCTAAGCAAAACCTATTGGCTAGTGAAGAAGAAGTTGCTGAAGATACTGATCCTAACATTGACAACATTGCTAGGACCAGTAAAATTACTAGAATCGGAAGGATCTTCTCTCTTGAGATCTCTCCAAAGACTATTGCCACTCCTTTGGTTATTCCTGCTAATGTTCCTGTTACTACTCCTGTTATTACTCCTACTGTCACTCCGATTGTTATTCTTGCTACTGAGTCAGCTGAGACTCGGGGCAAAGAGGTACTGGTTGAGCCTGCCTGGATGGAGACACCTAAAGAAGCCATTCCCAAAGCCTTTAAAAAAGAAATGGAAGAGATACTGAAAATCATTGGAAAAGTGACTACAATGTTGTTGAACAATTGGGGATAACCCTTGAAAAATTTCAATTTTGGCCTTATTGTTATGCTCTGAATCCCATGTTAAGGCTTTGGTGAAGTTCTTGAAGTCTGCTCATGTACCTCAAGATACTTCTGCCGAACAATTCAAGAATTGCGTTGCTAGTCTGGCTGCTGACAATGGTCTTGGTTTCTCTGATGTTGATTTGACGTCTAAAGGAAGAAAGCATAATGATGCACTTCATGTCTCTATTGAGTGCAAGGGCACTACCATAGATCATGTTCTAGTGGATACAGGTTCGTCATTGAAT
This sequence comes from Vicia faba, assembly GCA_948472305.1. Lineage (NCBI taxonomy): Eukaryota > Viridiplantae > Streptophyta > Magnoliopsida > Fabales > Fabaceae > Vicia > Vicia faba. The sequence goes on from OX451736.1 coordinate 1,599,274,137, forward strand.
GTCTTGCCTAAAAATGTGTTAGACAGATTAGATTGTGAAGGACTGACTTTGAAGCCCAGTAACATTGTGGTGAGGGATTTTTGATGGTTCTAAAAGAATGGTACATGGGGAGGTGGACATCCCTATTAAAGTTGGCTCTTAGACTTTTGACTCCACTTTCTACGTGATGGACATCCGCCCGTATTACTCTTATTTGTTGGGTCGCCCTTGGATCCATGGGGCCGGTGCTGTTACTTCTACTCTGCATCAAATGCTGAAGTATCCGGTTAATGGGAAGATTGTTATAGTCCACGGCGAGGAAGAATATATGGTGAGCCACCTGAACTCTTTCAGGTATGTTGAGATGGACGGCGAGTTCATTGAGACCCCCTGCCAAAATTTTGAAGAGGTTCCTCAAACAATTGCTGCAACCAAGACTGCTACCAATGTTCCAAAGATTACTAGACCTCCATTGAAGATGGCTTCTCTGAAGGATGCCAAAGCAGTAGTCGAAGAAAGATCTCAAAAAGCTGTTTGTCACGCTCGCGCTGGAGGACCACCACTACACATTAGCAACCATGGAATCAATGCTTTGGAGGATAGTAACAACGACTGCGACATGGACAAATGGATCTTCCCAACTATCAGCGGTGGACTCAACAATTGGAAGACCAAGTACTTTGTTCCCATTACTTTTATCCAGGAGTAATTGTCTTTTTGGTTTTTGGGATATGTAATATTTAAACAATATAAACTCTAAAGCCTTGTGTCTTACTCGAGGCACAATGGTCTATTTCTGAGGGTTATTACTTCATCTTCATATGTCATTAATAAATCATTGAATGTTTTGCATACAAATTTTGCGCTCTCTATTTTCTTTTCTGCCTTTACTTTATCAAAATAGCTATGCTCTCTTACACACCCACATATCAAACTGCAGATCCACATCCACTCTGGATCCCATTGATAACGGTTATGATATTTCCAATTATGACTTTGAAAATCCGATCTACCAAGCCGAGGACGAAGGTGAGGAAGATTGTGAAGTACCGGGAGAACTTGATAGACTGTTGCAACAAGAGGAAAGAGCCATATGAAGAGCCAGTCGAGACGGTAAACTTAGGTACCGAAGAGGATAAAAAGGAAGTCAAGATAGGTGCTAATTTGGAGCATAGTGTCAAAGAGCGGTTAATTCAGATGTTACATGACTATGTTGAGGTCTTTGCCTGGTCATACGAAGACATGCCGAGGATAGACACTGATATTATGGTTCACCGTTTACCAACGAAAGAAGACTGCCCTCCGATGAAGCAAAAGGTTCATCGTATGCGTCCCAAGATGTTAGAAAAGATCAAGGTTGAAGTTATGAAACAGTTCAATGTCGGGTTCTTAGCTGTTACTTCTTATCCATAATGGGTTGCTAATATTGTTCCGGTAACTAAGAAGGACGGTAAGGTACGTATCTGTGTGGATTACAGAGACTTGAATAATGAAAGCCCCAAGGATGACTTTCCACTTCCCCATATTGACGTTCTGGTTGACAACACTTCTCAACATAAGGTATTCTCATTTATGGATGGTTTCTTCGGGTATAATCAGATTAAAATGGCACCTGAAGATATGGAGAAAATAACCTTCGTCACATAGTGGGGCACTTTCTGCTACAAAGTTATGCCATTTGGATTGAAGAACACTGGGGCAACCTATCAGCGTGCTATGGTAGCTTTGTTTCACGATATGATCCATCACGAGATAGAGGTCTACGTCGATTATATGATATCCAGGTCTCAGACTGAAGAGGAGCACCTTGATCACTTGCAAAAGTTGTTTGCAAGGCTAAAGAAGTACAAGCTAAGTCTGAATCCAAACAAGTGCACTTTTGGGGTAAGATCTGGTAAGCTCCTAGGTTTCATGGACAGCAAAAAAGGTATTGAAGTAGACCCTGTAAAGGTTAAAGCTATACAAGAAATTCCAACTCCCCGCACTGAGAAGGAGGTTAGGGGATTCGAGGGACGTCTAAACTACATTGCCAGATTCATCTCCCATCTAACCGCTACTTGTGAGCCAATCTTCAAATTGCTAAAGAAAGACCAAGTGGTGAAATGGAATGACGAATTCCATACTGCCTTTGACAAAATCAAGAAATATCTTCAAGAGCCTCCAATTTTAATGTCTCCGGTTGAAGGAAGACCTCTAATCATGTACTTAACAATGTTGGAGAATTCAATGGGGTGTGTGTTGGGACAGCATGACGAGTCTGGTCGAAAAGAGCATGTGTTATACCCCAAAATTTGCCCTCTCATTTTTCACAAGAAATCACAACCCTAGGGTTTTCTCAGATTCTCAAGACTGGCTCAGGAATCAATCAGACAAACTTTTCTTTAGCAGTAGATCAAGAATTAGGGTTTCTCTCGCATTTCTCAGAAGAAACTGAATTCTCATAAATTCAATTAACTGTCACATGTTTTCATGCTTTTTTAAAAAGTTTACTGAAAGGTTATTGGTTGTGCTCAAGGCCTGTTTATCTGGGACAAGAAATGGGAGCTGAGACTGTCATTTGGAATATTCAGGTTTTGTTTGATCCAGGTTAACCAGATAATGTGTGTCTGTTAAGACATTTTCTTTGTTAATGGAATGAAACGTTTGCTTGTTTATTGGAATGCACAGTGCGTATTTTGATTGGAATGCTGTTGCAAGGTTATGAGATTACAGAGTTTTTTGGGATTACTTGGAATTTAAGTTATCTGTTGGAAATATTGGAGTGCAATTTCAATTATTTTGATCTGAGAATCTTAAAGGATTAAGCGAAGATGCAAAGAAAGAATTACAAGATATTGACAGTAGAAGATTTTATTGGATATCAGATGATCTCATAAAATCTTTCTTCATTTATTTCAAATGTTGTTACAAAAATAATTTATTATTCATACGCTTTAAGTTTTACAGCTTATAGTACTTGAAAAATAAATTATTACAATTAATGAAAAAATCTTTCTAAGTTACAAATCTAAGCCTAAGCTTTCATTGCTCCATTGCTCCCGTGCTCGCCACAAAGTCTTCTGCTTCCTCTTCTTTGTCATCATCCAAGTTGTGCTCACATGAAAGAAAAAACAAAGAAAAGAGGATTAGTACAGTTAAATAGAATTTTCAAACAGAAAAAAAAAAGAAAATCTTTCATCAATAAAGTTTGTCGTCTGGAATCAGAGTGCTATTTTTCATCACGTTTTTATTTTCCTCTTTGAAAATCACAAGAAGATTGCTCTTCTTGGTTCACAAAGAGAAAAATAAAAAATGCAAAAGAAGAGTGCAAAAGCAAATTTGTTCAGATGCAAACACAGGCGCCAAACTGAAGGCATAATTTCAAACAATGCAGCAACTAAGGCAAACAACATTGCAGCAAACTGTACAAAGCAAAAGCACAAGGAAAACTGAAGCATTGTAACTAAAATCAAACAATGCAGCAACTAAGGCAAACAACATTGTAGCAAACTGTACAAAGCAAAAGCACAAGGCAAATTGAAGCATTGTAACTAAAACCAAACATTGAAGCAAACTAAGCATGGCAAACCAAACTGAACAAGGCAGAAAGTATAATGTAGCAGGCAGAAAGTACAAAGGTATGGTAAACCAAATCACAAGCAAAAGGCTTGTCATAGCTTTTTCATCATTTTCCAGCAATTAGGCAAACTTTTCAGAAAAAAGTGAGAAAGCAAAAACTGATTTATCATTGAGAGAGAAAGAGAGAAAATATATCACCTTTTGGAGATTGTACAGTTTGGCAGAAAATCTATCACAAGTTGCAAAATTAAAAGCAAAAAGGATTTAACAGCACAAAGTCAGAAGAGAGAGGAGGGTGGTCAAAAAACAAACTTCAAAAACCTGTTAACAGTTTTGAAACCAAAAACAAGTATCAAAACCTGTTAACAGTTTCAAAAAGAACCAGCCTGCTAACCAATTCCAAAACAGAAGCAAGCTTGCCAAACAGAAAAACCTGCTATCAAACCAAAATCTCCAACCTGTTGTAAAATTCAAACAACAACCAAAACCCTGTGAGCAAACAAACCACAACCTGCATAACTATTGCAAAACTGCAAAAGCTTGCCAAACTGTAAAGCCTGCCAAACTACTCAAACTGCAAAACAAGCAAGACTGCAAGTTCAAGCAGACAACCTAAACACCCAAACCTGTTATCAAACAAAAATCACCAAAAACCTGCAAAAGCTTGCCAAACTGCATAGCACCAAAACTGCAAAAGTTTGCCAAACTGTAAAGCTTAACCAAGCTGTCAAATAGCATAACAACAGCAAAACTGTATAGCAGTTCAAACGCAAGCCTGCTAACAAAAATCCCAACCTGTTATCAAACTCCAAACCTGCACAATCAAACAGAAAATCCCAAAACTATAACAGCAAGAACAACACAACCAAAACCCTGTGAACCAACAGTCCAAGCAATAAAACCTGTAAAAGCTTTAAAACTGCAACAATCATAAAACCTGCAGTTCCAAAACATAGCAAGCCTCTCAAACTGCCAAACAAGCCACAAAAACTGGCAAACTGTTAATAACAATTTTCCAAAATTTCAACAAGTTCAAACCAGAAGAACAAAAACATACCAAAAGTTTCAGACACAGCAAACTATCATCATGAACCAAAACTACCAAAACAAAGTTTCAGAATAGCATCATCATAGTTCAAGAGAGAGGAAAAGAAATATCCAAGTTTCAGAAGCAACAAACAAAGTTTCAACAAAAACTACCAACAAAACAAAGCTTCATAAATCGTCATCATCAACCAACTCTCATTTTTTGCAAACAAGTTTCAGAAATTAACAAATCATTGCACCAACAAAGTTTCAGAGATTATCATCAATCATCATCAATGTTCAAGTTCAGGAAAGAGGCAACAGAGTTTCAGAAAGCTACAATCATCATCAACATTTAGGTTTAAGAACAAAGGAGAAGTTACCAAAGCCCACGCGTTCTTCATCATTTTCTCCCCTCCGTGTCCAGTCGCCAAGGAACGCCTAGCTCACATCTCACTATCCTTTTTCAGCTTGCAAAAACTCCAACGATATGTTTCTCTTCAAATCCTCTTCTGCACCTCAATAAGCATTAAAATGGTTAAACAAACTAAACATGAAAAACGCAACGGAACTGTTAAGCTAGCACGAACCATACCGTTTAGACAACATCACTGATCATTGAGAGGATGTGAGAAATGAGGGTGCTCCGGCAACCTTAGATGAGGGGAGGATCAGAGCGATGCGAGAGAGAGAGATGAGGAAGAGATGCACGAAGGTAAGCGGCGCCGCTGTGAGATACACAGGACAAACCCTAATCGTTCCACAAACCCTAACGAAATAACAAATGCATTGGGCCAACTTCTTTCCATAAGCCCACACGCGTTGTTGGCTCACACTCTCCCTCTGCCTTGTATTTCTTTCAACAAGCCATAAATCAATTGGGCCTGTCCGCCCCCAAGCTTTAAGCCCATATTCATTACTAGCTTGCACCCCCCTCAACCATGACCTCACTTCTTTTTATTTCCATTTGGGCTTAGCATCTTCCATATACCCTAAAGCCCATTTTCTTTTTTACCTTATTCTAATTCATTCCTTTTTTAAAACAAATTCATAAAATTCAATGTTTTTCATCAAACTAAATTAATCATTGAAATTAAATTTCTTTTTAATTTGTCTTTGCTAATTTGTTACATTTAAGAAAATATCAAAAGAATGAATTAGTTTAGTTAATTTTCTTTTTCTTAATTTATTCTTTTTTATTTCTTTTGTTAAAAATATACTAAGTAATATATTAAAACTTCATTTTGTAAAATAAATTTGATTTTTTCCAATTAGTTTTATTTTAATCATTTTATTTTTATTTTTCTTGCACCTAATGAAAATACCAAAAAGAACATTAATTTAATTAGTTTGCTTCCTTTAAAAATTTTACTTACATAATTAGTAAAATACAAAAAAGAATAATAATAATAAATTCTTAATTTTTTAGAATAGAGTTTATTTATCTCTTTTTAATAAATACATGTATTTCATAATATTATTGATTTCTTCATTTGTTATAGCTTTACATTGAATTGCGACAATTCGATTTGGTTGTAATACTTGATATTTGGACATTGTTATTCTTATGAGATTCATCCTCATTTGTAATAATTTATACCCCCATTCCCGGATACTTTTGTAATAACTTAGACTTTTAATTCCCGCAATTTATTGCTTTCAACATGCCATGTTAGAGATTAGGGTTTGTATGCGAAAATCTAAAATCAAAACAAATAGCTTGACCTAATACAAAGACAAAAAAGCATGAAAATTGACAACACAATGCACACTTGCACCCCTAGGGTTTCATCCACTTGTTGCCTTTAAAATGGCCATGTTATGCATGTTGAGTATTTTGGCAAAACAAAAACAAAACAAAAGATCATAGTTCCTCGATGACGCTATTTTGGTTGTCTATACAAAAATGATCTAGTCCCTCAAAAATTTTCCAAAGATACTTAGCACAATTACTATCATGGTCAATACGATGACCCACGCCTGTCCCGTTTAACATCCTGATACAAGGTTGTTTACCAAATGCAATGGTAAAACAACATTGTCAAAAGGGTTAAAAATGTGTAGGAAAGATCTTTGAGTAAAATAGAGTAGACAACTCTTAGTTACTTGATCAAAACTTGCAAAAACATCCTTGCTATTTTCAAACACACCTCACAACACAATTTTAAAACATTTCCCGAATCAAACTTTCAAAACATTAAAATATCTTTTCAAAAGACAAATACACCTTTGTATACATTCAAACAAGAATCATTACAAAGGTTGCCACAATGATGGCCTCTTTTCAAAACATTTTCAAAACCACACACAAAGCACCATTTCAAACAATTGGAAAAGCAAAGCAAGTGATCTAAACAAGTAACTAAGAGCCCATGGATAACCATGGATGAAAAGGGTACTTGCACCTCCCCTTTTCATAATATACCCCCTGAACCCAAGAAAACATCTCAAAGGTCTTTCCTGTGCTTTTTGACCTTTCCTTTGGATAAAATAAAAAGTCGGCGGCGACTCTTGCTAAACCGAAACATTTGCGAACACAAACGCAAAACCTCAAGTCAGTTCTTCCACTGTATCACAGTACTGGCGACTCTGCTGGGGGAAATTCTAAAAGTGGGGTTACCTTAGGGTTTTAGATCACCTTTACATGTTTATCTTATTTGACTTGTATGCTTTACTTTTTGGTTCCTTGTTTGGGTTTGTTTTAAATCCTACACCCGGATTTGGGGGCACCTTTTAGGTAAGTAGCAATAAACTGCGAGGGAATTGTGCGGGGTATACCGACATGGTTGAAGCAGTAGCTACATTGATGTGGAACTTTGGTTGGTACCGGTAACCCTTGAGGTGAATCAAGGAGAGTACGTGGCCGCTGCGTGGTGTCATGAAGCATCAATTAACTTTAGAACCTTACTTGACCATCTTGACCTTATTAGGGGTAGTGAGATGACCGGCTTTGGTGCAATCCGAAGTAGGTAGATACTCGATACTACACTCATTGAGGGTTGTTTTCTTGGAATATTTCGATCGCCAGTAAAGTGGCTAAACTGAAACAATGAACACATAAAATAATCCAGTGATATTGAGCTCCTTAGAACCCGGTTACTATTTCTAGGACAGGTTAAGCCAACTAACTTCAAGAGGGTACTTACCTACAAACTCCATGCAAGCCTAAACTTAAGGACTTGTCCGCTTTGTGTGAATATGACTGTCTGTATATACACTTGCTTACTTTTACATATCTGTACATAACATCATACCATAGCATTTTCAATAACCATTTCAAGGGTCTCGAGGGTCTTTGATGCAGGGTCACGTTGAACCAGACGTCTACCAAAGGGTAAGAGGATTCATTTTCCTCTAAACAAACATTGTCAAAATCAAGTACAACAACTTGAATTGAGGGCTATGACCCACTTGACATGGTGAGCTTGATTCTCGTGGAAAGACATCCATTAATACAAAGTTCTCCAATCAAAGATGTTTAACTTTTAACATTTTCTCATGTTTACCCTGCGAGATCCTTGAAAACATGCATCCACATATCATGCATTGTATCATGACAGGTTTCCCCCTTTCAAGTCTCCTTACCTCCCTACTGTTTATTTCAGTAGAGATGGCTCTAGAGAAGACTATCAAAGACATCCAGGCTCAAAACGCTCAACTTCAAGAGATGTTCTTGAACTTATCCAAGGGGCAGGAAGAAGTGAAAGCTCTCCTCACAAGCGGCATGGTCATGGGGAATCCTGAGAGCAACAAAGATGATCAGTTGGAGCTGCTGCGAACTGAGATAGCCATAATGAAAGTCTAGATGATGGGACAATTGGTGGGCCAGATGGTTCTCATCCAAAACTTGGCACAAGGACAAGAAGAACTAAGGGTCCTCATCAACAAACTGCATCCAGATGGACGTAACCAAATGGGGAAAACAACTAGAGTTGAGGATCAAGTCATCATTCAGCCTCCCTTGAGACAAGAAGCCAAGGGAAAGTCTCCCCAGTTTGCTTCAGGGTCACAAGCCCAACAACAACCTCACCAGTGTCAACTGGGTAATCGGCGTAAGCAAAATACATCTGAAAAGCGCTTCACTAAGATTAACATGTCATTATCCCAAGTGCTGCAACGCTTGTTGGAAGTCAAGCTGGTTATATTAAGGAACCCCCTTCAGAATCCCAACACAGCCTCTCCAGGATACAATCCAAATGCAAGATGTGTGTATCATTCCAACAGTCCTGGACATGACACCAATGACGGTTGGGCTTTGAAAAACAAGACTCAAGACTTGGTTGACAGAGGAGTGCTGGAATTCACACAGGATGGCCAGAAGAAAATCTTCCGCTGAGGGTTCTCCACCTGAAATGACAAGTTCGAACTAAGAGGCTTTTGTTTCATTTGAATTTTCAAGTTGTAATTTCTTTTGTTATTTAAACAATTATCTGTTAATGTCAAACTCTGTTTCATTAATGCATTGCATATGCTTGTCTTGAATTCATCCATTCGTTTTCACTATAATTATGCTTTCTACTTTTGACATTTATCTCTTGCTAAAAGTTACAAGCCTTTAGAGGGAGGATGACGAAAACAATGCCATAATCTCATACAGTATGCTTTTGGACAGACCTTGCTGACGATGTACAGGCGTTTCTTTCAAATCCTAAACACTGGAGTTATAAGGAAGATAATCCCTAGTCAACCCCTTCGAGCCAAAGAAGTAGAAGTTTTATGTTTTAACATAAATTGAAACCTTTAAATCAAAACCTGGGGTAGGGTAGTATCTCAGTTAATTCAAATGTGCGTTGAAGTCGTGAACTCTCGTCTTGTAATACAATGAATGACATCAAAAACATTCCTCTCAGATCAAAAGACAATGATGGTTCCCCATTACCTAGGAAGTCATTATCTCGCGAAAAGAAAACCCACTAAGTCGAAACCTACCAAGGAGACTTAAAGAAAAAAAACTGGGGCATCCTGCTGATTGTAATCTCAAAAATAGGAACAGTCAGGCAAAAATTAGGGATAATAATTTTAAAAAAAAGAAGAACGAGGTCACTACAAATCCTCAACAGCATGAAAAACGCTACAAAAATGACTGCCTTCCAACAAAATTCAACTTGTGTGAACCATCACCAAAACATCGTTCCAGACTCATTTAGAGTTCAAACGCACAATTAACTGAGTTTAGGATTGAAGAACATCACGAAGAGCGGGTGGGTACAAATATACTTTGAGCCTTTATCCTTTGTTTTTTAAACCGTGAACCAAGCCACGTTACAACCCTTCAAAAGTCCTAATTTAAGCATGGGTTAGTTCGAAAGCATACTGTTACAAAAGGTATCCTGACTCCTGTAAGGCTTTGCTCTAAATCTTGAGTTGATTATTTCTTTTAGAAAGTTTTCTGCTAAAAAACGCATTTTTCAAAATTTCAAGACAAGCATAAACTTTGAATTATTTGAATATTATTGTTTGCATATGGCTATTTGTTTGACAGCAAAGAAATTCACACAGTAAATGTTCCGATGAAAGAAAGCTCTCTCAGTGAAGAAAATCACTTCAAGTGGGATGACACTTCCATTGCAAAAATCTCCTATCAACAAAAGGGGACATAACATGGCATTGTCCAATAAACCTGGGGCAGTCCGGTCAAGATTTCAAGAAATCTCTCAAAGTCCAGTTAACCTGGGGCAGTCCAGTCAAGATTTCAAGAAATCTCTCAAGTGCAGAGTAGCCAGAGGCAAGTCCCCGTCACTGTCACTTGGGGCATTGAACGTCAATCCCAACCGAGGGTTGCATACAGTCAAACATTTCCTGGCAAGGCCTTAAACACTCGCTACTTGGGGCAGTGAAAAATCTCTCCAAAATCCTCCTCATAAGTTGGCTCTCAGCCAGAGTTTCAATCTTTGATAATCTCTTCCCAGCTAAATCGACCTCAAGAATTCCTGAGAATTTTTCCCATTGAAGTCGCCAGATTTTTCACTATCAGAAACGAAGAATTCAACTCTTTTCTCCATCACCAGTTTGGGATTTATTTTCCCCAACGAGATATCATCTTGAAAACATTACACATCCGTACATCAGGATATCATACAACGCAATCTCATTTATTTTGAGAACATCTTTGTTTGATATGTCATTGCAACTAACCTTTACCTTTTCAGGAAAGATCAATCGACATATAAAGGTTATCATCATCCTTTTTTGGAGTAGTAATCGTCCAAGATTCCTTCATCACCTTTTGGATTAGTAATCGTCTAAGATTCCTTCATCACCTTTTGGAGTAGCAGTCGTCCAAGATTCCTTCATCATCCTGTTGAGTCAAAGACCTTCTCTGGTTCAGTCAGATCGAAACTAAGATCTCCCTGATTCTTATTCCAGTTGAAGATATTCCAAGACTTTTGTCTGGCTCAGTTAAATCGATTCTAAGATTTTTCTGATTCTTATCCAGCAAAGTTAATTCAAGACCTTCTCTGGCTCAGTCAGATCGACACTAAGATCTCCCTGATTCTTATTCCAGTTGAAGATATTCCAGATTTGCTGTTTCAGATAAATCTCTCAGCGGTTTATTCTGATTCACTTCCAGTTTTTGTTGTTTCGGATAAATCTCTCAACGGTTTCTTCTGATTCACTTCTAGTTTTTGCTGTTTCAGATAAATCTCTCAACGGTTTATTCTGATTCACTTCTAGATTTTGTTGTTTCAGATCTAGTTCAAACCTTCCAAATGGCATCTTTAAGCCCATTTCCATGCACAATCTCTGCAGCACATCATCCATATCCCCAGCGGAGCTGAAGCTTTCAACCCACAGCGGAAATCATCCGGTTTCTCCTAATCCCCCAGCAAGTTATCTTAAAGCCTGGATTCGACCAGATAATACCTTGATTATACTGAAGCCCAGAGATCAACCGTAAAATAGTGGAATCCCCTGCAAAATCCTTCTGAAGACTGGATGTTGACCAGATAGGAAGTAAGGTATTGTGAAACCTGGATGTTGACCAGATAGCAATACAAGACTGTGAAGCCTGGAGATCAACCAGATAACAGTTAACCGTTAACAGAATGAAGATTCTCATTCTTGAAACCTCAGAAGGTTGGCATACTCCCAAGCTCCTGATACCCTTAACAGAATGAAGATTCTCATTCTTGAAACTCCAGAAAATTGGCATACACCCAACCTCCTGACCCAAACGCCTGAATGAAGATTCTCATTCTTGAAACTCCAAAAGATTGGCATACTCCCAAGCTCTTGATACCCTTCACAGAATGAAGATTCTCATTCTTGAAACTCCAGAAGATTGGCATACACCCAACCTCCTGACCCAAACGCCTGAATGAAGATTCTCATGCTTGCTTCCCCAGAAGATTGGCATACTCCCAAGCTTCTGATACCCTTAACAGAATGAAGATTCTCATTCTTGAAACTCCAGAAGATTGGCATACACCCAACCTCCTGACCCAAACGCCTGAATGAAGATTCTCATTCTTGCTTTCCAAGTAGATTGGCATACACCCAACCTCCTGACCCAAACGCCTGAATGAAGATTCTCATTCTTGCTTTCCCAGTAGATTGGCATACACCCAGCCTCCTGACCCAGACGCCTGAATGAAGACTCTCATTCTTGTTTTCCCAAAAGATTGACATACATCTAAACTCCTGATATCTCCAACAGAATGAAGATTCTCATTCTTAAAGTGGAATAAGCTTTCCCCAGAGTCCTGAGCTTAGTCTCCAGCAGGATAGCTACTCCCCAGCAGTATAAGCTATTCCCCACAGAGTTCTTAATTCCCAACAGAATGAAGATTCTCATTCTCAACTCTCCGATTTGAAGTCCCCATGAATTTATTTTCCCCTAGCAGATTGAAGATTCTCAGTTTGGATTCCCCAGTGAAGTTTCCAGAGTCTTCATCGCTCCCCAGTTTGAGTTTATCAGAATTTTTAATCCCCTACAGATCAAAGATTCTCATTCTCACGTCTCCAGTAAAGCCTCCAAGATTTCAATTCTCCAGAAGATTGAAGTTTCTCATTCATATTCCCCGTAGAAGCCATCATAGTTTTCCTTATTCTCCAGCAGATCAAGATTTTCTTTTGTCTGATCCCCAGTAGAGGTCTTTAGAGTTTCCCTATTCCCCAGTCGAGTAAGGATTCCCATTGGTGTACTCCCCAGCTATGGTCATCAAAGTTCTTTGGATTCCCCAAGCAGGTTTCTCAAGCAGACTTAATGATTCCCACATCCCTGCAGAGTTTGTCAAAGTTCTTGTTAACCCCCCACAAGTTGTCAAGGATTTTCTATCCCCAACAGTGGTCCAAGGATTTCTCATCTTCAGCAATCAAAGATTTTGAATCTCCAGCAGAGGTCATGGATTTATTTTCCCCGACAGCAGTCAAAGATTTTATTATCTCCAGCTATCAAGGATTTATTTTCCTCAGCAAGACAGCTAATCAGCTTACATGCGCATACATTACATTCATACATCATAAGCATTGATAGAACACATTTTATTGCATCACACATGTCATGCAACATAACTTTGTGTTTCAGTTAACATTTTACCCTTTTCAGGATAAGATTAAAAGCTATCTTTAACAACTATTCAAAGATTTCGGATACAGTACAGATACACTCCGAGACATGGAAGTCATTCTACTACTCATTCAGAATTTCAAGTCAAGATACAGTATGGATACACCCCAGACACGGAGGTCATCCTATTACTCATTCAGACTTCAGCAATCAGATATAGACTAGATATGCTCCAGACACGAAAGTCTTTCTATTTCTCATTCAGATTCAACTATTAAATCCAGGTTCAGATACGCTCCAGACACGGAAGTCATTCTGTCACTTGTCCAGATCCCAGTTACAGTACGGATACACTCCAGACACGGAAGTCATTCTGCTACTCATACAGATCTCAAACTTTAGATACGCACCAGACACAGTTGCCATCCTGTCACTCATTCGGAATTTATCCCCAGCCCAAGGATGCTCCATGCACAGATGTTTTTATGTCGCCCATTCAGAATTCAGATACAATACAGATACACTCCAGATACGGCAGTCATTCTGATATTCATTCAAGAATCAAAACCAGATACAACTCAGATACGTTCCAGATATGGATACCTTTCTGATACTCATTCTTTCATCCACAACATACAATTCAACAAACATTTTTGGATGGCATCTTTAAGCCCATCTCCGACAAGATTCTGTCACATCTCCAAATGGAATCTGTAAGCCCATTCCATCAACCATGCTTTGACGAGTGCAAATTTATGGGCACTATAGTGTCCAATCATCTTTTTCCTTCAAGTCGCGAACGGAAAACTCGCCAATCTAACGCTTCAGGTTCAAGAAGATTGAACAGGGGCAACTGTTGTACCCCAAAATTTGCCCTCTCATTTTTCACAAGAAATCACAACCCTAGGGTTTTCTCAGATTCTCAAGACTGGCTATGGAATCAATCATACAGACTATTCTTTGGCAGTAGATCAAGAATTAGGGTTTCTCTCGCATTTCTCAGAAGAAACTGAATTCTCAGAAATTCAATTAACTGTCACATGTTTTCATGCTTTTTTAAAAAGTTTACTGAAAGGTTATTGGTTGTGCTCAAGGCCTGTTTATCTGGGACAAGAAATGAGAGTTGAGACTGTCATTTGGAATATTCAGGTTTTGTCTGATCCAGGTTAACTAGATAATGTGCGTCTGTTAAGACATTTGCTTTGTTAATGGAATGAAACGTTTGCTTGTTTATTGGAATGCACAGTGCGTATTTTTATTGGAATGTTGTTGCAAGGTTATGAGATTACAGAGTTTTTTGGGATTACTTGGAATTTAAGTTATCTGTTGGAAATATTGGAATGCAATTTCAATTATTTTGATCTAAGAATCTTAAAGGATTAAGTGAAGATGCAAAGAAAGAATTACAAGATATTGACAGTAGAAGACTTTATTGGATATCAGATGATCTCATAAAAGCTTTCTTCATTTATTTCAAATGTTGTTACAAAAATATTTTATTATTCATATGCTTTAAGTTTTACAGCTTATAGTACTTGAAAAATAAATTATTACAATTAATGAAAAAATCTTTCTAAGTTACAAATCTAAGCCTAAGCTTCCATTGCTCCATTGCTCCCGTGCTCGCCACAAAGTCTTCTGCTTCCTCTGCTTTGTCATCACCCAAGTTGTGTTCACATGAAAGAAAAAACAAAGAAAAGAGGATTAGTACAGTTAAATAGAATTTTCAAACAGAAAAAGAAAAGAAAATCTTTCATCATTAAAGTTTGCCGTCTGGAATCAGAGTGTTATTTTTCATCACGTTTTTATTTTCCTCTTTGCAAATCACAAGAAGATTGCTCTTCTTGGTTCACAAAGAGAAAAATAAAAAATGCAAAAGAAGAGTGCAAAAGCAAATTTGTTCAGATGCAAACACAGGCGCCAAACTGAAGGCATAGTTTCAAACAATGCAGCAACTAAGGCAAATAACATTGCAGCAAACTGTACAAAGAAAAAGCACAAGGCAAACTGAAGCATTGTAACTAAAATCAAACAATGCAGCAACTAAGGCAAACAACATTGCAGCAAACTGTACAAAGCAAAAGCACAAGGAAAACTGAAGCATTGTAACTAAAACCAAACATTGTAGCAAACTAAGCATGGCAAACCAAACTGAACAAGGCAGAAAGTATAATGTAGCAGGCAGAAAGTACAAACGTATGGTAAAATCACAAGCAAAAGGCTTGTCATAGCTTTTTCATCATTTTCCAGCAATTAGGCAACCTTTTCAGAAAAAAGTGAAAAAGCAAAAACTGCTTTATCATTGAGAGAGAAAGAGAGAAAATATATCACCTTTTGGAGATTGTACAGTTTGGCAGAAAATCTATCACAAGTTGCAAAATAAAAAGCAAAAGGGATTTAACAGCACAAAGTCAGAAGAGAGAGGAGGGTGGTCAAAATACAAACTTCAAAAACCTGTTAACAGTTTTGAAACCAAAAACAAGTATCAAAACCTGTTAACAGTTTCAAAAAGAACCAGCCTGCTAACCAATTCCAAAACAGAAGCAAGCTTGCCAAACAGAAAAACCTGCTATCAAACAAAAATCCCCAACCTGTTGTAAAACTCAAACAACAACCAAAACTCTGTGAGCAAACAAACCACAACCTGCATAACTATTGCAAAACTGCAAAAGCTTGCCAAACTGTAAAGCCTGCCAAACTACTCAAACTGCAAAACAAGCAAGACTGCAAGTTCAAGCAGACAACCTAAACACCCAAACCTGTTATCAAACAGAAATCACCAAAAACTTGCAAAAGCTTGCCAAACTGCATAGCCAAACTGCATAGCACCAAAACTGCAAAAGTTTGCCAAACTGTAAAGCTTAACCAAGTTGTCAAATAGCATAACAACAACAAAACTGTATAGCAATTCAAACACAAGCCTGCTAACAAAAATTCCAACCTGTTATCAAACCCCAAACCTGCACAATCAAACAGAAAATCCCAAAACTGTAACAGCAAGAACAGCACAACCAAAACCCTGTGAACCAACAGTCCAAACAATAAAACCTGTAAAAGCTTTAAAACTGCAACAATCATAAAACCTGCAGTTCCAAAACATAGCAAGCCTCTCAAACTGCCAAACAAGCCACAAAAACTGGAAAACTGTCAATAACAGTTTTCCAAAATTTTAATAAGTTCAAACCAGAAGAACAAAAACATACCAAAAGTTTCAGACACAACAAACTATCATCATGAACCAAAACTACCAAAACAAAGTTTCAGAATAGCATCATCATAGTTCAAGAGAGAGGAAAAGAAATATCCAAGTTTCAGAAGCAACAAACAAAGTTTCAACAAAAATTACCAACAAAATAAAGCTTCAGAAATCGTCATCATCAACCAACTCTCATTTTTTGCAAACAAATTTCAGAAATCAACAAATCATTGCACCAACAAAGTTTCAGAGATTATCATCAATCATCATCAATGTTCAAGTTCAGGAAAGAGGCAACAGAGTTTCAGAAAGCTACAATCATCATCAACATTTAGGTTTAAGAACAAAGGAGAAGTTACCAAAGCCCACGCGTTCTTCATCATTTCCTCCCCTCCGTGTCCAGTCGCCAAGGAACGCCTAGCTCACATCTCACTATCCTTTTTCAGCTCGCAAAAACTCCAACGATATGTTTCTCTTCAAATCCTCTTCTGCACCTCAATAAGCATTAAAATGGTTAAACAAACTAAACATGAAAAACGCAACGGAACTGTTAAGCTAGCACGAACCATACCGTTTAGACAACATCACTGATCATTGAGAGGATGTGAGAAATGAGGGTGCTCCGGCAACCTTAGATGAGGGGAGGATCAGAGCGATGTGAGAGAGAGATAAGGAAGAGATGCACGAAGGCAAGCGGCGGCGCTGTGAGATACATAGAACAAACCCTAATCGTTCCACAAACCCTAACGAAATAACAAATGCATTGGGTCAACTTCTTTCCATAAGCCCACACGCGTTGCTGGCTCACACTCTCCCTCTGCCTTGTTTTTCTTTCAGCAAGCCATAAATCAATTGGGCCTGTCCGCCCCCAAGCTTTAAGCCCATATGCATTACTGGCTTGCACCCCCCTCAGCCATCACCTCACTTCTTTTTATTTTCATTTGGGCCTAGCATCTTCCATATACCTTAAAGCCCGTTTTATTTTTTACCTTATTCTAATTCATTCCTTTTTTAAAACAAATTCATAAAATTCAATGTTTTTCATCAAACTAAATTAATCATTGAAATTAATTTTCTTTTTAATTTATTTTTTCTAATTTGTTACATATAAGAAAATACCAAAAGAATGAATTAGTTTAGTTAATTTTCTTTTTCTTAATTTATCCTTTTTTATTTCTTTTGTTAAAAATATACTAAGTAATATATTAAAACTTCATTTTGTAAAATAAATTTGATTTTTTCCAATTAGTTTTATTTTAATCATTTTCTTTTTATTTTTCTTGCACCTAATGAAAATACCAAAAAGAACATTAATTTAATTAGTTTGCTTCCTTTAAAAATTTTATTTACATAATTAATAAAATACAAAAAAGAATAATAATAATAAATTCTTAATTTTTTAGAATAGAGTTTATTTATCTCTTTTTAATAAATACATGTATTTCATAATATTATTGATTTCTTCATTT
Source organism: Vicia faba (assembly GCA_948472305.1). Classification (NCBI taxonomy): domain Eukaryota; kingdom Viridiplantae; phylum Streptophyta; class Magnoliopsida; order Fabales; family Fabaceae; genus Vicia; species Vicia faba. The sequence continues at coordinate 1,599,291,874 of OX451736.1, forward strand.
GTTATAGCTTTACATTGAATTGCGACAATTCGATTTGGTTGTAATACTTGATATTTGGACATTGCTATTCTTATGAGATTCATCCCCATTTGTAATAATTTGTACCCCCATTCCCGGATACTTTTGTAATAACTTAGACTTTTAATTCCCGCAATTTATTGCTTTCAACATGCCATGTTAGAGATTAGGGTTTGTATGAGAAAATCTAAAATCAAAACAAATAGCTTGACCTAATACAAAGACAAAAAAGCATGAAAATTGACAACACAATGCACACTTGCACCCCTAGGGTTTCATCCACTTGTTTCCTTTAAAATGGCCATGTTATGCATGTTGAGTACTTTGGCAAAACAAAAACAAAACAAAAGATCATAGTCCCTCGATGACGCTATTTTGGTTTCCTATACAAAAATGATCTAGTCCCTCAAAATTTTGCCAAAGATACTTAGCACAATTGCTATCATGGTCAATATGATGACCCGCGCCTGTCCCGTTTAACATCCTAATACAAGGTTGTTTACCAAATGCGATGGTAAAACAACACTGTCAAAAGGGTTAAAAATGTGTAGGAAAGATCTTTGAGTAAAATAGGGTAGACAACTCTTATTTACTTGATCAAAACTTGCAAAAACATCCTTGCTATTTTCAAACACACCTCACAACACAATTTCAAAACATTTCCCGAATCAAACTTTCAAAATATTAAAATATCTTTTCAAAAGACAAATACACCTTTGTATACATTCAAACAAGAATCATTACAAAGGTTGCCACAACGATGGCCTCTTTTCAAAACATTTTCAAAACCACACACAAAGCACCATTTCAAACAATTGGAAAAGCAAAGCAAGTGATCTAAACAAGTAACTAAGAGCCCATGGATAACCATGGATGAAAAGGGTGCTTGCACCTTCCCTTTTCATAATCTACCCCCCGAACCCAAGAAAACATCTCAAAGGTATTTCCTGTGCTTTTTGACCTTTCCTTTGGATAAAATAAAAAGTTGGTGGCGACTCTTGCTAAACAGAAACATTTGCGAACACAAACGCAAAACCTCAAGTCAGTTCTCCCACCGTATCACAGCATGCAATATACTACCTTAGCAAAAAGTTTACCGACTGTGAAACAAGACACTCACTGCTCGAGAAAACTTGTTGCGCTTTGGCTTGGGCTGCTCGTGGACTGAGACAGTATATGTTGACTCACACTACCTTGTTGATATCTAAAATGGATCCTATCAAATAAATCTTTGAGAATCCCGCTCTCTCTGGAAGAATAGCAAGATGGCAGATGGTCCTGACCAAATATGATATTCAGTACACAACCCAGAAAGCAATCAAAGGAAGTGTGTTAGTTGATCATTTGGCTCATCAGGCTATGGACGACTACCATTCCATGAATTTTGAGTTCCCAGACAAGAACATCATGTCGGTGACTGATTGTGAAGAACCCGGACCGGATGAAGGACATGAAAGAGGATCTCGATGGACTATGGTCTTTAAGGGAGCTTCCAATGCACTTGGAAATGGAATCGGTGTTGTGATCATATCTCCCGAAGGCTGTCATACTTCCTTCACTACCAGGCTATGTTTCAACTGTACCAACAATATGGATGAATATGAAACATGCATTATGGGTCTCAAAGCTGTTATCGACTTTAGAATCAAATTCTTGACTGTATTTGGAGACTCGGCCCTAGTGACCAATCAAATCAAAGGAGAATGGGACACGAAGCATCCAAATCTCATCCCTTACCGAGAGCATGTGGTGACACTGATTCCACACTTTGAAGAAGTTACCTTTGAGCATTTTCCACGAGATGAAAATCAATTAGCGGACATGCTAGCTACTATGTCATCCATGTTCAAGGTCAAGTGGGATAATGAAGCTCCTCAGTTCACTATCGAGAGATTGGATGAACCAACATACTGTTATGAGGTTGATACTGAAGAAGTAGTGGACAAAACTTGGTTTCACAAAGTGAAAAGATACCTCGAAGTCCAAGAGTATCCCGAGGGAGCTTCCGTTAATAATAAGAAATTCCTAATAAGGTTCTCTGCCAAGTTCTTTCTCAGTAACAGAATATTATACAAGCGCAACCACGATTCTACTTTGCATCGGTGTGTGGGTAAAAGTAAAACAGAGAAGATCATGGAGGGCGTACATGAAGGCACCTTTGGCACCCATTCCAGTGGGCACACAATGGCTAAAAAGATCCTACGGGCAGGATACTACTGGTCCACTATGGAAGCAGACTATTATCAGTATTCCCGAACTTGTCACAAATTCCAAATCTACGCTGACAAAATACATGTGCCCCTGGTCCCCTTGAACGTCTTGACTGCTCCCTGGCCATTCACAATGTGGGAATTGATATGATCAGAGAGATTAGACCTACCGCTTCTAATGGGCACCACTTATCCTTGTTTCCATTTATTACTTCACAAAGTGAGTCGAGGCGGCCTCATTTGCTTCTGTTACCAAGAACATCGTGGATCGATTTATCAAGCATAACCTTATCTACCGGTATGGTATTCCAGAAATAATCATTAAGGATAATACCAATCTCAATAATACTATGATCACTGAGCTCTGCATGCAATTCAAGATTCAACATCATAACTCTTCTCCTTACCGGCCGAACATGAATGGCACTGTTGAGACTGCCAATAAGAACATAAAAAAGATCATACAGAAGATGATGATGACATACAAAGTCTGGCACGAGATATTGCCATTTTCTCTCCATGGTTACCGTACCTCAGCACGCACTTCAATAGGGGCAACTGCTTTCTCTCTGGTATACAGTATAGAAGTTGACTTACCAATCGAAGTCCAGATCCCTTCCTTAAGAATCATGAAGGATACAGGTTTAATTGAAGACGAATGGGTTCAGAATCGACTTGACCAATTGAACCTGATTGACGAGAAGAAGCTCGCGGTTGTTTGTCATAGTCAGATGTACCAGAAACGTATGATTAAAGCTTTTAACAAGAAGGTCGGATGTCAGGTATATTAGGTTGGTGACCTAGTAAACAAGCGCATCATCCTGACACAAGGTGATCCCAGGGGCACGTGGACGCCTACGTACGAAGGACCATTTGTGATCAAGAATATATTTTCTGGTGGAGCCATGATCTTAACTACTATAGACGGTGATGACCTTCCGCACCCTGTAAACACAGACATAGTTAAAAGATACTACGCATAAACAGAGAACTGCTAGGTCGATTGGCCTAGGAAAAAATAAGGGCATCCCACGAAACAAAGGGTTCGGGAAAAGTTAGGGATATAAATATATAAAAAATCTGTACACCCGGCAAGTCAAAAACCTGAAAGGGCGGCTTAGGAAAAAAAGGGAATCCGGTGGACTGAAAACCCGAAAGGGCGGTCCAGGAAAAAGTAGGGATTTAAAAGTGTACAACTATATCCCGTTGGATTACCTTACAACCGACCTTCATTGTCAACTATCAAATTAAAATGGTACTAATAAATCCAGTTAGCTTCGGCCAAGCAGCAAAGTGATGAGACGCTCAAAGATATAAAGGCAATAGCAGAATGGGGACCCAATGAGATCATTTCACATAGTTGTCTTTCTTTGTATACTACTTTGTATAGTTTTCATTCTTACGATGACATTCTCTTACTAGGATGTCTGTCTCTTTGTAAAAAAACTCCTGTTATAGGAGGACTTCTTCAAATCAATACGAAATTATCTTTTGAAAGTTCTAAACTATCTATTTTATTTCTCTGTTTTGTTTGCAAAAACGTCCAGTGATTATTTTTAACATATGCATTTGAATATGCTTACCGTTTACAAATACATGCATAAAAAACAGAAATACAGTTGCTAATGGTTTTAAGAAATAGGACAATGTCTAAAAAGCCATCCGCAAATCCCCACAGACACTCTCTCCAGCAAGTACAGAAACAGAGACGTCCTACTGCGAAGTCACTACCATATCTTCAGCATACAACCTAATGATGACAGAGGTTCTGATATCCCTTGCAGAGTAAGAGTTTCTAATCATCTCTCAAGCATCTTGAAGAACTCCTTAGCATAGTTCATAAATCTCCTGGGTTCCCCAACCAGGCTTCATAAAAACCTCGAGCAGTCTACGGAGTTTTCTTTCCCCAATAAAATATATTTCTCTAGCTACAGAAATCCATCTCCCAGCAAATTCAACTTCAATAAATAATGAAGAACCATATTCTTCATCCCCAGCAGCAATCAGGGATTTATTTTTCCTCAATTTAATGACACTACAAAAAATAAATCAGTTCATATCTTGCATTCATAAGTCATTTTACAAACATGCATACAAAATACATATAGCACAATCTCATTTATTTTGAGAGTATCATCACGCAATACATTACATACATCATAACATTGCATACCACTAATTCTTTACCTTTTCAGGAAAGATCAACAAACAAATATCATCATCAGTTTTCAAAAGTTCCAGATTAATTCCTAAAACAAGACAGGGCAACTATCTGAAGTAACAACTCAGTAAGTCATTGTGAAGCCTGGAATCCGACCAGATGCAACTTCCAATTATTGCAAAGCCTGGAGTCCGACCAGATCGCAATTGAATCTCATCAATCACTGTGAAACCTGGACCCAACTAGATAGAAGTTAACATTAAGTACAAACACTGTGAAACCTAGAACCCGACCAGATAGCAGTTTACAACACTGTGAGGCCTGGATCCGACTAGATAGCAGTTAACATCATTGATGAAGCCCAAAATCTGACCTGATAATAGTGAATCTATAATTAAAGACACTGTGAAACCTGAACCCGACCAAATAACAGTCTAAGTTACTATGAAGCTTGTAATACAACCGAATAGCAGTTTACTCTGTCAAATTGCTGCGAAGCCTGAAGTCCGACCAGATAGCAGTTTATTCTGTCAATTGCTATGAATCCTGGACCCGACCATATGACAACATACCTCAAAGTTCAAGTTGAAGCCTGGATCCAACCAGATAATAACTTAATTTCTTCAAATCACTGAAGCCTGGACCCGGCCAAATAACAGTTCAAGTCACTAAAGCATGGGTACGACTAGATAACAGTTTAAGCCACTGAAACCTGGATACAACCAGATAATAGTTTAATCTTAAACAAATTGCCGCGAGGCCTGGAGATTGACCAAATAATAATTAATTTCATATTCCCCAATGAGTCGCTGTGAAGCCTAGAATACGACCAGATAACAGTTTAATCTTAAGAAAATTACTGCGAAGCCTGGAGATCGACCAGATAACAGTTAATTTCATATTCCCTAATAAGTTATTGTGAATCCTGGAATATGACCAGATAACAGTCAACTTTATTATCTTCAATAAGTTACTGTGAAGCATAGATTTTGACCAGATAAGAGCTAACTTTCACCCCTCCAATCAAGAGATAATTCCCTAGTGGAGTAATGGCCAACTAAAGCTCCTAGATTCTATTCCCCAAACAGAAACCAACACCCCCCAATGGAGTCCTCCTCAAACAACAAGAACAAGAATCCCCATAACGAGATCTCTTATGAAGTCAGCATCTACTTTGGATGGAATATTTAAGCCTATCTCTGATAACTCTCAGTCATCCTCTCCAAATGGCATTTGTAAGCCCATTCTTGATATCATCAACCAACGATGTTACTTCATACGAGTGCAAATTTCTGGGCACTCTAGTGTTCAATCATCTTCCACCTTCAGATTACGAAAGGCAGACGAGCCAATCTAAATCCTCAAGTTTAAGAATATTTAACAGGGGAAACTGTTGTACCCCAAAAATTCCCCACCCATTTTACTCAAGACATGCTCATTGAGGTCTTAAATTGCTCAAGGTTGACCAAGAATTAATCAGACAAATTCTCCTCCTAAGCAATGAACCTCTAATTAGGGTTTCACTTTTCACCAATATGTGTGAGATTCAAAGGTCTCAAATGTTTTCCATAGTCCTAATATGTCTTTAATATTGTACATGACAATTTTCATACCTTACACTACAAGTTTGCTCAGTCAATTGCTCAAATGTTTGAAAATTAACTGTACTACGTCAAAAGTCAACTGTGGCCCATGTACAGTCAAACTTCAATATTTTTGGTCAAAATCAACATCTTGAAGTGATATTCATCATTTGATAAAAGGTTGATCATGATTCCTCAAGGAATGCCCTTAATTCATCAAAAGTCAAGAATTGCAAAATTAGGGTTTTTATACGAAAAGTCAACTGAACTTTGACTAGACATAACTTTCTCATACTTCATCCATTTTCCCCAACTAAATCTAATTTTGAAGAGAATCAAATTCTCTACAACTTCTCTTTTTCCCTCAAGTCCAAGAAATACACCATTTGAAAGATACAAGCTCATACATTACAGGTCATTTTCAGAAGGTCAACAAAAGACACTTTTTGTCAAGACCATTTACATAAAGATAAAGTCTTCAAATTTAAAATTGATCAAAAGAGGGTTTGAATAAGACATCTTGGGATTTCCAAAAAGTCCTAGATCATCATCATGAGATAAAAATTGAGCAAGTTATGGATTGACCAAGTTGGGAAAATTTGAGAAAATTCTAAGATTGTGCATTGAGCAAATTTGAACTTTTAGGTCAATGACCTAACTTTTTGAGCTTCAAACACTCTCATTACCTTATGAAGGATCTATAAATCCATTTTTGCATGCCTTTGATTTTATGTATATTTATTTTGATTTTTGTTTAATTTAAAATTAAATAAATACAAAATAAATGCTTAAAATAATAGGTTAATGATTTTGACATATGGGTTGGTGTTTTGGGTCAGCCTTAAGGCCCATTTTTCATGAAAATAAGTCCAGGTTCACTCAAGACTCAACATGGCATGAAATCTTCAAATTTGGCAAGTTTTCAAATGGAAATATTTTGTTTTCATCATGGCTTTATGGCTTGGATTCTTTCCCTATTTCCTCTCTAATATCACTTCCTCTATTTATACAGAATATCTGCAAGCATTATGGACGAATACATCGCCCCACAAGAGCTCCACAAAATTCCAAAATTTCAACCAAAGTTGCCAAAATCGAAACACGTTTTGCAGGCGCCCTCAATTTAAACTAGTGATCATACATTTCTCCTTAGGTTCCCAGGGACATATTCCAACCATTCTCAAATATTGAAACGTCCCAGATCATCAGATCTAAATCATCACCATTTTGGTATAATCTCAAATTCAAATCTTTATTTTTACGAATTGTTGAATGTTTTAACATGTGTGTATAGGTTTCTGGGCATCCTTAGAACATGTTAAGAGCATTACATGGAATTCATGATGTCTAGATCATGAGATGCCATGTTCAAACCGTGCTAGGGTTTTTGATTCGTAACTCAGGATATATGAGCTTTCTGGCCAATCTAAGGCCAAATTCATGGTCAGGGTTGAATTTTAAGCAAGATATTGTCTTTGTTTTGTCTTAAACCTAACAATTTCGAAGGATCCATGTTTTGATGCACCGGAGAAGACGGCCGGAGTTTGACTCCGACGTCCCTCCGGTTGTTGGACTCAGGCATGAGCTACGTGGCAAAGAAGCGTGCCCTGATTGGTCCATTTGAATGTAAGGGGCCCATCAACGCGCGTTTTATTTTTAAAATATTGATTTGTTTCATTTTATAATATAATGTTATCATTTCATTCGTAATAACAAATGACCAGATAGATCAGTTGGCAAAGGAACACATGTGTGGGAGAGAGGACCTGGGTTCGAGTCCCAGGTCATGCGTTTACATTTTTTCTAACATATTATCTGCAAATCTAATGCTTCAAGTCCAAACGCGTGTATCATAAACCATCAATCCAAGCCATCAGATCACCGCTTGATCCAAATCCAGCACCTCCAACGTGCAGACCACCATGCACTCTCCAAAGCATTCCTTACTGGATCCACTGGAAACATGGGTTTCAACAATTTGGGCCTAGCATTTTTTTAACTTGCACCCCCCAGTTTTTGTTTTTACTACCCAGGCCCATTTTTTTTTCTTTTTTGTTTTATCTTTTATTTCTTTTCTTAATTTGTTTTAATTTGTTTAATTAGTATAAAATAGATAAAATCACAAAAAATATAGTTTTAGGTTTTTATTAATTTAATTTCTTAAATTAATTAATAATCACTTTAACATTTTGCTTAAGTTAAAATTAATAGAACTTAGGATTTTAATTTATTTCCTTTTCATATTAAAAATACCAATAACTTAGAACTAGTTTTATTTTTTATTTTAATTTAATAAATTAATTGAGTTAATCATTTTGACCTTTTTTTTATATAAATTAAAAATCCATCTAGAATTAGGTTGAATTCCCTTATTTCTCAAACAAATACCAAAAATAGTAAGTTGTATTAGAATTAATTTTTTTAATTAATAGTTTTCTTTTAGTTTTATTTTAATCTAATAATTAGACTTAATTTAGTTTAATGAACAAAAAACAACAAAAAGAGTTCTCTTTTAACTTAGAATTAGTATAGGATTAGACGTCATTTCAATTACGCGCGTTTTTACCTTTCACATTTTATTTTCATGTTTTCTATAACTGTCTACTGGGATGTAATAGAATTAATTAGGACTCTTTACTTTACTGCTTTCTTTATTTTCCCCTAATTTTTGGACTTGTAACAATCCCCCTCCCCGAAGCCTTGTAATAGCTAGATTTATATTTCTGCACTTTTAATTACTGCAAACTATTAACTGTCTAGATGCATGACTAATATGATTGTAGGGCAAGAACATAAAATCAAACGCTAGCAAACCTAACACAAGACAAATAACTGAATACAAACATAATTGCACATGCGCACCTCTAGGGTACCCCCACTTTGGTTGCCTTCAAAAAAATAGTCACATCTCTCGAAACGTGAGAGATTTTAGTAGCTACCCTCCGGTTTAAAGATCATAAGTCCCTCGATGACCCTCTCGACGTTGCGTCAGTATGATCTTTAAACCCTAGGGTAGTTACTAAAGTTTCTTTCCCAGTTGCCTTTGTGACTGTATAAACGTCCCTTCGAATGTCCCTCAAACATCCAACGACTAGGGCTATCTACTCACTAATAGTAGGATAGCACTGTCTAAAGGAAAAGAGGAAAAGAACAAACTTTCGAGTATAGTAGATAGTTCTTAGATGTTTGCTCAAACAATTTTTACACTTACACATAACTTCTTTCGAAAACATTTTTCAAACACTTTGTATACGTTCTCTACCATTCCGAGAAACATTACAAAGTTCACCGCACTAAGGCGCTTTTAAAAATACTTTTCAAAACACACAAAGCAGAAGGTATTTTCAAAATGAGCTAAGTTTCTAAGAGCCCGTAGATAAATGCGGATGGAAATGGTGCTAACACCTTCCCTTACTTAGAAATAATCTCGAAAGGTCTTTTTCTGTTCTTTTCACCTTTTCCTTTGTTGGATAAAAGAAAAGTCGGTGGCGACTCTTGCTTACAACAACATTTGCGAATACAAACAAAAAACCAATATAACAGTCGGTTCTGCCACCATATTACATTTGGCATCCATGGTTGAAAATTATAGAAAAAGGGTTTTAGGGTTTCAAAACAATTTGAAAGTGTGGGTAGAGATGTAGCGAAGTGTGTGAAAATGAATGAAATGAGTGTTTATAAATCAGTTTTTTTAAATAATTACATTAATAAATAAGACATAAATAAGGGAAAAGTAATGTTGATTTTAACCTAATCTCAAGAAGCCCATTCCTTGCGGTATCACTCAAAACGGAGGATTTATGATTCAGAATTGACAAGTTTCTAAAGTGAATCATAAACATACATTTGAAGTGATAAGAGTTGATATACAATAAATCCACAAACACCAAAGTTTTTCCGACTAAAAGAGTTTATGATCAAAATATCTTCTAACTTGTAGAACTATCAAGGAGAGACTTCATAAATAAAAGACATTAATATTATAGGATAAGAGATTCTAACCTGACGTGCTTTATTTCTGAAGACATTATCTTTCTTACTCACTTTGCTTCTAGAGATCCATTTAACTAGAAGCATTTATCCAGATAGCTTGAATGTGGATCTTGTTTTGACAATTGGCTTTAGCTTTAAGAATCAATTCCTCAGATACAGTTTGTTTTAGTCCTTGCTTTTTCTGGACTTAGGAGCATTCAATAGTTTCTAATGTAATATTCTCATCACCTTTTTTATTTTCAACATTTTATCTGTAGTGTTTCCTTGTATCTCCTTCAGAGCATATGATTCCAGAACCCATGATCTTGCTTTTTTGATCATCTCCAGAGTTGATCAAGACCAACTGGCTTAAGTTCCTGGCTTTGGAATACAAGTCTTCTTTCCATTATGTTTCTCAAGAAACCATAGACCAGGTGCCTTAATTTCACTGCATGAGATATCTGCAACATACACTATTTTGTCTTTTAGAGTTAGTTTTCCCAGATATGAAAATAGAGAAAACAAATTGTCTTATTGAATGACTTCATCAGAAACATAACCAATTCCTTTCTTACCATTATAACTAATACCATAGTTCATGGAAGCTATTTTACTTCTATATATGTTGTCGTTTAAAATTTTCTAAAAGGCCTTATCATAATTGTATAAGACTATTTCAGATGAGGGATATGCTTTAGAAATAGTTTCTTCAAGTTTTAAACATTTCTTGTTCAGAAAGACATTTTCTTTTTCCAAAATAAAAATGTCTTCTTTTTTATTCAGAAACTTCTTTTTCTAGCTTACCATATTCTTCAATTTCATATTCATGAACCTTTTGAAGTTTCTTGAATTTTCGTTGAAGCTTATGATACATACTCAAAGATTCAGAAAGGCATAATTCTAGTTTAGCACGAGAAAGTTCAGAAAACACCTCTTCTAAGTCAGACTCAATTTCTATGGTGTCTTCATCTGATGTAATAGCCACAAGAGCTATGTTAGCATGCTCTCCTTCAGAATTTGATTATCCAGAGTCTGAATCATACCATGTTTCCATGAGACATATCTTCTTGTCATTGAATACATTCTTCTTAAAGCTTTCTTTTCTAGTGCTTTCCTGCTTGAGCGATGCACATTCATTTCTGTAGTGTCTTGGCTCCTTGCACTCGTAGTAAGTTACTTTCTTACTTTCTCTTTCTCTTACATATGTTTATGGGCGATCATCTCTGCTTCTAGATCTTCTGAAATTTTTTTGTCTTTTCTTCAAGAGTTGTTTGACTCTTCTAGACAAGAGGGACAGTTCATTTTCATCAACAGAAACTTCATCGTTAGAATCTTCTGCTTCTTCATCTTGGAGGGCTTTGTATTTTTCTAACTTGCGTCTTTTTAACCTTGATCTTAGAGAAACAAATTTTCCTATTCTATAGAGATCATCTTCCTCTAGCTCTATTTCATGACTTCTAAGGGAGCTAACCAACTCTTCAAGAGATAGGATGTTTAGATCCTTAGACAACTTCAAAGCAGTGACCATAGGTCTCCATTTCTTAAGAAGGATTCTAATGATCTTTTTCACATAATCAACTATAGAATAGCCTTTGCCCAAAACTTTAAGTCTTGCGACTAAAGTTTGGAACCTTGAAAACATGATTTCAATGGTTTCATCGTCTTCCATCTTGAACGCTTCATATTTATGGATTAAGTCTAGAGCCTTAGTCTCCTTGACTTGAGTGGTACCTTCATGTGTCATTCTAAACTAATAAAAAATATCTTTAGTTGTCTCTCTATTATTTATTTTATGTTATTCATTGTAGGATATAGCATTGAGAAGTATAGTTCTAGGTTTATGATAATTCTTGAGCACACGCTTTTGATCATCATTCATTTTGTTTCTGGGAATGGGAATACCAATCGCATATATAGGTTCTTCATAACCAAATGTAACAAGATCCCAAAGATCAGCTTCATAGCATAGAAAAAAGCATTATAGTCTATCTTTCCAATAGTCAAATTTATCTCCATCAAAAATAGGAGGCTTAGTACTGTAACCATCTCTTTCGTTTGTATGAGCAGCAGCCATATAAGTTTTTCTCACACTGAATATCACTACACAGTTAAGTGTTTGATTTGGAAATCAATAACAGAGTCGGAGCTCTAATACCAATTGAAGGTTGAGAAAAACACAAGAAATGGAGGTTTGAATTGGGTTTTCAAAAACTTTTCTTTTAGAAATTCTTCTCACAAACGAACAATGATAGATAAGCTAGAAAGAAAAGAGACACGATTAGTTTATATAAGTTCACCTTAGAAAAAGCTACTCTTGTCCACCCGCCAAGGTGATTTTTCCTTATAAAAGGATTTAATCCAATAATCTATAAAGATTACAACAATGTCTAAGAGTTTAGAAAAACACCTTAGCCCTCTCAAGTAATTTTTACTACAACTTAGTCACTTGAGGAAATAAATATAGAAAGATTTATAATCAAACAGTGTTTACAAGAGTGCTTCTAAAAAGCAGATACAACACTTCAATGAATAACAAATGTTTACTCACAAATATAAGCAACAAATCTTGTGTATATAACAATGATAAATAACACAATAATGAGAAACAAATTTTGTGCTATAGATAATGAAATTTAACACAAAACTGAGCAACAACTGTTTTTGATTTCTTTTGAATATTTTCTCTTTATTTTCTTTGCATAATGTTTCTTTGATACTTCAATTGTTTGAACAAAATCGTTAGTTTCCAATGAAGTAGTCACCCATTTATATAGGATGATATGATGCGGTGGGAGAACTGACTTGAGGTTTTGCGTTTGTGTTTGCAAATGTTGCAGTTAGCAAGAGTCGCCACCGACTTTTCTTTTATCCAAAAGGAAAGGTAAAAAAGCACATGAAAGACCTTTGAGATATTTTCTTGAGTTCAGGGGGTAGATTATGAAAAGGGAAGGTGCTAGCACCCTTTTCATCCATGGTTTCCCATGGGCTCTTATTTACTTGTTTAGATCACTTGCTTTGCTTTGAAATTGTTTGAAATGGTGCTTGGTGTAGTTTTGAAAGTATTTTTGAAAAGAGGCCATTCGTTTAGGAAATCTTTGTAATCATTCTCGTTTGTAAGAATGTATCCAAAGATGTTTGTCTTTTGAAAAATGTTTCAATGTTTTGTAAGATCTTTTGAAATGAGTGTGTGTTTGTTTTTGAAAATAGCAAGGATTGTTTTGAAATGGGACAAGTAACTAGAAGCTATCTACCTACTCAAATGTCTTTCTTGTGCATTTTTATTCCTTTGACATTGTTGACTTACCATTGATTTGGTAAGCAACCCTATCTTTGGATGTAAACGGGACAGGCGTGGGTCATCGTATGACCATGATAGCAATGTTTCCAAGTATCTTAGCATGTTTGAGGGACCAAGATCATTTTGTTTTAGGCAACCTTTGTATAGCGTCATCGAGGGACTATGATCTTAAATTTGTTTTGTTTTGCCAAGATACTTCGCGTGCGTAACATGGCAATTTTTATTTAGGCAACCAAGTGGGAGAAACCCTAAGGGTGCTTGTGTGCAAAGTGTGTCCTTTTACATGCTTTTGATTTGTCTTGAATTAGGTCTTTTCTATTTGTTTTGTTTTTGTTCTTGTCATGCAAACCCTAGTTTACTAAACATGGTATATGAAAGCAATAAATTGCGTAAAATAAACTAAACTATTACAACAATTATTATAGGAGGGGGGATACAAGTTTTTGAATGGGGATATTGCACAAATATAAACCTAAAAATACTATTACAATCAAATCGAATATTGTGCGCATTAAATAAATATACAAATATTAAAATGCAATGCAAATGTATTTATGTAAAAAATGTTTTGTATTTGTTTTTTGTATGATAAAATAAATTAAATTAAACCCTAGAAAAAGGAAAAAAATAAATATTATTTTTGGAGGGGTGAAACCCTAATTTTTAATTAAAAGAAAATAATGTTTTCTATTATTATTTTTTGTCCATTTTGTACAAGAAAATAATAAATAATATCATATGTCAATATTAAAAATTATGTGTAAAAATAATTATGTATGATTATAAATAATATATAAAAAAAATATGTAGTATTTTTATTATTTACAAGTTATTTTAAGAAAATAAAATATATTTGTCCTAACAAACTATTTTTTATGCAAAAAATAATAAAAAAATAAAATAAAAATTGCAAAAAATAAAGAACTTATTTTTGGGTTTTTTAATATTCAGAAAAAATAATCAAAAGTGATAAATATAAAAATATGAAAGAAAATATGAAAAATATAAAAATTAGCCAGGGGGTGCAAATAACAAGTCAGGGGGTGTGAAAATCAGAAACAAAAGGCCCAAGGCGCCAAAGGCCCAGGCGCTTCGTCCCAGTCCTCCAGCTTCTTCTCCTTCGCGCGTTTTCCCTTCAAATCTATAACTTGCTAATGCTTGCACAAAAACAAAAACTTATAACATGAAACTTGTGGCATTTAATCTCACGATTCCAACCATATAAAATTTGTAACCTAACTCTCAAAGATCAGAGAGAATTTTGGGACCCCTAATTCGTGACCTAAAAATTTCATGAACTTCAAGCTTCAAATTCTCACAGCATAGTTAATATAAATGAAAAGTATGCATAGGTACAGCTTCAACATGATAAGGGATACATTTTTTCTTTACAAATTATGGCTTAAGGATGCTTATTCAGAGAGATAAAGTTTTGAAAAAATACCTCCTTTAGTTGGATTGAGTAGAGCAATGTAGGGGCTTTAATGGAGGCCTGAGGATTGTGTGAGCTTCCTTGAACTTCCTTCAAGCTATTCCAATGCCTAGCTTGCTTTGTGGATGGCCAGAAGTCTCTGCACAAGTCAAGCTGCAAGCTCCAAGTTTGAAAATGGAAATGGATGAAACAGGGCTTACAGATGCAGGATGAATGCTTGGACTGCTTTGGTATGATGTGTATGAAGTGTTTCAAGTGTTAAAATGCAAAACGCACGAGCCAAAAATGAAATGGCTATGATTTTGTAGAACTGCTATGTTTGGACAGAAAAATGGAGTTTTTCAGTTTTAGAGGGTTTTAGGTGCAAGTCAATCGTGTTCTGGTTTGTAACAAGTTTGTGAATATGTACATAATGGATACAGAGTCCACTCTTACTAGCTGTACAAGTTCTAGCACTTTTTGCAACTTTTTCTTGCATTTGAAGAAAAGTGAAGTGACCACTGCTACATGCTTGTACTGGATGGCTTGTGAGCTGATAGGAGTTGGTATACATTGCTTGATACCTGTAGAAGTTGTTTGTACCAAAGGGACAGGTCCAAGGCTCAAGACTTGTAAAGTTGCAAAAACTCACCTTTATGAAAATGGCATTGTAACCTTTATGCCTAAAATGGAATTATCTCTTGTACAATGTTCCAAAAGCCAAGATAAAGCCTTTAACTTCTGAGTTTGCAATTAATTATGGAGTGTAGAATGAGTTTAGGACCTGTAAAGCAATGTACAAACAACATGGATTGGATTTGCAACTTGATGCCTTGTAAAAATGGCTTGAACAACAGTGAGAAAATGCCAACTTTCCTTCTTCGATTCTCCCTAACCAAAAATGATCTTGGAGAGTTCTTGGACATTTTGAAAAGATTGTCATGTGCTCTATAATCCATATTTGAAATACATTTATAGATACCTCTTGGAACTAGGTGAAAAACGTCCATGAAATTGGGTCAAAAAACTGCCTAAATTAGGGCAAAATTTCACTAAGTTATTTAGTTCATGGACCTATACTCACAAACTCATAACTTGAGATCCAAGCATCTTTTGGAAAAAGTTTGTGAATCAAAGTTTTAGATTTCATGGAGGAATACAACTTTCATGTTGGAATATTTCTTTGAATCAAATTGCATCATGGTGAAAAAGTGGTGGAAAGTTGGGAAAAAATAAGAAAATTCTCATACTTAGAAAAATTCTAAGTTATGAAAATTTTCAAATTCAAAACCCTAATTTTCAAAATTGGTTTTCTTGGTGAATAAGTTTCATATTTTGACATATCTTAATGAATTATGACCCTTTGCACTTGATTTTGACTAAAAAGTCAAAGTTTGACTTTCCAGTGCATAGTTGACTTTTGATCAGTTGACTGCAAAATTCATCTGTCAATCCAATGAACTTGAGATATTTTGGACCATGTAATTAGGTCAAGATGATGCCATTGAACTCTTTAAATCATGTTTGAACCCAATTTGTCAGAAATTGCCCTTTCTCAATCAAAACCCTAATTTTGACCATTTTGATGATTTGATCAAATTTCTTGAGGATTTGTGATCCAAACTTGATCAAATGGTACATATGAATCTAAAATGTTGTTGTGGATCAAAAATTATGAAGTTTGACTGTAAATTGGCCATGGTTGACTTTTTCCCCAATACAGCTGATTTTTAGGTCAACTGTCCAATTGACTGATCAAACATGTGGTTCAAGGCTTGAAACTTAACATGAACAATATTAGGAATCCAAGATGATGTATGAAAGTCACATGAAGCATTGGTGGTCCAAAAATCCCTGTGCAAACTCAAACCCTAATTTGGGGTTATCAGTGCAAGATGAGATGTCCTGAGCTGAGCAAACCCTAATCTTGTCTTGAGTCCAAGAAGTCTTATGAGAAAAATCTATGATAAATGAGAGGGAAAATTTTGGGGTACAACAACTGCCCCTGTTCAATCTTCTTGAACCTGAAGAGTTAGATTGGCTAGTTTTGTCATTCGTGACTCGAAGGTAAAAGATGATTGGACACTAGAGTGCCCATAAATTTGCACTCGTCAAAATGTAGTTGAGGGAATAGGCTTAAAGATGCCATTGGGAGAGATGATAGAATCTTGTTGGAGATGGGATTGTAGATGCCATCCAATAATGTTTGTTGAATTGTAAGTTGTAAGTTGAAAGAATAAGTATCAGAATGGTGTCCGTGTCTGGAACGTATCTGAGCTGTATCTGGAGACTTGAGATCTGAATGAGAAACAGATTAACATCCGTGTCTGGAGCGTATCTGTGTTGTATCATGAGTGTGAAATCTGAATTTGAATAAGTATCAGAATGGCATCCGTATCTGGAGCGTATCTGAACTGTATCATGGTAGTTAAATCTGAATGAGTAACAGAGTGACTTTCGTGCCTGGAGTGTATCTGAACTGTATCATGATTAGAATCTGAATAAGTAACAGAATGGCTTCCGTATCTGGAGCATATCTGAACTGGAATCTGAATTAGTGACAGAATGGCTTCCGTGTCTGGAGCGTATCTGTACTGTATATGAATGACAGAATGGCAACCGTATCTGGAGCGTATCCGCAATGTATCTGAAGTTGAATTTGAATGAGTAACAGAATGATTTTCGTGCCTGGAATGTATCTGAACTGTATCTAATTGCATATTGTTAAATAGTAGCTGTTAATCTTATCCTGAAAAGGGTAAAATGTTAGCGGAAACACAAAGTTATGTTGCATGGAATGTATGATGCAATATATGTACTTTATCAATGTTTATGATACATGGATGTAATGTATGCGCATGTAAGCTAATTCGCTGTATTGCTGAGGAAAATAAATCCTTGACTGCTGCCGGGGAAAATAAATCCTTGGCTGCTGAGGATGAGAAATCCTTGGCGACTTCACTGGGGATATAGGGATCCTTCATGTCTTGAAGTGAAGTATTGACAAAAAATTCGGTTGCGAGCAATGTCAGATACTGCTTGAGTAATCTGCTTGGGGAATCCAGAGAATTTTGATGACTTATACTAGGGTTACACAATGGGAATCCTTGTTCTGCTGGGAAATAAAGAAAACTCTGATGACTTCTGCGGGGAATTACTAAAGAGAATCTTCATTCTGTTGGGGAGCAATGAAAACTCTGTGGGGAAGGAAAAACTTATTCATGTTTGGAAAAAGTTCAGGAGTTTTGGTCGTCTGCCACTCTACTGGGGAGTTATCCTAGGTTGGGGGAGAGACAAAAGTTAATTGTTATCTGGTTGCTTTTCAGTCTTCAAGATGACTTTCTGGGGAATTTGGAGAAACTGAATGGTTTCCGCTGGGGATTGGTAGTTTGAAATTTTGGCTCCGCTGGGGATTGAGAGTTTGAAGTTTTGGTTCCGCTGGGGATTGGTAGTTTGAAATTTTGGCTCCGTTGGGGATTGAGAGTTTGAAGTTTTGGCTCCGCTGGGGATTAATAGTCTGAAGTTTTAGTTCCGCTGGGGATCTAGATGATGTACTGTAGGGATTGCTCACAGAATAGCCTAAAGACGTTTTCCTATCCTTTCAACCTGTCAGTAATTGTTCTTTTCCATTCTGTTTATTTGTAAACAGTAATCATGTTCAAATGCATATGTTCATTAATGAATCATTGGACGTTTTTGCAAATAAAAACACAAGTGTAAAGGAAAAAGGCAAATAGTTTTCTGTAATTTGAAAGAGATATCTTTGTATTTACTTTGCATAAGTATTTTGTACAAAGGAGACAGACATCCTAGTAAGAGGATGGTGTCATAAAAGTAAGAAAAAATTATACAAAGAAAGATAGCTATGTGTAAAAATCCCATGGGGTTCCCATTCTGCTATAGCCTTCGTATCTTCTGAATATCTTGTCTATCTGTTGCTTCTCCCAAAGATGATTGGGTTGATCAGAAGCTCGGAGTTTGTATGTGAAGAGATTGTCCTTAAAGTGATCCGATGAGACATAGTCATACGCTTTAATTCCCTAACTTTTGCCTGGACCTCCCTTTCGGGTTTTCAGTCCATCGGGAAACCCTTTTTTACCCAAGTCGCCCTTTCGGGTTTTCAACTTGCCGGGTGTACAGATTTTTTTATTTTATCCCTAATTTTTGCCCGAACCTTTTTGGTTCGCCGGGATGCCCTTGTTTTGCCTAGGTGTGTCAACATAGTGGGTCTCTTATGTGTAGTATCTTTTGACTATGTCTGCGTTCACTGGGTGTGGTAGGTCGTCGCCGTCCATGGTGGTTAAGATCATTTCCCCACCAGCAAAGATGTTCTTAATTACAAATGGTCCTTCGTAGGTAGGAGTCCATTTTCCCCTGGGATCACTTTGTGGCAAGATGATGCGCTTGATCACTAGATCCCCAATTTGATATACTTGGCGTCTGACTTTCTTGTTGAAAGCCTTGATCATCCGTTTTTGATACGTCTGACCATGGCAAACAGCAGTAAGTCTCTTTTCGTCAATTAAGTTTAGTTGATCAAGTCGGGTCTGGATCCAATCGTCTTCACTCAAACCTGCATCCTTCATGATTCTCAAGGAGGGAATCTGAACCTCGATAGGCAAGACAGCCTCCATGCCATAAACCAAGGAATAGGGTGTTGCCCTAGTTGATGTGCGAGCCGTGGTATGGTACCCGTGAAGAGCAAACGGTAGCATCTCATGCCAGTCCTTGTAGGTGACTGCCATATTTTGAATGATCTTTTTAATGTTTTTGTTAGCAGCTTCGACTGCACCATTCATCTTTGGCCGATAGGGGGATGAATTGTGATGTTGAATCTTGAACTACTCGCACAAGGTGGTGATCATAGTATTGTTAATATTTGTACCATTATCAGTGATGATCCTTTCGGAGATACCATACCGGAAAATGAGATTCTGCTTGATGAAGCGGGCAACAACATTCTTAGTAACAGACGCGAAGGAAGCTGCTTCGACCCATTTGGTGAAATAGTCAATGGCCACCAGAATGAAACGGTGTCCATTGGAGGTTGCAGGCTTGATCACCCCAATCATGTTGATTCCCCACATAGCGAAGGGCCAAGGAGCTGTTAAGACATTTAGAGGAACCGGAGGCACGTGCACCTTGTCTGCATAGATTTGACACTTATGGCAGGTCCGGGAGTGTTGATAACAGTCAGCTTCCATGGTAGACCAATAATAGCCTGCCCGTAGAATTTTCTTCGCCATCGTATGCCCACTAGAGTGAGTGCCAAAGGTACCCTCATGTAATTCAGCCATGATCTTTTCAGCTTCAATCTTGTCCACACAACGGAGCAGAATAGAGTCATGATTACGCTTGTATAGGATGCTGTTGTACCCCAAAATTTGCCCTCCCATATTCTTCAAAATTTGCCAAGCATGCTTCAAAATCTCCCCAAGGGCTACACAGTTCAAAGGCCTCCTGACAGTC
Organism: Vicia faba; assembly: GCA_948472305.1. Classification (NCBI taxonomy): domain Eukaryota; kingdom Viridiplantae; phylum Streptophyta; class Magnoliopsida; order Fabales; family Fabaceae; genus Vicia; species Vicia faba. The sequence goes on from OX451736.1 coordinate 1,599,311,996, forward strand.
AAAAACTAGGGTTTTGATTATGACAAAGAAAATGAAGTTTCCAAGGGTCCAATCAAGTCCCACATACTTACAAACATGGTCAAGCATCCTCATACCAAGTTTCAAGACTTACAGCACAAAATTGCACAATCAAAAACCCTAATTGCTCTACAGTCAACTGTAGGGGCAAAATGGTCATTTGATAGTCAAAAGTTCAAATTTTTGGTCAACATCTCATTTTGAAGCCACAAACATCATTTGATCAATGCTTTATCATAATTCTCAAAGCTTGGCTCAAAAAGTCTCAAGATGCAAAAGTTTCCATATTTGGACAGTTGAAAAAGTCAACTGTAACTTGACCAAGGCATAACTTCCACATGGTTTGTCAGAAAAATTCCATCCAAAGCTCATTTTGAAGAGAATCACATTTCCTACAACTCCTCTTCACACTTCAAGTCCAAGAAATGCTCTCACAAAAAGTTATCAATTTCAACATTATAGGTCATTTTCAAAAGTCAACAAAAAGGGACTTTAAGTCAAAGGCCATAACTTGAGATTGGTAAATCCAAATGACATGGGACCGAAAGCATTGGTTAGAGGATTTCAAGACCTTTCCAAAATGTCCAAGAACATGATCAAAGCTTAAAAATTGACCAAGATATGCCTTGTGGAAGTTGGGAAATGTTTGGATATTTTGAAAAGTCAACTTTGCTTCAAATGTCTTAAAATTGCTAATGGGCCACATTTTCTTCCAAGATTCATCATCTAAAGCATATGCACGACCATTTGGCCCAAAGGGGATTTTTTTTCACCATTTTTATTATTTATTTGAATTTTTAATTACAATTAATTCATTTAATTAATTAAAATATGAAAAAAATACTAAACCAATGTGATTAAATCTTTTTATGCAGTGTAATCATCCATTAAAGGCTCAAGATTCGTGCACAACTCAAATGGGGAAGATTGGACATGATTGGTATCAAATATGCATGGAAAAGATTTGAAAGAATATGCATAAAAATCAAATATCTTATACATCAATGCAAAGGGTTTTGGATCCAATTTTCAACCCTAATCAGTTCCCATACTTATACTAATGCAAACCCTAGTGCTAGAGATCTGAGCTGCTCCCAAACATCAAGAACAATCTTGCATTTTTATCAAAAAATCCAAAACTGAAAATTGCCTTGGAGGACGATTCAAAGGAGAATATTGATCCCATTAGCTTGCCAAGACATCATTGAACCGGACTGAACTCTTTTCCACGTTCAGAACACCCAGAATTGGTATATAGCAGTCCAACTGTTTCACTTTTTTTGCATAATCGTATTTCATCATTCATGCCATGATTTTGAATTCTAATGCTTGTTTTGTGTTAATCTTATCATTCTGAAGCTAACTATATTGTTCAATTGAGTTTTGCTTGCCCATACGCGATTTCACCATGGAAGATTGTTAGGGTTACGAAACTGAAAAATTGGGGGTTTCCTTGTCCAGAAAAATTAGACTCTAAGACCAAGACTGTTGAATTCAGAAGCTTCATGTGAATCGTTTCCATACCTCGCGATTAATTTATGGTTAGCAGGGTGCTAATCGCTATTTTTGTGCTTGTTATTTAGTGGGGGTTTAAAACCCCCGCTATTCACTTTGTTTTTTGTTTCAGATACAGCAAGCCCTTGAAGAAGATGATCATGTGGCAAAGCGTGATAGGGCAATTTGAAATTAACACGCGTTTTTATTGTTTCTAGGCCACTAACCAAGTTTTCTCTTATATTATTTATTCGTCATTATATATTCAAAGCGCGTTCACAGCTCCATTGGCAAGGCGTTGGGTTGGTAATCTCTGGGACCTGGGTTCGAATCCCAGGTCCCCCCTTCTTATTTCCATATTTTTCTTCTAACCATGTTCCTATGTAGCTTGCTTCCAAGCACCCACTGTACGTCCACAATCCAAGCACGCCACTTGTCCCATAATCTTAATCTAAAGGCCCAGATCTGATGAACACCATAGGCATCAGTCAACACGTACACACGCTCCCAGGAAAAGTCAAATAAGGCCTTAAACATTGGGCCAAAAATGCTGAAGATACCTCCAATTTGGGGTCAACACCCCCAAGGGTTTGCAACTCTTTTCTTTTTTATTTTCCATTATTTGTGTTAATTCAACTATTCTTTTTTTAATTCTCAAAATTAACATATTTTCATAACATAAAAAATAATAAAAAAATCAGAAAGTCATAAAAATTAAAATATATTTCATTTAATGTTTTTTTTTTGTAAAAAAGGTCTTATTAATTAATTAGTTTTTTTTATTCTAGGGTTAATTTTAACATTTTCTTAATAAATTTAAAATTTGTAGAATTAGGTTTTAATTACTTTTATCTTTTTCTTTTCTTTTATCATTATTAATTATTAATTATTTTCTTGTGAATAAAATTGTATTAATTAATTAGGTTTAATTTTAAGTTCAACTTTAATATTTTTTCTTAATAAATAAAAATAGTTAGAATTAGGGTTAATTAATTTCTTAATTTCCATAATCTTCTCATTAAAATTCATAAATATAAAAAACTCAAGAAAATCTTTTCTTTTTATTTTAATTTAATTAATCTCTCAATTATAATTTAATTTCATTAAAAAGGGTCCAACGCCCTCGCATTCGATCACAATTCTAATTCGCGCTGTGATCGGTGGATCTGGAACTGACTGTTTAACGCTGGTTCGCGAAATGTCGCGGTAAGCAAGAGTCGCCACCGTCTTTTATTTTCTCCAAATGGAAAGGACAAAAGCATAGAAAAATTCCTTAAAGAGATTGCTCTCGGTTCGGGAGGTAGATTATAGAAAGGGAAGGTGTTAGCACCCTTTCTATCCATGGTTATCCATGGGCTCTTAGATACTTGCTCATTGTGTTTTCAAAAATGGGTTGTTTGCTTTTCAACTGTGGGTTTTAAAAAGTTTCTTTGAAAATTCCAGTTCGACTCTTGTATCGGTCCTCAAGAGTGTTTGAAAAATTGCTTTCGAAAGCTTTTTGAAAAGGTGTCGGTGTGAAAAGTATTTTTTGATTTATTTTTGAAATTAGAGCAAGTATCTAGAGTCGTCTACCTACCCTAAGGAATTCGTCTGTGTAAATGTCCTTTAAAGCAGTGCCATCCCACCATTGAGAGGTAGGTAGCACCACCGTTGGAGGTGTTCGGGTCAATTCGAGGTTCGGGACATGGTGATCACCAGAGCAATGGGAAGACACCTTAGAAGCTACCCTCATGCCAGGTTCCCGGATCATGAGGACTTACTAAGACATCCTCTACTCGACGATCACCTTTCGAGGCAAGGCAACAGTGAGGCGTACCCTAGGGGTGGTGTGTGATTTGTGTGTCAAAATCGGATATTTTATCTTGTCATGTCAAAGTGATCTATCATTTGTTTTTATTTTTGTCCATTCATTCTTGCATGCATTTGATTTAGCAGTTAAAAGTGCGAGAAGTAAAAGATTCTAAGCTATTACAAAAGGCGCGGGTCCACATCGCCAAAATTTCTTGAACCCGATTTGACAGAAAATAAAAGAATTAAAGAAAAGTAAAGAATTAAAAGTGCGGCAGATTAATTTACAAGGCCTTGGGAGAGGTACATAAATATTATAAAGAATAAGGAAATAAATATGCGAATTAAGTAAGAATTAAAAGAACGAGGGCGTTGGACCCTTTTTGCAAAATTAAATTAAATTACTATTAAATTAATAAAATTAAAAAAAAGAAATTAGTTTTTGGTATTTTAAGATTTAAATGGGGAAAAAGAATTAAATGCAATTAAACCTAATTCTACAATTTTTATTTTATTATGAAAATATGTTAAAGTTTAATCCTAAAATTAACCCTAATTAATTTACATGCAATTTAATTACAAAAATAAGTAATAGTAAATATTTAATTATTATGAAAGAAAATAAAAAAGGGATAAAAAATTAATTAAACCCTAATTCTACCAATTTTAGATTTTTATTAAAAAGAGTTAAGATTTAAACCTAAATTAGAACTAATTAATTAATGAATTCCTTATTTACAAAAATACTAAAATAAAATATTTATTATATTTTTATCTTTTTCTGATTTTTTATGTTTTTGTGTTTTTATGAAAATAATAAATTAATTAAGAAAACAATAACTAAAAGAAAATAGAAATAATGAAAAAAAATGGCAAACCTAGGGGGTCTGCCCCTAATTGTGAGGGTTTTCTTTTAGCAATCTGGGCCCATTTACCCTTTGGCCTGGTTGACTATTGCGTTGGCATGGGTCTTCGTTGACTGACGTTCACCGTGCTCTCCAGATCATGACCCTTGATTGAGTCCATTGGCCACGTGAACAGCTTGATTTTGAAGGTGTATGGTGATCCACTACATTGAAACTGCATATGAATACTAAATGAAAAATAATATGAAAGGGGGTGAGGACCTGGGGCTCGAACCCAGGTCCTGAACATTACCAACCAACGCGCTTGCCAACCCTGCTGTCTTGCTTATCTGTAAATAATATAATCAATAAATATGATAAAACAAACAACGTCAATGCTTCTTTTTTTCGCGCGAGATTTTGAACCAGCCATTCACAGCCTGCCACCGAGTCATCTTCCTCATTGTTTTATTTTTTTTCTGAAACACAAACATTGGCAACGGTTTGTTAAACGTTCCCATAGGCACCCTATTGAAAAATAGCGATTAGCCCAGAGATGCTCATAAATTGAGCGCGAGGATGGCTTTATGATCGTCCAATCATGCTTGATTCATTCATGGCACTATGGTGGTCTAATTTTACCGCGTCTGGAAATGCCCAAATTGAAGCTTGCAAAACCCTAAAGATTGTTAATGGTAAATCTTCATATAGGGCACGAAAACAAAATTAAACTATTGGGTTAGCATTAGAATCAAACAATGAACATGAATCAAGCGTTAAAAATTACAAAAGATGCATGAATTGAGATGCACGATTATGAATTTTTTTCTGTACAGGTGGTCACCGTGTTACCAATTTAGGGCGTTAGAATGATTGATTTCGATTGGAAAACTCTCCTTGAAGCCTCAGGAAGCTAATGAGATAAAAATCTTGCCTTGAATCGCCCTAGAACTTGGTTTTCAGAATTCACTTTTTTCACCAAAAACTCAAGTTTTGTTTCCTTTGTATGGCACAGCTTGCAGTCAATGAGCACGAGGGTTTTGATCAGGCTTATGTATGGAATGATTAGGTCAAATAAAATTGGTCCAAAATCCATGAATTGATGAATGTAATATTTGATTTTTAAGCCATGATATTTTCAAATCTTTTCATGCACATTTGCTCTCAATCATATCCAATCCTTACCTAATTGATCATGCACGAATTTTGAGTGTCCAATGAGAGTATTTTCTGCACAAAAAGATTTTATTTCATTAGGTTAGCATTTTTCCATATTTTATTTAGTTTAAATGAATTAATTGTAATAAAAAATTCAAATAAATAAATAAAAATAATAAAAAACTTACCTTTGGGCCAAATGGTCGTGTGCATGTCTTGGATGATGAATTGTGGAAGAAAGAGAGGCCCATTAGCAATTTTAGGTCATTTGAATCAATGTTGACTTTTCAAAATATCCAAAAATTTCCCAACTTCCACAAGGCATAACTTGCTCAATTTCTAAGCTTTGCTCATGTTCTTGGACATTTTGGAAAGGTCTTTGGGTCCTCTAACCAATGTCTTTGGTCCCATGTCATTTTGATTTACCAATCTCAAGTTATGGCCTTTGACTTAAAGTCCCTTTTTGTTGACTTTTGAAAATGACCTATAATGTTGAAATTGATAACTTTTTGTGAGAGCATTTCTTGGACTTGAAGTGTGAATAGGAGTTGTTGGAAATGTCTTTCTCTTAAAAATGAGCTTTGGATGGAATTTTTTTGATAATCCATGTGAAAGTTATGCCCTGGTCAATTTATAGTTGACTTTTTCAACTGTCCAAATAAGGAAACTTTTGCATCTTGATGATTTTTGAGCCAAGCTTTGAGAATCATGATCAAGCATTGATCAAATGATGTTTGTGGCTTCAAAATGAGATGTTGACCAAAAATTTGAACTTTTGACTATCAAATGACCATTTTGCCCCTACAGTTGACTATAGTGCAATTAGGGTTTCGACTGTGCAATTTTGTGCTGAAAGTCTTGAAACTTGATGTGAGGATGCTTGACCATGTTTATAGTCATGTGGGACTTGATTGGACCCTTGGAAACTTCATTTTCTTGATCAGAACCAAAACCCTAATTTTGACTGTTCAGGAGGCTCTTACACTGTGCTACCCTTGGGGAATTTTGAAGCATGACTTGGTAGTTCCTTGAAGAATTATGGGAGGGAAAATTTTGGGGTACAACAGTTGCCCCTGTTCAATCTTCTTAGACCTGAGGATGCAGATTGGCTGACGTGCCTTTCGTAATCCGAGGGTGGAAGATGATTGAACACTAGAGTGCCCAGAAATTTGCGCTCACATAGTAGCAGTGATGGTGGAATGGTCTTATAGATGCCATTTAGAGATTGATGGATAGGATGATGGGCTTATAGATGCCATCTGGATGTTGATCGCGTAAGAGATTCCTTAGCGAGAACTTGCGTACCTGCAAAAAAGAAGATGATTACCTGACCTGTTACGGGGCTGGTCTTCAAAACTCTTTGTATAGATGTGTCCTGACTGGTTACAGGAGCTGGATCTGGAGCTTCAAAAGATGATGAATGAACCAGGGGTGGTTACTACCTCAGCAGGAACGGTGAGAGAACCTTGGATGACCTTAACCTCAACAGCAATCGTTGAGAAAATCTTGGTGGGAATTACCATCTCCGCAGCATCGGGGAGAGAACCATAGGCGATTACAATCTCAATAGCAATCATTGAGAAAAACCTGGAATGGAATTATCATCTCCGCAGTATCGGGGAGAGAACCATAGGCGATTACAATCTCAATAGCAAATATTGAAAAAAAACCTGGAATGGAATTATCATCTCCGCAGGATCGGGGAGAGAACCATAGGAAATTATAATCTCAAAAGCAAACATTGAGAAAAACCTGGGATGGAATTATCGTCTCCGCAGCATTGGGGAGAGAACCATAGGAAATTATAATCTCAAAAGCAAACATTGAGAAAAACCTGGGATGGAATTATCGTCTCCGCAGCATTGGGGAGAGAACCATAGGAAATTATAATCTCAAAAGCAAACATTGAGAAAACCTGGGATGGAATTATCGTCTCCGCAGCATTGGGGAGAGAACCATAGGAAATTATAATCTCAAAAGCAACCATTGAGAAAAACCTGGAATGGAATTATCGTCTCCGCAGCATTGGGGAGAGAACCATAGGAAATTATAATCTCAAAAGCAATCATTGAGAAAAACCTGGAATGGAATTATCGTCTCCGCAGCATTGGGGAAAGAACCATAGGAAATTATAATCTCAAAAGCAATCATTGAGAAAAACCTGGAATGGAATTATCGTCTCCGCAGGATCGGGGAGAGAACCATAGGCAATTATAATCTCAATAGCAATCATTGAGAAAAACCTGGATAACTTCTACTGAGTCTTCATCAGAAAAATCTGTTTGGGGTCGATTCAACTGGACTTGAGAAGGCCTTTGACTGGATAAGAAATCTTTGGAGTCGATTAACTGAACCGGTCTAGGTCTTGAAATATGATTGAGAATTTAGCTGAATCTTTCCTGAAAGGTAAAGGTCAGTCATACGCAATGCATGATATGGACCAAGCAATGATGTTCTCAACATAAATGAGATTTGTAAGATATGATGCGTCTATGCATGCTATAATGATGTATGTGATGTTTAGGAATGTATGTTTTCGTCTAGGAAAGTAAATCCTTGACAGGTGTCGGGAAGTCATATCCTGGGCTGATGTTGAAGAATAGATTTCGCTTCCGCAGGGGATGATAGCTGCAAGAGTACTGGTAGGAGAAGATAACTCCGTTGGGGGATAAACTTGGCGAATGGAATAACTCTGCAGGGAGGAAAGTACTCTAGTGATCTTGCTGGGGAGCAATACTCTGTGGGGAGAGAGATACTTTGCTGAGTTGTTGATAGTAACTTGTTGGGGATACCCTTGTTGTACTGGAAGTGTTAATAGACTTCGCTGGGGATAAGAAGACTTTGTCGAGGACGCTCTCTCCGTGGCTTTTGGCTGAGGATAACCCAGTTATATCCTGGTAGGGAAATAACTCTTTGAATAAAGCCGGGGGACACGTTCGTGCTTTGCGAGGGATAAGCTTCCAGAATCTACTGGGGATAAGCTTACTGCTTGGGGAGAGGGATTCCAACTTTCCTAGGGAACTGGATTGGACTCTCTTGGGGAAGTTTTGAATTGCGGGGGAAGTGATTCCTTTGAATATTTGATATGTCGCCGGGGAGCAATCTTTAGACCAAGACTGTCGGGGATGCTTGTCAAGAATACATATGCTGCTGGGGAGATGTTGAGATCCACTTGAGGGTACCCAACTTCCTTAAGATTTGATGACTTTGCTCGAGGAGAGTGTACTGACTTGCTGACTTACTCTCTGGGGAATTAAGGTGCTGGTTATGTTCTTTAGCTGAACCTACCTTGGTACCCTGGAGGATAGAACAATTAGATTGTTTAGACAACTCTTTATTGCCCCTGTTTCTAATGTTACCTGTAATTAATCCTTCATTTCGTATGCAAATATTCATGAGTTAGCAAATTATTGTCAATGCATATATCACAAATTGAACCTTGGACGTTCTTCGCAAAACAAAACAGAAAAAGAAAAACGATTGGCGCTTTTAAAAATATTTGTATTGATTTTTGAATGGCCTGTAAATAGGCGTTTTGTGTACAAGAGGCTGACGTCCTAGTAAGAGAACGCCGCTGAACAAAAGAGTTTATACAAATTTTGTACAAAAGAAAATAAAACAGCTGTGTGAAATGAATGATCCCACTGGGTTTCAATTCTGCTATCGCCTTTATATCCCCGAGCGTCTCATCACTTGATGACCTAAACGAAGCTGAAGCTGACTGATCGATGCCGTCTGAACTTGATGTAGATACCGAATTCTGGATGCAAGGTGATCCAATGAGACATAGTATTACGCTTTTATCCCTAACTTTTGCCTGGACCGCCCTTTCGGGTTTTCAGTCCACCGGGATACCCATTTTTGCCCAAGCCGCCTTTTCAGGTTTTCGACTTGCCGGGTGTACAGATTTTTCCATTTCATCCCTTCATTTTGCCCGAACCCTTTTGGTTCGACGGGAAGCCCTAATTTTTGCCTAGGCATGTCAGCCTAGCGGGTCTTTTTTTCATGCGTAGTATCTTTTTACTATGTCTGCATTAGCGGGGTGAGGAAGGTCGTCACCATCCATGTTGGTTAGAATCATGGCTCCTCCTAAGAACACATGCTTAACCACAAATGGCCCTTCGTACGTAGGGGTCCATTTTCCCCTTGGGTCACTCTGAGGAAGGATGATTCGCTTGATTACCAGATCCCCAACTTGATATTCCTGTGGTCTGACCTTTTTGTTAAATGCCCTGATCATCCGTTTCTGATACGTCTGACCATGACAGATAGCAGCAAGTCTCTTCTCATCAATAAGGTTTAACTGATCAAGTCGTGTCTGGATCCAATCATCTTCGTTCAGATCTGCATCCTTCATTATCCGGAGAGAGGGTATTTGCACTTCGATCGGTAAGACTGCCTCCATGCCGTAAACCAAAGAGAAAGGAGTTGCCCCGGTTGACGTCCTGGCTGAGGTACCGTACCCATGTAGAGAGAACGGTAACATCTCGTGCCAATCTTTATAAGTCACTGTCATCTTCTGCACGATTTTCTTGATATTTTTATTTGCTGCCTCTACAGCCCCATTCATCTTCGGTCTGTAAGGAGAAGAATTGTGGTGTTGTATTTTGAACTGCTCGCAGAGCTCAACGATCATCTTGTTATTCAGATTGGTACCGTTATCTGTAATGATCCTCTCAGGGACGCCGTATCGACAGATCAGGTTATGCCGAATGAACCGTGCCACAACAGTCTTGGTTACCGTAGCATAGGAAGCTGCTTCAACCCACTTTGTAAAATAATCAATCGCCACTAGGATGAAGCGATGCCCATTAGATGCCGTAGGTTTGATCTCACCGATCATGTCTATGCCCCACATTGCAAACGGCCAAGGCGCAGTCAGAACATTCAGGGGAACTGGAGGAACATGCACTTTGTCTGCATAAATCTGGCACTTATGGCATGTCCTGGAATGTTGGTAACAGTCAGCTTCCATTGTGGACCAGTAATACCCTGCCCGAAGGATCTTCTTAGCCATAGTGTGTCCACTGGAATGTGTACCAAAGGTCCCTTCATGTAGCTCTTCCATGATCCTTTTTGCTTCAGTCTTATCCATACAACGCAGTAAGGTTGAATCATGGTTTCGCTTATACAAGATGTCGTTGCTAAGGAAGAACTTTGTCGCGAACCTTCTCAGGAATTTCTTATCGTTGACAGAGGCACCTTCAGGGTATTCCTGAGCTTCCAAGTATCTCTTCACCTCATGGTACCAAGGCTTCTCAGTCACCAATTCAGTCTCGAGATCACAACAGTATGCCGGTTCGTCCAGTTTCCAGATGATGATCCGGGGAGCCTCATTATCCCATTTAACTTTGAACATAGAAGACATTGTAGCTAACGCGTCCGCCAACTGATTCTCTTCTCTCGGGAAGTGTTCAAAGGTTATCTTCGTGAAGTGGGGGATCAAGGTCAACACACATTCTCTGTAAGGAATAAGGTTCGGATGTTTCGTATCCCACCCTCCTTTGATCTGATTGATCACGAGAGCGGAATCTCCGAAGACACCCAAAAACTTGATCCTTAGGTCGATCGCAGCTTGAAGACCCATGATGCACGCCTCATACTCTGCCATGTTGTTGGTACAGTTGAAACATAGCCGGGCGGTGAGTGGTGTATGAGTGCCTTGAGGAGATATGATTATAGCGCCGATACCGTTTCCCAAAGCGTTGGAGGCTCCGTCAAAGTGCATAGACCATCGGGATCCTTCCTCAGGTCCTTCATCCGGTCCAGGTACTTCACAATCAGTCACAATCATGATACTTTCATCCGGAAACTCGAAGTTCATTGACTGATAGTCATCTACGGCCTGATGTGCCAAGTGGTCTGCCAATACACTTCCCTTGATGGCTTTCTGGGTCGTGTACTGAATGTCATATTCCGTCAAGATCATTTTCCATCTTGCTATTCTCCCAGACAGAGCAGGCTTCTCGAATATGTACTTTATAGGATCCATCTTTGAGATCAATAAGGTGGTATGAGTCAGCATATACTGTCTCAGCCGGCGAGCAGCCCATACCAAAGCGCAGCAAGTTTTCTCAAGCAGTGAGTATCGGGTCTCACAGTCGGTAAACTTTTTGCTAAGGTAATAAATGGCATGCTCTTTTCGGCCAGACTCGTCATGCTGCCCCAGCACGCACCCCATTGAGTTGTCAAGCACTGTCAGGTATAATATCAGAGGTCTCCCTTCAACCGGTGGCATAAGGATGGGTGGTTCTTGGAGATACTCTTTGATTCTGTCAAAAGCAGCCTGACATTCATCGTTCCAATGTACTACCTGATCTTTCTTCAGCAGCTTGAAGATTGGCTTACAGGTAGCAGTCAGGTGTGAGATGAAGCGAGCAATGTAATTCAGGCGTCCTAAAAAGCCTCTGACCTCTTTCTCTGTCCTAGGAATTGGCATCTCTTGAATAGCCTTGACCTTAGCAGGGTCCACTTGGATGCCCTTGTCACTTACCACAAAGCCTAGCAACTTTCCAGATCTTACCCCGAAGGTGCACTTGTTCGGGTTCAACCTCAGCTTGTATAGTTTCAATCGGTCAAACAACTTCTGCAGATGATTTAGGTGCTCTTCCTCAGTCTGGGACCTTGCGATCATGTCGTCAACATACACTTCTATCTCATGATGGATCATATCATGAAATAAAGAAACCATGGCACGTTGGTAGGTTGCCCCAGCGTTCTTTAATCCAAAAGGCATGACCTTGTAGCAGAAGGTGCCCCACTGAGTAACAAATGTAGTCTTCTCCATGTCTTCAGGTGCCATCTTGATCTGATTGTAACCTGAAAAGCCATCCATGAAAGAGAACACCTTATGCTGAGCTGTATTGTCAACAAGGACATCAATGTGAGGTAGGGGAAGTCATCCTTGGGGCTGGCCCTATTCAGATCCCTGTAGTCGACGCACATTCTGACCTTACCGTCTTTCTTTGGTACCGGCACCACATTAGCAACCCACTGAGGGTAAGAAGTCACTGCAAGAAACCCGGCATAAAATTGTTTCATAACCTCGGCTTTGATCTTCTCAGACATCTCTGGACGCATACGGCGGACCTTTTGCTTGACTGGAGGGCAATCTTCCTTAGTTGGCAAGTGATGGACCACAATATCGGTATCCAACCCGGGCATGTCTTCGTAGGACCAGGCAAAGATCTCCATATAATCATGCAGCATTTGAGTCAACCGTTGCTTCACGCTGAGCTCTAGGTTGGCACCAATCTTTACCTCTTTCCTGTCTTCTTCAGTACCCAAGTTTATTATTTCCACTGGCTCTTCATGGGGTTGAATTGCCCTCTCTTCCTGAAGCAACAGTCTTGCAAGCTCGCCAGGCACTTCGCAATCATCTTCACCTTCGTCTTCGGCTAAGTTGATCGGATTTTCGAAGTCATAACTGGCAGTAGCAGAGTCGTTATCAGTGAGATCCAGAGTGGATTGAAACCTGTATGAGTGAGTGTGTGTGTAAATACAGCTGTTTTGAAAAATATGTAAAGGAAAGGAAGACAGAAAAGGAGCATAAGATTTGCAATGCGAGAAAACGTCCAAGATTTTCATTTATGATATATGAAATGACAATTTATATTCCCTCACAAATAAAACCACGGTGCCTCGGGTAAGACACCGGGCCATATAGTTCAATTTATTGTTTATTACAGATACCAAAAACATAGGAATTCATTACTTAGTAACAAGAGAAACAGGTAGATTGTCCTTTGCACTCCAATTGTTAAGTCCACTGTCGGTTGCCGGGTAGATCCAGCTATCAAACTCAGCTTCATCCACTTCGTCTTCATCCCCAATAGCATTCACTCCATGAGCGGGCAGGGGAGCTGTCACCACGTTAGGCTTCTCAGATGCCTCAAACTGTACCTCCTTGGCGTCAATAAGATCCTGCAGCTTGCTCCTTAAGGCCCAACAGTCGTCAGTGGAGTGCCCCGGGCTATCAGAATGGTAAGCACAACGAGCATTCGGGTTGTACTTGGGGGATGTAGTATTTGCAAACTTCGGAGCCTCTTTGACGGTCACCAGGTTGGTGGATAGCAGCTGCGGTAGGATCTGCGATAGGGTCATGCTCAGACGGGTAAACTCTCTCCGGGGTCTTTCAGCCCTTTGAGGATTGGTTGGCCGAGGAGCGGCAGCGGGCTTAGCAATCATTACCGCACTGACAGATTGGCGGCGCTCAGATCTCTCTGGTCTCTTGGAACCATATACAGCACTAGCCTCCTTCTTGAAGGGTTTCTTCTCAGAACTAGACGATGCACCCTTCGGAATCTTTCCAGACTTCAACCCAGCCTCAATTCTCTCTCCAGTCAGAATCAGATCAGTGAACCCTGCAGATGAATTCCCGATAAGATGGTTGAAAAATGGCCCAGATAGGGTCCCCAAGAACATGTCTACCAACTCCCGATCAGTCAACGGAGGCTGCACCCTGCCAGCCAGATCCCTCCACTTCTGAGCGTACTCTTTGAAACCTTCACTTGAACCTAACGACATACCCTGGAGTTGGGTACGCATAGGGGCAAGGTCGGCATTATATTGATACTGCTTATAGAAAGCAGTAGCCAACTCCTCCCAGTTACGAACCTTGGTCCCATCCAGCTGATAGAACCATTCGAGATGAGTCCCTGAAAGACTCTCCTGGAAGAAGTGGATCCACAAATTCTTATCCGCCGAGTACGGTTGAATCTTCCGAACATAGGACCTGAGATGTAGCTTGGGACAAGACGCCCCGTCGTACTTAGTGAAAGATGGTGCTTTGAACTTCCGAGGAATAATCACACCAGTAGACAAACCCAGATCTCCAAAATCCAGCCCAGGTACCTGTTGTATTTCCATAGCATTCAGCCTGTCCTCCAGTTGCTTGTATCTGTCTTCTGCAGGAGGGTACTGCTCTTCATCAAAATCAGCCTCGTTGTCAGAGACTACCGGACTAGGAACTTTTTCCGCTTGAGGAGTACTCTTGCCAATGGAAGAACCAGCCTCTTCATTCTGCAAAGTGTTGCCAAACCTTCGGCCCGAGCTAAACAGAACAGTTCTTCTCTTTTTCTTCTTCTCCTTCTTCAGGAGAAGAGCTTTCAGCTCTTCTTGGCCTTGAGCCAAACCCTTGATTAATTCCTGAAATTGCGCATTCTGCGTCTGAAGAGCTTTGATGGATGTCTCAGTTGATGATGAGTCAGGATTCATGATGCTGAAATAAACAGCGAAGAACGGTAAGCAACCTGAAAAGGAGAAAACCTGCTATGCACATGATGAATGGAATGCGTATGATTTATGTTTTCAAAGACAATCGGGAATCAACTTTGTAAACAAAAGGGAACACACTTCATTAGATTCAACTTTGAAACTGAAATTATTCAACAGGTTGCCCTTAGGCGTTTACATGAAAGGAAATACTGAAAAGGGAAATAAAACTGTAAAAGAATATCCGAAGCTCTTTATTGATCCCATGGTCTCCTCTTCTCAGTACGGATGTAGGCATTCAGAGCTCTCTCATTCTCCAACTGCTTTGTCAGCTTCTGGATCTTTGATTACTGCTCGTTGAACTTTTCCCGGTAAGAATCCCGCTCTTCTCGCAGTTGCGACCAAGATCTCTTTAATGTCTCATAATCAGTAGGTATCTGAGGAGGAAGGACAGTTGGAGGAACACCATCTTTGTCAGGACACTCAAGAATGACGGGTCTGACAGCTTCATACGGCATACCTAACTTCTGAGCACGGATGCGAACCCATTTGTAGTAGGCTTCCATAGGTAAAGAAGTCTTTGGCCCCAGCTCTTGTGGGTCAGCTTTATGAACTTTGTCCCAAGCCTTGATGAACCTACGACGCAGCTCGTCACTATCCACCTGAAACTCAAAACTGATGTGAGGCACCAACATCTCATGGGGGCCTGCTCTTCTTGCTCTTCCAAACTGACGGAGTGCTAGACATGGATTGTAAGAGATCCCTCCTTGGGTACCAATCAGAGGAACATTAGGATATTCCCCGCATCGATCAATAATAGCTATCTCATCCAAACCTCTACAAGTCCAAATTATGTCTTTGTCGGCGAGAGCCATTAACCTGTGGGCCCAACCTCTTCCTTCTTGGTTCTTCAGTACGAACTTGGGGAGGTGCGAAATAAACCACCTCACCAACAAAGGGATACAACACCATAGGGTTCCTCGTCTTCGGGTAGTACGAGCATGAAGTTGTTGCAGGATGTCACCCAAGAGAGTGGGCACCGGATTCTGAGACATAAAGATCCTTATGGCAGTGACATTTATGAAGTTGTCAGGATTAGGAAACAGGACTAACCCATAGATTAGGAGAGCCAAGATGTCTTCATATGCCCTAAAGTCCAGGTCACTCCAGAAACTGTTAGCTTTACCAATCAAAAACTTGACCAAGAAACCCTTAACTCCGCTTCTAGTCACCCAGTTGTCTGTTACCTTTTGATGGGTCAAAGGAAGAGCTGTAGCAACATCATCAAGTCTGAGGGTCTTTTCCCAACCAGTAAAGGGAGTCTGATCCAAGATAGGGATGCCAAGAAAATCAGAGAACTCTTCCAGGGTAGGGACCAGCTGGAAGTCTTGAAAAGTGAAGCACTGGTACAGAGGGTCATAGAACTGGGTCAGAACACTCATCAACTGTTGATCCCGCTTTGCAGTGACTAAACTGAGAAGAGAACCATGCCTCTGAATGAAGGAAGTGGTATTTGGAATTCTACTAACCAACTCGTCAAGCAACTCAGGTGAGCGAACAAAGTTGAACCGGATAGTATTCCTTCGCACAGGCATCATAATGTCCTACAAAACAGAGCAAAGGTGAAACCCTCTTGTCTTTGAAATGGTCAGTCCTTATGTAGGATGCATGCAATGCTCATGATGTTATGATGTTATGATAAAACAACCACAGATAGATACAAAGGCAAACATGGTAAGGCACACAAGTCACACAAGGCAAGCCCCTAAAGTTTAGGCCAGCATGAGGTCTAGGTACTACCCTCTTTCAGTTTGTTGGTTCATACCTGTCCTATCAAAGTAACCGGGTTCTTAGAGAATCCCAATATCATTGACTACCCTCAATCGGTCATAACTCCAGCATCGCAATCTTTTCTTGCGGCCAGAACCATCACGAGAGTTTAGCCTCAATGGGCGTAGCATACTGCTACTGTTCTAATGGCCAAGTTGTGTCATTTAAGGTTCTAAGGTTGTTGGTGCTTAATGACTCCTCAGAAGACCCATATTCTCCTCGTTGCAACACAAGGGATATCGGTACAGACCAAGGTGCCACACCAACGTAGCCACTGTTTCACCCGTGTCGGTCTACGCCGGACAGGTCCCTCACAGCTTATGCTACCTAAACAGGGTATCCCCAGATCCGGGTTAGGATCTATGTAACTCCCATGCAACCCACAAATTTAAAGCAGACAAGTCAATACAATTGAAAACACAGTTATGAACTAACCCTAAGGTACACCTCACTTTAAGTTTAAGTCCCCAGCAGAGTCGCCAGTTCTGTGATCGGTGGATCTGGAACAGACTGTTTAACGCTGGTTCGCGAAATGTCGCGGTAAGCAAGAGTCGCCACCGTCTTTTATTTTCTCCAAATGGAAAGGACAAAAGCACAGAAAAATTCCTTAAAGAGATTGCTCTCGGTTCGGGAGGTAGATTATAGAAAGGGAAGGTGTTAGCACCCTTTCTATCCATGGTTATCCATGGGCTCTTAGATACTTGCTCATTGTGTTTTCAAAAATGGTTTGTTTGCTTTTCAACTGTGGGTTTTAAAAAGTTTCTTTGAAAATTCCAGTTCGACTCTTGTATCGGTCCTCAAGAGTGTTTGAAAAATTGCTTTCGAAAGCTTTTTGAAAAGGTGTCGGTGTGAAAAGTATTTTTTGATTTATTTTTGAAATTAGAGCAAGTATCTAGAGTCGTCTACCTACCCTAAGGAATTCGTCTGTGTAAATGTCCTTTAAAGCAGTGTCATCCCACCATTGAGAGGTAGGTAGCACCACCGTTGGAGGTGTTCGGGTCAATTCGAGGTTCGGGACATGGTGATCACCAGAGCAATGGGAAGACACCTTAGAAGCTACCCTCATGCCAGGTTCCCGGATCATGAGGACTTACTAAGACATCCTCTACTCGACGATCACCTTTCGAGGCAAGGCAACAGTGAGGCGTACCCTAGGGGTGGTGTGTGATTTGTGTGTCAGATTCGGATATTTTATCTTGTCATGTCAAAGTGATCTATCGTTTGTTTTTATTTTTGTCCATTCATTCTTGCATGCATTTGATTTAGCAGTTAAAAGGGCGAGAAGTAAAAGATTCTAAGCTATTACAAAAGGCGTGGGTCCACATCGCCAAAATTTCTTGAACCCGATTTGACAGAAAATAAAAGAATTAAAGAAAAGTAAAGAATTAAAAGTGCGGCAGATTAATTTACAAGGCCTTGGGAGAGGTACATAAATATTATAAAGAATAAGGAAATAAATATGCGAATTAAGTAAGAATTAAAAGAACGAGGGCGTTGGACCCTTTTTGCAAAATTAAATTAAATTACTATTAAATTAATAAAATTAAAAAAAAGAAATTAGTTTTTGGTATTTTAAGATTTAAATGGGGAAAAGAATTAAATGCAATTAAACCTAATTCTACAATTTTTATTTTATTATGAAAATATGTTAAAGTTTAATCCTAAAATTAACCCTAATTAATTTACATGCAATTTAATTACAAAAATAAGTAATAGTAAATATTTAATTATTATGAAAGAAAATAAAAAAGGGATAAAAAATTAATTAAACCCTAATTCTACCAATTTTAGATTTTTATTAAAAAGAGTTAAGATTTAAACCTAAATTAGAACTAATTAATTAATGAATTCCTTATTTACAAAAATACTAAAATAAAATATTTATTATATTTTTATCTTTTTCTGATTTTTTATGTTTTTGTGTTTTTATGAAAATAATAAATTAATTAAGAAAACAATAACTAAAAGAAAATAGAAATAATGAAAAAAAATGGCAAACCTAGGGGGTCTGCCCCTAATTGTGAGGGTTTTCTTTTAGCAATCTGGGCCCATTTACCCTTTGGCCTGGTTGACTATTGCGTTGGCATGGGTCTTCGTTGACTGACGTTCACCGTGCTCTCCAGATCATGACCCTTGATTGAGTCCATTGGCCACGTGAACAGCTTGATTTTGAAGGTGTATGGTGATCCACTACATTGAAACTGCATATGAATACTAAATGAAAAATAATATGAAAGGGGGTGAGGACCTGGGGCTCGAACCCAGGTCCTGAACATTACCAACCAACGCGCTTGCCAACCCTGCTGTCTTGCTTATCTGTAAATAATATAATCAATAAATATGATAAAACAAACAACGTCAATGCTTCTTTTTTTCGCGCGAGATTTTGAACCAGCCATTCACAGCCTGCCACCGAGTCATCTTCCTCATTGTTTTATTTTTTTTCTGAAACACAAACATTGGCAACGGTTTGTTAAACGTTCCCATAGGCACCCTATTGAAAAATAGCGATTAGCCCAGGGATGCTCATAAATTGAGCGTGAGGATGGCTTTATGATCGTCCAATCATGCTTGATTCATTCATGGCACTATGGTGGTCTAATTTTACCGCGTCTGGAAATGCCCAAATTGAAGCTTGCAAAACCCTAAACATTGTTAATGGTAAATCTTCATATAGGGCACGAAAACAAAATTAAACTATTGGGTTAGCATTAGAATCAAACAACGAACATGAATCAAGCGTTAAAAATTACAAAAGATGCATGAATTGAGATGCACGATTATGAATTTTTTTCTATACAGGTGGTCACTGTGTTACCAATTTAGGGCGTTAGAATGATTGATTTCGATTGGAAAACTCTCCTTGAAGCCTCAGGAAGCTAATGAGATAAAAATCTTGCCTTGAATCGCCCTAGAACTTGGTTTTCAGAATTCACTTTTTTCACCAAAAACTCAAGTTTTGTTTCCTTTGTATGGCACAGCTTGCAATCAATGAGCACGAGGGTTTTGATCAGGCTTATGTATGGAATGATTAGGTCAAATAAAATTGGTCCAAAATCCATGAATTGATGAATGTAATATTTGATTTTTAAGCCATGATATTTTCAAATCTTTTCATGCACATTTGCTCTCAATCATATCCAATCCTTCCCTAATTGATCATGCACGAATTTTGAGTGTCCAATGAGAGTATTTTCTGCACAAAAAGATTTTATTTCATTAGGTTAGCATTTTTCCATATTTTATTTAGTTTAAATGAATTAATTGTAATAAAAAATTCAAATAAATAAATAAAAATAATAAAAAACTTCCCTTTGGGCCGAATGGTCGTGTGCATGTCTTGGATGATGAATTGTGGAAGAAAGAGAGGCCCATTAGCAATTTTAGGTCATTTGAATCAATGTTGACTTTTCAAAATATCCAAAAATTTCCCAACTTCCACAAGGCATAACTTGCTCAATTTTTAAGCTTTGCTCATGTTCTTGGACATTTTGGAAAGGTCTTTGGGTCCTCTAACCAATGGCTTTGGTCCCATGTCATTTTGATTTACCAATCTCAAGTTATGGCCTTTGACTTAAAGTCCCTTTTTGTTGACTTTTGAAAATGACCTATAATGTTGAAATTGATAACTTTTTGTGAGAGCATTTCTTGGACTTGAAGTGTGAATAGGAGTTGTTGGAAATGTCTTTCTCTTCAAAATGAGCTTTGGATGGAATTTTTTTGATAATCCATTTGAAAGTTATGCCCTGGTCAATTTATAGTTGACTTTTTCAACTGTCCAAATAAGGAAACTTTTGCATCTTGATGATTTTTGAGCCAAGCTTTGAGAATCATGATCAAGCATTGATCAAATGATGTTTGTGGCTTCAAAATGAGATGTTGACCAAAAATTTGAACTTTTGACTATCAAATGACCATTTTGCCCCTACAGTTGACTGTAGTGCAATTAGGGTTTCGACTGTGCAATTTTGTGCTGAAAGTCTTGAAACTTGATGTGAGGATGCTTGACCATGTTTATAGTCATGTGGGACTTGATTGGACCCTTGGAAACTTCATTTTCTTGATCAGAACCAAAACCCTAATTTTGACTGTTCAGGAGGCTCTTACACTGTGCTACCCTTGGGGAATTTTGAAGCATGACTTGGTAGTTCCTTGAAGAATTATGGGAGGGAAAATTTTGGGGTACAACACGCGCGTTTATTTTATTCCCTCCTTTTATGTAATTCTCCCAAAGCCATGTAAATTAAACATTTATATTTCTCGAATCTTTATTTTATGTCAAATCGGGTCCTGGATTTAATTTGGCGATGTGGACCCGTGCCTTTGTAATAGTTTAGGAACGTTATATTTATCGCAACTTTTTAACTGCTAATAAATTGCATGCAAGAATGAATGTCAAAATAAAAGCAACGCATAGATCACCCATGACATGGACAAGACAAAATATCTGAAAACGACACACGAATCACACACCACCCCTAGGGTACGCCTCACTGTTGCCTTGCCCCTCGAAAGGTGATTGTAGAGTAGAGGATGTCTTAGTAAGTCCTCATGATCCAGGAACCTGGCATGAGGGTAGCTTCTAAGGTATCTTCCTATTGCTCTGGTGATCACCATGTCCCGAACCTCGAATTGACCCGAACACCTCCAACGGTGGTGCTACCTACCTCTCAATGGTGGGATGGCACTACTTTAAGGACATCTACGCAGACGAATTCCTTAGGGTAGGTAGACGACTCTAGATACTTGCTCTAATTTCAAAACAAAATTCAAAAAAATACTTTTCACACCGACACCTTTTTCAAAAAGCTTTCGAAAGCAATTTTTCAAACACTCTTGAGGACCGATACAAGAGTCGAACTGGAATTTTCAAAGAAACTTTTTAAAACCCACAGTTGAAAAGCAAACAAACCATTTTTGAAAACACAATGAGCAAGTATCTAAGAGCCCATGGATAACCATGGATAGAAAGGGTGCTAACACATTCCCTTTCTATAACCTACCTCCCGAACCGAGAGCAATCTCTATAAGGAATTTTTCTGTGCTTTTGTCCTTTCCATTTGGAGAAAATAAAAGACGGTGGCGACTCTTGCTTACCGCGACATTTCGCGAACCAGCGTTAAACAGTCAGTTCCAGATCCACCGATCACAGAACTGGCGACTCTGCTGGGGACTTAAACTTAAAGTGAGGTGTACCTTAGGATAGTTCATAACTGTGTTTTCAATTGTATTGATTTGCTTGCTTTAAATTGTGGGACTGTCTTGGGAGTTCTATAGATCCTAACCCGGATCTGGGGGATACCTTCTTAGAAAGTAGCAACAAGGCTGTGAGGGAACTGTGCGTGGTATACCGACATGGTTGAAACAGTCTGCTACATTGATGTGGCACTTTGGTGTGTACCGGTAACCCTTGAGTTCAGTCAAGGAGAGTACGGGGCCTCCGCGTGGTGTCGTGAAGCATCAACAGACCTTAGGAACCTTAATTGAACTATCTTGGCCTCTTTAGGGTAGTGAGATAACTGACTTTGGTGCAGTCCGAGGTTGGTTGATACTCGATACTACACTCAATTAAGGGTTGCTTTCCTGGAATATTTCGGTCGCCAGTTCAGTGGCTAAATCGAAACGATGAACAATGAAAGCAATCCCGTGATATTGGGACCCTTAGAACCCGGTTACTTCTAATAGGACAGGTTGAACCCACCAACTTCAAGAGGGTAATACCCAGACCCCATGCTGGCCTAAACTCTAAGGGCTTGTCTTGTGTGCCTTGTGTTCCTTACATGTTTGTCTTTATTTGTGGTGTGTTTAATCATAGCATCATGACATCATCCAGCATCATATGCATTGACTAACCATTCCAGGGGTTCGAATCTTCATCTTTGTTCTTGTTTTGTAGGACATGGAAACTGTTCGCAGAAAGACAATTCAAATCAGCCTTGTAAGGATCCCTCCTCAGCTTAAGGAACTTATATCCAGGATTCCCGAGAGTTCTTCATTCAGTGAAAGACATGGAAGACTCATCAGCTTGGTCAATACCAACATTGAGGAAGACATGATAAAGGTCCTGTTCCAGTTCTTTGACCCTCTGCATCATTGTTTCACCTTCTTGGATTATCAGCTGGTACCTACATTAGAGGAGTTCTCCCGGCTCCTGAAGATCCCTATCCTTGATCAACTACCCTACAACGGTACGGAAAAGGAACCCAAGCTTGAAGAGATTGCTAAAGCCTTGCACCTACAATCATTTGATCTCAAGGGACATTGGGAAGTTAGAAGTGGTATCAAAGGGTTCTTAGCCAGGTTTCTGTTTGAAAAGGCCCATGAATGTTGGAACTCCCTTGACTTACAAGATTTTGAAGAAGTTGTGGCCCTCCTTGTCTATGGTTTGGTGTTGTTCCCTAACCCAGATCAACTTATAGATATCAGTGCTATCCAGATCTTCATGTCCAGGAATCCTATACATATGTTGCTGGGGGACATCCTTCACTCATGTTACACTCGAACCATGAGAAAAAGAGGTGTCCTTATGTGTTGCACTCCTCTCATGGGAAGGTGGTTTATTTCGCACCTTCCACAATCAGTTTTGAAGAACGAGCGGGGTTTGAGATGGTCACAACGATTGATGACTCTTACACATGCAGATATACATTGGTGCCCTCGGTCCAGAGAGGATGTAATTATCATTGATGGTTGCGGGGAGTACCCTAATGTTCCTTTACTTGGAATCAGAGGAGGTATTACTTACAACCCATGCCTGGCTTGGAGACAGTTTGGTTATGCTCGGAGGGACGACCCTCATGACATGTTAATCCCTGACATAGTCTTTGACTTCGACAACGATGCACAAGGACTTCGCCCGAGATTTATCAGAGCTTGGAGGATGCCCAGTAGGATAGACAGCAAGACACTGGGGCATAGGAATTCCATCCCATTGGAACCTTATCTCAAGTGGGTACGAGCCTGCTCCCAGAGGTTAGTGATGCCTTATCCTCATATGCTCCCTGTGATCAAAGAGCCAGTCTTGGAAGGAGAAGTGTCCTACACCATTCAGCATCCTGATATGCCCACATCCTGGGAAGAGATGCAGAAGAGCTGGATCCAGCTTAAGGAAGAACGGAATTCTCTTGAGACCAGTCTACATGCTAGTGAAAAGAAGGTCCTGGAGCTCACCCGTCTATTGCATGAGGAGAGGAATCTCAACACCTACATAGCTCCAAAGAGGATGCGTAGTGTCTTTTGGGATTGATTTGCTTTGTAATTTGTGCCCATGAGGCTTTGATGTACTGAACAATTATTTCCTTAATGATAACGTGTGTTCTTTTTTGTCTACAACAAATTTGAACTTTCGAACCCTTGAATGCATTGCATAAACACATATCATTCATCATGTGCATAGCATCTTCTTTTCAGGTTGCTTACCGTTCTTCGCTGTTTATTTCAGCATCATGAATCCTGACTCATCATCAACTGAGATGTCCATCAAGGCTCTTCAGGCGCAGAATGCGCAATTTCAGGAACTAATCATGGGTTTGGCTCAGGGCCAAGAAGAGCTGAAGGCTTTGCTCCTGAAGAAGGAGAAGAAGAAGAAGAGGAGAGCTGTTCTTTTTAACTCGGGCCGAAGGTTTGGCAACACTCTGCAGAATGAAGAGGCTGGTTCTTCTATAGGCAAGAGTAGTCCCCAAGGGGGAAAAGGTCCTAGTCCGGTAGTCTCTGACAACGAGACTGATTTTGATGAGGAACAGTATCCTCCTGCAGAAGACCGGTGCAAGCAGTTGGAGGACAGACTGAATGCAATGGAGATCCAACAAGTGTCGGGGCTGGATTTTGGAGACTTGGGTTTGTCTACTGGTGTGATCATTCCTCATAAGTTCAAAGCACCATCTTTTACCAAGTATGACGGGGCGTTTTGTCCCAAGCTACACCTCAGGTCTTATGTGCGGAAGATTCAACCGTACTCAGTGGACAAGAACTTGTGGATCCACTTCTTCCAGGAGAGTCTTTCAGGGACTCATCTCGAATGGTTCTATCAGCTGGATGGGACCAAGATTCGTAACTGGGAGGAGTTGGCTACTGCTTTCTATAAGCAGTATCAATATAATGTCGACCTTGCCCCTACACGTACCCAACTCCAGGGTATGTCGTTAGGGTCAAGTGAAGGTTTTAAAGAGTACGCACAGAAGTGGAGGGATCTGGATGGCAGGGTGCAGCCTCCGTTGACTGACCGGGAGTTGGTAGACATGTTCTTGGGGACCCTATCCGGGCCATTTTTCAACCATCTTATCGGTAACTTGTCTGCAGGGTTTACTGATCTTATTCTGACTGGAGAGAGAATAGAGGCTGGAATGAAGTCTGGTAAAATTCAGAAGGGTGCATCGTCAAGCTCTGAGAAGAAACCCTTTAAAAAGGAGGCCAGTGCTGTATATAGGTCTAGAAGACAAGAGAAACCTGAGCGCCGCCAATCTGTCAACGCGGTGATGATTGCTAAACCTGCTGCCGCTCCTCGGCAAACCAATCCTCAAAGGGCTGAAAGACCCCGGAGAGAGTTTACCCGTTTGAGTATGACTCTATCGCAGATCTTGCCGCAGTTGCTGTCCACCAACCTAGTGACTGTCAGGGAGGCCCCAAAGGTTGTAAACACTGCCTCCCCCAAATACAATCCAAATGCCCGCTGTGCTTATCACTCCGATAGCCCGGGACATTCCACTGATGACTGTTGGGCCTTAAGGAATAAGGTGCAAGACCTTATTGATGCAAAAGAGATACAGTTTGAAGCGCCTGAGAGCTACCTTAATGGAGTAAATGTTGTTGATGAAATGTATACGCTGCTTCTGTGAATGATGTAGCTACTCCCTTAATGACTGTCAAGAGGAACCTACTGTTGTCCGGTTTATTTCCGGGTTGTAGTGAAGGTTGCCTTTTCTGTGCTGTTTCCCTCTCTGGTTGTCCTTTGTTGAAGTTGGGCATTCAAAGCCTAATGGACAACAAAGAGATTCTGTTCAAGAAGTCCGCTGTTCAGTTTGTTCCGGTAGAAGAAGTTTATGTTGTTACAATCTTTAATAATCCAATCAAGGCTCTCCCAAGGAAGCCTGTTCAAATCATGACTGTCGCACCTGTTGTTATTACTGTTCCGAGGCCTCTCCCCTACGAATCTGATAAGGCTGTCCCCTGGCACTATAGGGCAGATGTGTATGTGAATGGAATCAAGCAAGAGTTCAACACTGGCACCAGTATCAGCAATATCACTGGTCCAGTAAAGGTTACCCGCAGTGGCAGGCTCTTCTCGCCTGACATTGCACCACCCGTTGTTCGAAGACCCCTCACTATAACACCTGCAAGTGTACCTGTTCCCAGTTCTGATCAAGTTGTTTCCCCTGCTGCCGAGTCATCTAATGCTCGGGGCAAAGGGATTGAAGATGAGCCTGCCCGGATGGAGGCACCAAGACCTGTGACTGCTGAGGCCTCCCAACAAGAGATGGAGGAAATCCTGAAAATAATCAAGAAGAGTGACTTTAATGTTGTGGAGCAGCTGGGGCATACCCCCTCCAAAATCTCCATGCTCTCCTTGCTACTGTGCTCAGAGGCCCATGCTAAGGCCTTGATTTCATTTCTCAAGACGGCCCATGTGCCACAGGAGACATCTGCAGTTCAGTTTACTGATTGCGTAGCAAATCTGACAGCGGACAATGGTTTGGGTTTCTCAAACGCTGACCTTACTGCCAAGGGAAGGGACCACAATGACGCCCTGCATGTCTCTATTGAATGCAGGGGCACTACTCCGGCGCACGTGTTGGTGGACACTGGTTCTTCCCTAAATGTGCTACCCAAGAAGGCCTTAGACCGTTTGGATTGTGAGGGCCTGGAGTTGAAACCTAGCAATATCATCGTCAGAGCCTTTGACGGTTCTAAGAGGATGGTTCATGGAGAGGTAGACATTCCTATTCGTGTGGGTTCTCAAGTATTTGACTCTACCTTTTATGTGATGGATATCCGTCCATCGTATTCTTGTCTACTGGGTCGACCTTGGATCCATAAAGCTGGGGCAATGACCTCTACCTTGCACCAGAAGCTAAAATACCCTGTCAGAGGGAAGATTGTCACTGTGCAGGGAGAGGAGGAGTATATGGTGAGCCATTTGAATTCCTTCGGGTATATTGAGATGGACGGGGAGTTTATTGAAACCCCCTTTCAGCATTTCGAAGAGGTACCTCCAACTTTGGCAGCAGCAGAAACAGTGGTCGAAGAGGATGTTCCTTTGAAGATGGCTTCCTTGAAGGATGCCCGGGCTGTGATCCAGAAAGGTGAATGTGCTAATTGGGGCAGGCTTCCTGATTTTACACAGAAAACTGACAAGTTCGGACTGGGTTTTACTGCAGAGGGTCAGAAGGCTATGCGGAAGGCAAAGACCAGAAGACCTCCTGTGCTTATTACCAACCCAGGAGTGAATGCTGTGGGAGATGAAGATGAAGTGGGAGAGTCAGAGTTCAATAGCTGGATCTACCCGACAACTGAGGGCGGATTGACCAATTGGATTACCAAAGACCATACTCCTGTTACTTTTGTTACGCAGTAATAAACTTCTTTGTTTTGTTATTTGTAATAAACAATTAAAATTCTATGGCCTGGTGTCTTACCCGGGGCACCGTTGGCTTCATTTGTGAGGGCATATAAATTGTCATTTCATATATCATGAATAAAAATCTTGGATGTTTTCTCGCATTTCAAATCTTATGCTCCTTTTCTGTCTTTCCTTCCTTTATATATTTCAAAACACTGTATTTACACACACTCACTCATACAGGTTTCAATCCACTCTGGATCTCACTGGTAATGACTCTGCTACTGCCAGTTATGACTTCGAAAATCCGATCAACTTAGCCGAAGACGAAGGTGAAGATGATTGCGAAGTGCCTGGCGAGCTTGCAAGACTGTAACTCCAGGAAGAGAGGGCAATTCGACCACATGAAGAGTCAGTGGAGACAATAAATCTGGGTACTGATACAGACAGAAAGGAGGTAAAGATTGGTGCCAACCTAGAGCTCAGCGTGAAGCAACGGTTGACTCAGATGCTACATGATTATATGGAGATCTTTGCCTGGTCCTACGAAGACATGCCCGGG
The DNA here is from genome assembly GCA_948472305.1 of Vicia faba. Taxonomy (NCBI): domain Eukaryota; kingdom Viridiplantae; phylum Streptophyta; class Magnoliopsida; order Fabales; family Fabaceae; genus Vicia; species Vicia faba. The sequence continues at coordinate 1,599,339,459 of OX451736.1, forward strand.
TTGGATACCGATATTGTGGTCCATCACTTGCCTACTAAGGAAGACTGCCCTCCAGTTAAGCAAAAGGTCTGCCGTATGCGTCCAGAGATGTCTGAGAAGATCAAAGCCGAGGTTATGAAACAGTTTGATGCCGGGTTCCTTGCAGTGACTTCTTATCCTCAGTGGGTTGCTAATGTGGTGCCGGTACCTAAGAAAGATGGAAAGGTCAGAATGTGTGTTGACTATAGGGATCTGAACAGGGCCAGTCCCAAAGATGACTTCCCTCTGCCTCACATTGATGTCCTCGTTGACAATACAGCTCAGCATAAGGTGTTCTCTTTCATGGATGGTTTTTCAGGTTACAATCAGATCAAGATGGCACCTGAAGACATGGAAAAAACTACCTTTGTTACTCAGTGGGGCACCTTCTGCTACAAGGTCATGCCTTTTGGACTGAAGAACGCTGGGGCAACCTACCAACGTGCCATGGTTGCCTTATTTCATGACATGATCCATCATGAGATAGAAGTGTATGTTGACGACATGATCGCAAGGTCCCAGACTGAGGAAGAGCACCTAGATCATCTGCAGAAATTGTTTGACCGTCTGAAGTTGTACAAGCTGAGGTTGTACCCGAATAAGTGCACCTTCGGGGTAAGATCTGGGAAGTTGCTAGGCTTCGTTGTAAGTGACAAGGGTATTCAAGTGGACCCTGCTAAGGTTAAAGCTATTCAAGAGATGCCAGTTCCTAAAACAGAGAAAGAGGTCAGAGGCTTTTTAGGACGCCTGAATTACATTGCTCGATTCATCTCGCACCTAACCGCTACTTTTGAACCAATCTTCAAGATGCTGAAGAAAGATCAGGTAGTACGTTGGAATGATGAATGTCAGACTGCTTTTGACAGAATCAAGGAATATCTCCAAGAACCACCCATTCTTATGCCACCGGTTGAAGGGAGACCTCTGATATTATACCTAACAGTACTTGACAACTCAATGGGGTGTGTGTTGGGGCAGCATGACGAGTCTGGCCGAAAAGAGCATGCCATTTATTACCTTAGCAAAAAGTTTACCGACTGTGAGACCCGATACTCACTGCTTGAGAAAACTTGCTGCGCTTTGGTATGGGCTGCTCGCCGGCTGAGACAGTATATGCTGACTCACACTACCTTGTTGATCTCAAAGATGGATCCGATAAAGTACATATTTGAAAAGCCTGCTCTGTCTGGGAGAATAGCAAGATGGCAAATGATCTTGACGGAATACGACATTCAGTACACGACCCAGAAAGCCATCAAGGGAAGTGTATTGGCAGACCACTTGGCACATCAGGCCGTAGACGACTATCAGTCAATGAACTTCGAGTTTCCAGATGAGAGCATCATGATAGTGACTGATTGTGAAGTACCTGGACCGGATGAAGGACCTGAGGAAGGATCTCGATGGTCCATGCACTTTGACGGAGCCTCCAATGCTTTGGGTAACGGTATCGGCGTTGTGATAATATCCCCTCAAGGCACTCATACTCCACTCACTGCCCGGCTATGTTTTAACTGCACCAACAACATGGCGGAGTATGAGGCATGCATCATGGGTCTTCAAGCTGCGATCGACTTAAGGATCAAGTTTATGAGTGTCTTCGGAGATTCCGCTCTTGTGATCAATCAGATCAAAGGAGAGTGGGATACGAAACATCCGAATCTTATTCCTTACAAAGAATGTGTGTTGACATTAATCCCTCACTTCACAGAGATAACCTTTGAACACTTTCCGAGAGAGGAAAATCAGCTGGCGGACGCGTTAGCTACGATGTCTTCTATGTTCAAGGTCAAATGGGATAATGAGGCTCCCCGGATCATCATCTGGAAACTGGATGAACCGGCATACTGTTGTGATCTCGAGACTGAATTGGTGACTGAGAAGCCTTGGTACCATGAAGTGAAGAGATATTTGGAAGCTCAGGAATACCCTGAAGGTGCGTCTGTCAATGATAAAAAGTTTCTGAGAAGGTTCGCAATAAGTTCTTCCTTAGCAACGGTATCCTGTACAAGCGAAACCATGATTCGACCTTATTGCGTTGTGTGGATAAGACAGAAGCAGAAAGGATCATGGAAGAGCTACATGAAGGGACCTTCGGAACACATTCCAGTGGACACACTATGGCAAAGAAGATCCTTCGGGCAGGGTATTTCTGGTCCACAATGGAAGTTGATTGTTACCAACACTCCCGGACATGCCATAAATGCCAGATTTATGCAAACAAGGTGCATGTTCCTCCAGTTCCTCTAAATGTTCTGACTGCGCCTTGGCCGTTTGCAATGTGGGGCATAGATATGATCGGTGAGATTAAACCTACGGCATCTAATGGGCATCGTTTCATCCAGGTAGCGATTGATTACTTCACGAAGTGGGTTGAAGCGGCATCCTACGCTACGGTAACCAAGACTGTTGTGGCACGGTTCATTCGGCACAACCTGATCTGTCGGTACGGGGTCCCTGAAAGAATCATTACAGACAACGGTACCAATCTCAATAACAAGATGATCACTGAGCTCTGCGAGTAGTTTAGGATACAGCACCACAACTCTTCTCCTTACAGACCGAAGATGAATGGGGTTGTAGAAGCAGCAAATAAAAATATCAAGAAAATCGTGCAGAAGATGACAGTGACTTATAAAGATTGGCACGAGATGTTACCGTTCGCTTTACATGGGTACCTTACCTCAGCCAGGACGTCAACCGGGGCAACTCCTTTCTCCTTGGTCTACGGTATGGAAGCAGTCTTACCGATCGAAGTGCAAATACCCTCTCTCCGGATAATGAAGGATGCAGATCTAAATGAAGATGATTGGATCCAGACACGACTTGATCAGCTAAACCTTATTGACGAAAAGAGACTTGTTGATATCTGTCATGGTCAGACGTATCAGAAACGGATGATCAGGGCATTTAACAAAAAGGTCAGACCACAGGAATATCGAGTTGGGGATCTGGTAATCAAGCGAATCATCCTTCCTCAGAGTGATCCAAGGGGCAAATGGACCCCTACGTACGAAGGGCCATTTGTGGTTAAACATGTGTTCTCAGGAGGAGCCATGATTCTAACCAACATGGATGGTGACGACCTTCCTCACCCCGCCAATGCAGACATAGTAAAAAGATACTACGCATGAAAAAGACCCGCTAGGCTGACATGCCTAGGCAAAAGTTAGGGCTTCCCGGCGAACCAAAAGGGTTCGGGCAAAATGAAGGGATGAAATGAAAAAATCTGTACACCCGGCAAGTCGAAAACCTGAAAAGGCGGCTTGGGCAAAAATGGGTATCCCGGTGGACTGAAAACCCGAAAGGGCGGTCCAGGCAAAAGTTAGGGATAAAGCGTAATACTATCTCTCATTGGATCACTCCGCATCCGGAATCCGGTATCTACATCAAGTACAGACGGCATCGATCAGTCAGCTTCATCTTCAACTAAGGTCATCAAGTGATGAGACGCGCAGAGATATAAAGGCAATAGCAGAGCTGAAACCCAGTGGATCATTCATTTCACACAGCTGTTTTATTTTCTCTTGTACAAATTTGTATAAACTCTTTTGTTCGGCGGCGTTCTCTTACTAGGACGTCAGCCTCTTGTATATAAACGCCTATTTACAGGCAAATTCAAAATCAATACAAAAATCACTTTTCAGTTAAAATTGCCAATTGTTTTTCCTTTTCTGTTTTGTTTTGCGAAGAACGTCCAAGGTTCAATTTGTGATATATGCATTGACAATAATTTTCTAACTCATGAATATTTGCATACGAAACAAAGGATTAATTACAGGTAACATTAGAAACAGGGGCAATAAAGAGTTGTCTAAGCAATCTAATTGTTCTATCCTCCAAGGTACCAAGGTAGGTTCAGCTGAAGAACATAACCAGTACATCCCAATTCCCTAGAGAGTGAGCCAGCAAGTCAGTGCACTCTCCCCAAGCAAAGCTATTATCAAACTTAAGGAAGTTGGGTATCCTCCAGCAGATCTCAACATTCCCCAGCAGCATATATACATTCTTAACAAGCATCCCCGGCAATCCTGGCCTAAAGATTATTCCCCGGCGGTATATCAAACATTCAATGGAGTCACCTCCCTGATACAGTTCAAAACTTCACCAGGAGAGTCCAATCCAGTTTCTCCAGGAAAAGTTGGAATCCATCTCCCCAAGCAGTAAGCCTATCCCCAGTAGATTCTGGAAGCTTATCCTCGCAGAACACGAACGCGTCTCCCGGCTTTATTCAAGAGTTATTTCCCTACCAGGATATAACTGGGTTATCCTCAGCCAAAAGCCACGGAAAGAGCGTCCCCGACGAAGTCTTCTTATCCCCAGCGAAGTCTATCAACACTTCCAACACAACAAGGGTATCCCCAGCAAGTTATTATCAACATTTCAACAGCATACCTCTCTCCCCATAGAGTATTGCTTCCCAGCAAGATCGCTAGAGTACTTTTCTCCCCGCAGAGTAATCCATTCGCCAAGTTTATTCCCCAAAGGAGTCATCTTCTCCTACCGGTATTCTTGCAACTATCATCCCCAGCGGAAGCAAAAATCTATTCTCCAACATCAGCCCAGGAGTGACTTCCCGGCACCCGTCAAGGATTTATTTTCCTAAGATGAAAACATACATTCATAAACATCACATATATCATTATAGCATGCATATACGCATCATATCTCACAAATCTCATTTATATTGAAAACATCATTGCTTGATCCATATCATGCATTGCATATGACTGACCTTTACCTTTCAGGAAAGATTCAGTTAAGTTCTCAACTACATTTCAAGACCTTGACCGGTTCAGTTAAATCGACCCTAAGATTTTCCTGTTTCATATCCAGTCAAAGGCCTTCTCTGGTTCAGTCAGATCGACCCTAAGATCTCCCTGTTTCTTATCCAGTTGAAGACATTTCAAGACCTAGACCGGTTCGGTTAAATCGACCCTAAGATTTTCCTATTTCTTATCCAGTCAAAGGCCTTCTCTGGTTCAGTCAGATCGACCCTAAGATCTCCCTGTTTCTTATCCAGTTGAAGACATTTCAAGACCTAGACCGGTTCATTTAAATCGACCCTAAGATTTTTCTGTTTCTTATCCAGTCAAAGGCCTTCTCTGGTTCAGTCAGATCGACCCTAAGATCTCCCTGTTTCTTATCCAGTTGAAGACATTTCAAGACCTAGACCGGTTCAGTTAAATCGACCCTAAGATTTTTCTGTTTCTTATCCAGTCAAAGGCCTTCTCTGGTTCAGTCAGATCGACCCTAAGATCTCCCTGTTTCTTATCCAGTTGAAGACATTTCAAGACCTAGACCGGTTCAGTTAAATCGACCCTAAGATTTTACTGTTTCTTATCCAGTCAAAGGCCTTCTCTGGTTCAGTCAGATCGACCCTAAGATCTCCCTGTTTCTTATCCAGTTGAAGATTTCAAGACCTAGACCGGTTCAGTTAAATCAACCCTAAGATTTTCCTGTTTCTTATCCAGTCAAAGGCCTTCTCTAGTCCAGCTAAATCGACCCATAATAGATTTTCCTGATAAAGACTCAGTAGAAGATATCCAAGATTCTCTCAGTGTTACTGTTGAGGTAGAAGTCGCCCAAGATTCTCTCAGCGTTACTGTTGAGGTTGAAGTCGTCCACGATTCTCTCAGTGTTACTGTTGAGGTAGAAGTCTCCCAAGATTCTCTCAGCGTTACTGTTGAGGTTGAAGTCGTCCAAGGTTCTCTCAGCGTTACTGTTGAGGTAGTAATCGTCCAAGGTTCTCTCAGCGTCCCTGTTGAGGTAGTAACCATCCCTGGTTCATTCATCGCCTTTTGAAGATCCAGATCCAGCTCCTGTAACCAGTCAGGACACATCTACACAAGAATTTGAAGACCAGCTCCTGTAACAGGTCAGGTAATCATTTTCCTTTTCAGGTACGCAAGCTCTCGCTAAGGAATCTCTTACGCGATCAACATCCAGATGGCATCTATAAGCCCATAATCCTATCCATCAATCTCCAAATGGCAGCTATAAGCCCATTCCCATCATCACACTACTATGTGAGCGCAAATTTCTGGGCACTCTAGTGTTCAATCATCTTCCACCTTCGGATTACGAAAGGCACGTCAGCCAATCTGCATCCTCAGGTCTAAGAAGATTGAACAGGGGCAACTGTTGTACCCCAAAATTTTCCCTCCCATATTCTTCAAAATTTTCCAAGCATGCTTCAAAATCTCCCCAAGGGCTGCACAGTTCAAAGGCCTCCTGACAGTCAAAAACTAGGGTTTTGATTCTGACAAAGAAAATGAAGTTTCCAAGGGTCCAATCAAGTCCCACATGCTTACAAACATGGTCAAGCATCCTCATACCAAGTTTCAAGACTTACAGCACAAAATTGCATAGTCAAAAACCCTAATTGCTCTACAGTCAACTGCAGGGGCAAAATGGTCATTTGACAGTCAAAAGTTCAAATTTTTGGTCAACATCTCATTTTGAAGCCACAAACATCATTTGATCAATGCTTGATCATAATTCTCAAAGCTTGGCTCAAAAAGTCTCAAGATGCAAAAGTTTCCATATTTGGACAGTTGAAAAAGTCAACTGTAACTTGACCAAGGCATAACTTCCACATGGTTTGTCAGAAAAATTCCATCCAAAGCTCATTTTTAAGAGAATCACATTTCCTACAACTCCTCTTCACACTTCAAGTCCAAGAAATGCTCTCACAAAAAGTTATCAATTTCAACATTATAGGTCATTTTCAAAAGTCAACAAAAAGGGACTTTAAGTCAAAGGCCATAACTTGATATTGGTAAATCAAAATGACATGGGACCAAAAGCATTGGTTAGAGGACTTCAAGACCTTTCCAAAATGTCCAAGAACATGATCAAAGCTTAAAAATTGACCAAGATATGCCTTGTGGAAGTTTGGAAATTTTTGGATATTTTGAAAAGTCAACTTTGCTTCAAATGTCTTAAAATTGCTAATGGGCCACATTTTCTTCCAAGATTCATCATCCAAAGCATATGCACGACCATTTGGCCCAAAGGGGATTTTTTTTCACCATTTTTATTATTTATTTGAATTTTTAATTACAATTAATTCATTTAATTAATTAAAATATGAAAAAAAATATTAAACCAATGTGATCAAATCTTTTTATGCAGTGTAATCATCCATTAAAGGCTCAAGATTCGTGCACAACTCAAATGGGGAAGATTGGACATGATTGGTATCAAATATGCATGGAAAAGATTTGAAAGAATATGCATAAAAATCAAATATCTTGTACATCAATGCAAAGGGTTTTGGATCCAATTTTCAACCCTAATCAGTTCCCATACTTATACTAATGCAAACCCTAGTGCTAGAGATATGAGCTGCGCCCAAACATCAAGGACAATCTTGCATTTTTATCAAAAAAATCCAAAACTGAAAATTGCCTTGGAGGACGATTCAAAGGAGAATATTGATCCCATTAGCTTGCCAAGACATCATTGAACCGGACTGAACTCTTTTCCACGTTCAGAACACCCAGAATTGGTATATAGCAGTCCAATTGTTTCACTTTTTTTGCATAATCGTATTTCATCATTCATGCCATGATTTTGAATTCTAATGCTTGTTTTATGTTAATCTTATCATTCTGAAGCTAACTATATTGTTCAATTGAGTTTTGCTTGCCCATACGCGATTTCACCATGGAAGATTGTTAGGGTTACGAAACTGAAAAATTGGGGGTTTCCTTGTCCAGAAAAATTAGACTCTAAGACCAAGACTGTTGAATTCAGAAGCTTCATGTGAATCGTTTCCATACCTCGCGATTAATTTATGGTTAGCAGGGTGCTAATCGCTATTTTTGTGCTTGTTATTTAGTGGGGGTTTAAAACCCCCGCTATTCACTTTGTTTTTTGTTTCAGATACAGCAAGCCCTTGAAGAAGATGATCATGTGGCAAAGCGTGATAGGGCAATTTGAAATTAACACGCGTTTTTATTGTTTCTAGGCCACTAACCAAGTTTTCTCTTATATTATTTATTCGTCATTATATATTCAAAGCGCGTTCACAGCTCCATTGGCAAGGCGTTGGGTTGGTAATCTCTGGGACCTGGGTTCGAATCCCAGGTCCCCCCTTCTTATTTCCATATTTTTCTTCTAACCATGTTCCTGTGTAGCTCGCTTCCAAGCACCCACTGTACGTCCACAATCCAGGCACGCCACTTGTCCCATAATCTTAATCTAAAGGCCCAGATCTGATGAACACCATAGGCATCAGTCAACACGTACACACGCTCCCAGGAAAAGTCAAATAAGGCCTTAACATTTGGGCCAAAAATGCTGGAGATACCTCCAATTTGGGGTCAACACCCCCAAGGGTTTGCAACTCTTTTCTTTTTTATTTTCCATTATTTGTGTTAATTCAACTATTCTTTTTTTAATTCTCAAAATTAACATATTTTCATAACATAAAAAATAAAAATAAAATCAGAAAGTCATAAAAATTAAAATATATTTCATTTAATGTTTTTTTTTTGTAAAAAAGGTCTTATTAATTAATTAGTTTTTTTTATTCTAGGGTTAATTTTAACATTTTCTTAATAAATTTAAAATTTGTAGAATTAGGTTTTAATTACTTTTATCTTTTTCTTTTCTTTTATCATTATTAATTATTAATTATTTTCTTGTGAATAAAATTGTATTAATTAATTAGGTTTAATTTTAAGTTCAACTTTAATATTTTTTCTTAATAAATAAAAATAGTTAGAATTAGGGTTAATTAATTTCTTAATTTCCATAATCTTCTCATTAAAATTCATAAATATAAAAAACTCAAGAAAATCTTTTCTTTTTATTTTAATTTAATTAATCTCTCAATTATAATTTAATTTCATTAAAAAGGGTCCAACGCCCTCGCATTCGATCGCAATTCTAATTCGCGCGTTTATTTTATTCCCTCCTTTTATGTAATTCTCCCAAAGCCATGTAAATTAAACATTTATATTTCTCGCATCTTTATTTTATGTCAAATCGGGTCCTGGATTTAATTTGGCGATGTGGACCCGCGCCTTTGTAATAGTTTAGGAACGTTATATTTCTCGCAACTTTTTAACTGCTAATAAATTGCATGCAAGAATGAATGTCAAAATAAAAGCAACGCATAGATCACCCATGACATGGACAAGACAAAATATCTGAAAACGACACACGAATCACACACCACCCCTAGGGTACGCCTCACTGTTGCCTTGCCCCTCGAAAGGTGATTGTCGAGTAGAGGATGTCTTAGTAAGTCCTCATGATCCGGGAACCTGGCATGAGGGTAACTTCTAAGGTATCTTCCTATTGCTCTGGTGATCACCATGTCCCGAACCTCGAATTGACCCGAACACCTCCAACGGTGGTGCTACCTACCTCTCAATGGTGGAATGGCACTACTTTAAGGACATCTACACAGACGAATTCCTTAGGGTAGGTAGACGACTCTAGATACTTGCTCTAATTTCAAAACAAAATTCAAAAAAATACTTTTCACACTGACACCTTTTTCAAAAAGCTTTCGAAAGCAATTTTTCAAACACTCTTGAGGACCGATACAAGAGTCGAACTGGAATTTTCAAAGAAACTTTTTAAAACCCACAGTTGAAAAGCAAATAAACCATTTTTGAAAACACAATGAGCAAGTATCTAAGAGCCCATGGATAACCATGGATAGAAAGGGTGCTAACACCTTCCCTTTCTATAACCTACCTCCCGAACCGAGAGCAATCTCTATAAGGAATTTTTCTGTGCTTTTGTCCTTTCCATTTGGAGAAAATAAAAGACGGTGGCGACTCTTGCTTACCGCGACATTTCGCGAACCAGCGTTAAACAGTCAGTTCCAGATCCACCGATCACAGATGCCATTACTTAGGAAGAACTTAGCTGAGAATCTCCTTAAGAACTTTTTGTCATTGACCGAAGCTCCTTTTGGATATTCTTGAGCCTCGAGATACCTTTTGACTTCATGAAACCATGGTTGGTTCACTACTTCTTTGGTATTAATCTCGTGACAGTGTGCTGGTTCGTCCATCCGTTCAATGGTGATTTGGGGAGCCTCGTTATCCCAATTAAGTTTAAACATAGATGACATTGTAGCTAGAGCATCTGCTAGCTTATTTTCTTCTCGCGATAAGTGCTCGAAGGTAATCTGCTCGAAATGTGGTAACAATGTCAAAACATGTTCTTTGTAAGGGATGAGATTTGGATGCTTAGTGTCCCACTCTCCTTTGATCTGACTGATGACCAAAGCCGAGTCCCCAAAAACATCTAAAGATTTGATTCCCAAGTCTATGGCGGCCTTGAGTCTAAAGATGCATGCTTCATATTCTGCCATGTTGTTTGTACAGTTAAAGCAAAGTCTGGCAGTGAAAGGAGTATGGCATCCTTCCAGAGATATGAGCACAGCACCGATACCGTTACCAAGTGCATTGGATGCCCCATCAAAGTACAGGGTCCATCAGGATCCTTGTTCAGGTCCGTCATATGGTTTGATCTCTTCACAGTTGTCTACTGTCATGATGTCTTCGTCAGGGAAGTCGAACTTCATGGATTGATAGTCTTCTATAGCTTGATGGGTCAGATGATCAGCTAGCACACTGCCTTTTATAGCTTTTTGGGTCATGTACTGTATGTCATATTCTGTTAGGATCATCTGCCATCTAGCTATCCTTCCAGACAGAGCAGGCTTCTCAAAGATGCCTTTTACCGGATCCATCTTAGATATCAGCAAAGTGGTATGAGTCAACATATACTTCCTTAGCCGGCGAGCAGCCCATACCAAAGCGCAGCAAGTTTTCTCGAGTAGTGAATATCTGGTTTCACAGCCGATAAACTTTTTGCTTAGGTAATAAATAGCGTGCGCTTTTCGGCCAGACTCATCATGATGCCCCAGTACGCACCCCATTGAATTCTCTAAGACGGTCAGATACATGATTAGCGGTCTTCCCTCGACTGGTGGCATCAGGACAGGAGGTTCTAGCAAATACTCCTTGATTTTAACGAAAGCAATCTGACATTCATCATTCCATCTGACTACTTGATCTTTCTTCAACAGCTTGAAGATTAGTTCACAAGTAGACGTTAGGTGAGAAATGAACCTGGCAATGTAGTTTAGGCGTCCCAAAAAAGCTCTGACTTCCTTCTCAGTGCGAGGAGCAGGAATTTCTTGTATCGCTTTGACTTTGGTGGGATCAACCTCGATGCCTTTGTTGCTGATAATGAAACCTAAGAGTTTACCGGACCGGACTCCGAATGTACACTTGTTTGGATTCAATCTTAACTTGTACTCCTTTAACCTGACAAACAGCTTTTGCAAGTGATCAAGGTGTTCTTCTTCAGTTTATGATCGGCCTATCATGTCATCTATGTAGACCTCTATCTCATGATGTATCATATCATGAAACAAAGCTACTATGGCGCGTTGATAGGTTGCCCCGACATTCTTCAGTCTGAATGGCATCACTTTGTAGCAGAACGTACCCCACTGTATGACAAATGTAGTTTTCTCCATGTCCTCAGGTGCCATTTTGATCTGGTTATAGCCTGAGAATTCGTCCATGAAAGAACATACTTTGTGCTGGGATATATTGTCGACCAGGATGTCAATGTGTGGAAGTGGAAAGCCGTATTTAGGGCTGGCCCTGTTTAAATCTCTATAATCCACGCACATTCTCACTTTGTCGTCCTTTTTAGGCACGGGCACAATGTTGGCCACCCATTGAGGATAGGAAGTAACAGCCAGAAATCCAGCATTGAACTGTTTCACAACTTCTGCTTTGATCTTCTCTGACATGTCAGGTCTCATGCGGCGGACCTTTTGTTTCACTGGTGGACAGTCTTCTTTGGTGGGTAGACGGTGTACCACGATGTCTGTATCGAGTCCCGGCATGTCTTCGTATGACCAGGCAAAGATCTCAACATAATCATGCAATAGCTGAATTAGGCGCTTTTTGACACTCGGCTCTAGATTGGCACCTATCTTGATTTCCTTTTTATTATCCTCAGTACCCAAGTTGATTGTATCCAACTGTTACTCATGAGGCTGAATTGCTCTTTCTTCTTGTTGTAATAGTCTGGCCAATTCCCCTGGCACCTCACAATCTTCCTCACCTTCGTATTCGGCTTGGTAGATCAGATCTTCAGATTCACTGAAGGCTATAGCAGTATCATTACCCATGGGATCCGGAATGGAAGGGTACCTGCATTTGTGAGTGTGGGTGTGTGTAAGGGTATAGCCATCTTAAAACAACAAAATGTAAAAGAAAGACAATGAGCACAAAAGGTTTATATATGAAAAAGTGTCCATGATTCATTGAATGACATATGAAGATGAAATAAAAAAACCTTACAAATGGACCATTGTGCCTCGGGTAAGACACAAGGTTTTTAAAGTGCGAATTGTTTGTGAATTATTACAAGTCCAACAGAAATGTAAAAGATAAATTACTGAGATATGAAAGTTATCGGAACAAAGTCTTTGGCTTCCCAATTGCAAAGTCCTCCGCTGACAGTAGGAAATATCCAATCTTCCAAGCTGCCATCCTCTTCACTGTCCTCTACCGCATTGACCCCTTGGTTGGTAATCTTCACAGGTGGCCCCCCAGCACAGGCACGTCGCACAACCTTCTGACCAGTCGAAGTAAACCCCAAGCCAAACTTGTCTGATTTGTAAGGAATGTCTAGAAGCTGACCCCATATGGTGCATCCCCCTTCTTCCACTACTACTCTTGCATCCTTTAGAGATGACATCCGAGGCGGAGGTCTTGTGATCTTAGGAATCGAGGATACCGCCTTGGTCGCCACTACTTTTGGAGAGACTTCTTCAAAATTTTGGAAAGGGGTCTCAATGAATTCGCCATCTAACTCCAAATAGCGGAAGGAATTTAGATGACTAATCATATACTCCTCCTCCCCGTGGACAGTTATGATCTTCCCTTGACCAGGTACTTGAGCATCTGGTGTAAAGTGGAGGTGACAGCACCGCCATTGTGGATCCAGGGGCGTCCCAACAGACAAGAATAAGAAGGACGGATGTCCATCACGTAGAATGTTAAATTGAAAACTTGTTCCCACCTTGATTGGGATGTCCACCTCCCCATGGACCATCCTCTTCGATCCATCAAAAGCTCTCACCACTATATTGCTGGGTTTTAGAGTCAGCCCCTCGCAATCCAACCTGTCAAGGGATTTCTTCGACAAGACGTTTAAAGATGATCTAGTATCAACCAAGACATGAGCTAGGGTTGTTCCTTTGCACTCTACTGAGACATGTAATTCATCATTGTGTTTCCTCCCTCTGGGTGTCAAGTCAGCATCGGAGAAGCCCAGGCCATTATCAGCTGTCAAACTAGCCACACAGTCCTGAAACTGGTCAGCAGACGTCTCTTGCGGCACATGAGTTGTCTTCAGAAATTTTACCAAAGATTTGGCATGTGCTTCAGAGCACAGCAGCAGGGCTAGCATAGAGATCTTGTAAGGGGTTTACCCCAACTGTTCGACCACATCATAACCACTCTTCTTAATTATCCTCAGGATTTCTTCCATCTCCTTCTTGGATGTTTCAGGAATAGCTAGTGATTGAGCCTTCGTATGGACAGGCTCCTCTTGAATATTCTTTCCTTTATTCTCAGCAGTGGAAGTAGGGATAGGAATTATATTGTCTTTGTTGGTGGGTACGCTTGCAGGTACAATCACTGGTATAGAGGTAATCTTAAGAATGGCCACGGGTCCAAAGACTGCTGTTGGAGGAGCAATCTCTGGAGAGAAGATCCTACCACTGCGGGTGATCTTGCTTGTTCCAACAATATTACTAATTTCGGAATTGTCCTCTTCGGAGCTTTCTTCTTCGACATTAAGTTCAATTTGTTTAATACCATGGTAGTAGATTTCTCCACCATAATTCCATGGTACTGTTTTATCTGAATTGTATGGGGTCGGCCCGGGCATTGTAATCTTAAGCGGAGCAGTCTTTGGAGCAGGTGTAATCCTAACGGGTCTTTTAGGGGCCCTGGAAGGATTGGCGTAGATGGTTATTATAGAAACTTCTTTCACTGGAACAGGTGAAATAGGAGCATTCTCAAACAAAATTTCTTGGTTATCCATCAGTCATTGGATACCTTTCTTCAACAGAGGGAAGTCAAATGATGAGGATAGGAAAACATGGCAGTCTTTGTCACAACCTGGGAAGATGCCGGCTTTCAACAAATTCAACTTGATAATTGGGAGTGGAGTTAACAGTTTATCCACGGTAGCAACAAACAGATCTTTTTCAATAGCGCTGGCATTGTGACCATGCCTCGACATTGGGGCAGAAATAACATTTGGTTTCTCAGGCGCTTCAAACTCAACTTCCTTTGCATCTATCAGGTCCTGGATTTTATTCTTCAGAGCCCAACAGTTGTTGGTGTCGTGCCCTGGACTTTCAGAATGGTACGCGCATCTAGCGTTGGGATGGTAATATGGAGAAGCAGTATTAGGATTCTTTGGGGCCTATTTTAGAGTGGCCAGATTCAACTTCAAGAGATGTGGTAGAACTTGGGCTGGAGTCATGTTAATCTTGGTAAATTTCCGAACTTGCCTTTCTACCCTTTGCTGATTAGTTCTTGGTTGGTCTGATGCAGGCTTCGGAATCATAACGGCCCCCACCATTGGTCGGTGCTCGGTTCTTCCCTGATTCCTCTGTGAATACACAGCAGATACTTCCTTTCTTCCCGTGAAGGGCTTTTTTACAGCTGCTGAGGCAGATGCGTCCTTCTGAATCTTCCTATTTCTTATACCAGCCTCCACTCTTTCGCCAGTTAGAATCAATTCGGTAAACCCTACAGAGGAAATCCCAATCAGATGATTGAAGAAAGGACCTGATAGAGTTCCCAAGAACATGTCCACTAACTCCCTCTCAGATAGAGGAGGTTGCACCCTTCTGGCAAGGTCCCTCCACTTTTGCGCATAATATTTAAAGCCCTCATTGGAAGCCATAGCCATACTTTGTAGCTGAGTACGGGTTCGCGCCAAGTCAGTGTTGTATTGATACTGTTTATAGAAAGCAGCTGCTAAGTCTTCCCAATTATGGACATCAGCCCTCTCCAACTGGTAGAACCAATCAAGTTGCGTTCCTGATAAACTGTCTTGGAAAAAGTGGACCCACAGGTCTTTGTCAGCAGAATATGGTTGAATCTTCCTGACATAGGATCTGAGGTGCATTTTAGGGCAAGACACCCCATCATACTTGGCAAACAGTGGCACTTTAAACTTTGGAGGGATTACAATTCCTGACACCAACCCCAACTCTTCAAAATCTAGCCCCGGTACTCTCTGGATTTCCATAGCGCTTAGTCGCTCTTCAAGGTGTTTGTACTTGTCATCAGCCGGAGGGTATTGTTGTTCAGAGTAGTCCTCTTCTTCCTCTTCTTCTTCTTCAGAATCTGATGGTACTGCCGTTCCTTTTCCTTTTCTTTCCCCCTCTTCAGATGTTGTTGGAAATTCTAAGGTCCTTATGGCTTGTCCCTGAAATCTTCTGCCCATGATAACCACGCCAGTTGGCTTCTTCTTCTTTTTCTCTTTTTCTTTTTCTAGCAGAGTCTTCAGCTCCTCTTGCCCCTTGACTAAGGTCATGAGAAACTGTTGAAATTGTGAATTCTGAGCTTGCAGATCTTTGACCATTTGTTCGATATCCATCTTACTGAAATAAACAGTAAAGAGATGAGGAAACTTGGTGTGAAGACCTGTTTATGCTTATGATGAATTATATGTATTCATGCAATACTTTCAAGGATTCAGAAATTCAAATTTGTTTTTAAACAAAAAAAGAAACACACGTCATATTAATAAGATAGAATTGTGAGTACATCAATGCCCCTTGGGAAAAATAATATAAAACTCTAAGGTAAAAAGACGTTGCGCATCCTCTTTGGTGCAATGTAGGTGCTGAGACTCTGCTCTCCATGAAGTAGCCGAGTGAGTTCCAAAACCTTCTTCCCACTCGCGTAGAATTGGGCTTCGATCTCTCCTTTGAGTTGTATCCAACTCCTTTGTAGGTCTTCGAGTGATGTCGGCATGTCAGGATGTAGGATGGTGTATGGAACCTCTCCTTCCTTAACAGGCTCTAAAATCACTGGGAGAATGGAGGGATAAGGCATCATAAGACTTTGAGCGCGGGTTCATACCCACTTGAGGTAAGGCTCAAGAGGGGTGGAATTTTTGTGTCCCAAAGTCTTGCTATCCACCTTGTTTGGCATCCTCCAAGCTCGGATGAATCTCTGACGGAGTCCTTGGTTGTCGTTGTCGTAGTCGAAAACCAATCCTTGAATCAGCATGTCATGTGGGTCATCCCTTCGGGCGTAACCAAACTGTCTTAGAGCCAAGCATGGGTTGTAGGTGATGCCTCCCCTAATGCCAAGTAGAGGGACATTAGGGAATTCCCCACAACGGTCAACAATAATGATATTCTCTTTGGATCGAGAACACCAATGAATATCTGAATGGTTAAGTGTCATTAACCGTTGTGACCACCTCAAACCTTGCTCATTCTTCAAGACTAATTGGGGAAGATGAGAAATAAACCATCTTCCCAGGAGAGGAGTGCAACACATAAGAACACCTCTTTTCCTCATTGTACGAGTGTGAAAAGAGTGGAGGATATCCCCAAGCAATGTAGGTATCGGGTTGCGAGTCATGAAGATTTTGACAGCGCTCACATCTATGAGTTGGTCAGGGTTAGGGAACAAGACCATCCCATAGATGAGAAGAGCTACAATCTCCTAAAAAGCTTGCAAGTCTAAAGAATTCCAACAGCTTTGGGCCTTCTCAAACAGAAACTTTGACAAGAAGCCTTTGACACCACTTCTAGTTTCCCAATGAGTTGTGACATCAGATGAGTGCAAGTGCAAGGCTTGAGCAATCTCTTCTGGCTTTGGATCTCTTTCCGTACGTTGAAGGGTAGTTGATTGAGAATAGGAATCCTCAGAAGTTGAGATAATTCTTCCAAAGTAGGCACAAGCTGGTAGTCAGGAAATGTGAAGCAATGATGCAAAGGGTCAAAGAACTGGAAGAGAACCTTCATCATATCCTCCTCTGTGTTGGAAGTGACCAAGTTGAGTAGACGACCATGTCTCTCGGTGAATGGAGAATTCTCAGGAATCCTTGAAGCTAGCTCCTTGAGTTGTGGAGGAATTCTTACAAGGTTGATTTGGATAGTTTTCCTGCGAAGTAAATCTATAACCTACATAACAAGAACAAAGATGAATCTCCAAAATCCTTGAAATGGTTAGTGGATGCATATGATGTTCATGATGTCCATGATGTTATGCACAAGTATATATGTACAAGCAAATCACACAAGTTCTTAGTCTAGGCTTGGATGGGGTTTCATAGGTAAGTACCCTCTTGAAGTTTAGTTGGCTCAACCTGTCCTAGTAAAAGTAACCGGATTCTAAGGAGCTCAATATCATTGGATTATTTCCTTGTTCATTGTTTCAATTCAAGCCTCTTTACTGGCGACCG
Organism: Vicia faba; assembly: GCA_948472305.1. Classification (NCBI taxonomy): domain Eukaryota; kingdom Viridiplantae; phylum Streptophyta; class Magnoliopsida; order Fabales; family Fabaceae; genus Vicia; species Vicia faba. Next base: position 1,599,356,982 of record OX451736.1, read on the forward strand.
AAATATTCCAAGGAACCAACCCTCAATGAGTGTAGTATCGAGTATCTACCAACTTCGGACTGCACCAAAGCCGGTCATCTCACTACATCCTAAAAGGCCAAGTTGGTCAAGTAAAGGTTCTAGAAGTTCATTAGTGTTTCATGACATCACTCAGTGGCCCCGTATTCTCTTTGATTGACTCAAAGGCTACCGGTACCCATAAATATGTCACACTAACATAGCTATTGCTTAGACCATGTCGATATACCCAGCACAATTTCCACAACGTATTGCTATTTACCTATAATGTTTCCCAAATCCGGGTAGAGGATTCAAACCCAAATAAAGAACCATAATTGTAAAGCAAACAAGTCAAACAAGGTAAGCATGTAAATGTGATATTAAAACCCTAAGGTAACCCCACTTTTATAATTGTCCCCAGCATAGTAGCCAGTTCTGTGATGCGGTGGGAGAACTGACTTGAGGTTTTGCGTTTGTGTTTGCAAATGTTGCGGTTAGCAAGAGTCGCCACCGATTTTTCTTTTATCCAAAAGGAAAGGTAAAAAAGCACAGGAAAGACCTTTGAGATGTTTTCTTGAGTTCGGAGGGTAGATTATGAAAAGGGAAGGTACTAACACCCTTTTCATCCATGGTTTTCCATGGGCTCTTAGTTACTTGTTTAGATCACTTGCTTTGCTTTGAAATTGTTTGAAATGGTGCTTGGTGTAGTTTTGAAAGTATTTTTGAAAAGAGGCCATTCGTTTAGGCAATCTTTGTAATGATTCTCATTTGTAAGAATGTATACAAAGATGTTTGTCTTTTGAAAAATGTTTCAATGTTTTGTAAGATGTTTTGAAATGTGTGTGTTTGTTTTTGAAAATAGCAAGGATTGTTTTGAAATGGGACAAGTAACTAGAAGCTATCTACCTACTCAAATGTCTTTCTTGTGCATTTTTATTCCTTTGACATTGTTGACTTACCATTGATTTGGTAAGCAACCCTATCTTTGGATGTAAACGGGACGGGCGTGGGTCATTGTATAACCATGATAGCAATGTTGCTAAGTATCTTAGCATGTTTGAGGGACCAAGATCATTTTGTTTTAGGCACCCTTTGTATAGCATCATCGAGGGACTATGATCTTAAATTTGTTTTGTTTTGTCAAGATACTTCGTGTGCGTAACATGGCCATTTTTATTTAGGCAACCAAGTGGTAGAAACCCTAAGGGTGCTTGTGTGCAAAGTGTGTCATTTTACATGCTTTTGATTTGTCTTGAATTAGGTCTTTTCTATTTGTTTTGTTTTTGTTCTTGTCATGCAAACCCTAGTTTACTAAACATGGTATATGAAAGCAATAAATTGCATAAAATAAACTAAACTATTACAACAGTTATTATGGGAGGGGGATAAAAGTTTTTGAATGGGGATATTGCACAAATATAAACCTAAAAATACTATTACAACCCAATCGAATATTGTGCGTATTAAATAAATATACAAATATTAAAATGCAATGCAAATGTATTTATGTAAAAAATGTTTTGTATTTGTTTTTTGTATGATAAAATAAATTAAATTAAACCCTAGAAAAAGGAAAAAAATAAATATTATTTTTGGAGGGGTGAAACCCTAATTTTTAATTAAAAGAAAATAATGTTTTCTATTATTATTTTTTGTCCATTTTGTACAAGAAAATAATAAATAATATTATATGTCAATATTAAAAATTAAGTATGTGTAAAAATAATTATGTATGATTATAAATAATATATAAAAAAAATATGTAGTATTTTTATTATTTACAAGTTATTTTAAGAAAATAAAATATATTTGACCTAACAAACTATTTTTTATGCAAAAAATAATAAAAAAATAAAATAAAAATTGCAAAAAATAAAGAACGTATTTTTGGGTTTTTTAATATTCAGAAAAAATAATCAAAAGTGATAAATATAAAAGTATGAAAGAAAATATGAAAAATATAAAAATTAGCCAGGGGGTGCAAATAACAAGTCAGGGGTGTGAAAATCAGAAACAAAAGGCCCAAGGCGCCAAAGGCCCAGGCGCTTCGTCCCTGTCCTCCAGCTTCTTCTCCTTCGCGCGTTTTTCCTTCAAATCTGTAACTTGCTAATGCTTGCACAAAAACAAAAACTTATAACATGAAACTTGTGGCATTTAATCTCACGATTCCAACCATATAAAATTTGTAACCTAACTCTCAAAGATCAGAGAGAATTTTGGGACCCCTAATTCGTGACCTAAAAATTTCATGAACTTCAAGCTTTAAATTCTCACAGCATAGTTAATATAAATGAAAAGTATGCATATGTACAACTTCAACATAATAAGGACTACATTTTTTCTTCACAAATCGTGGCTTGAGGATGCTTATTCAGAGAGATAGAGTTTTAAAAAAATACCTCCTTCAGTTGGATTTGAGTATAGCAATGTAGGGGCTTTAATGGAGGCCTGAGAATTGTGTGAGCTTCCTTGAACTTCCTTCAAGCTATTCCAATGCCTAGCTTGCTTTGTGGATGGCCAGAAGTCTCTGCACAAGTCAAGCTGCAAGCTCCAAGTTTAAAAATGGCAATGGATGAAACATAGCTTACATGTGCGGGATAAATGCTTGGACTGCTTTGGTATGATGTGTATGAATTGTTTCAAATGTTAAAATGCAAAACGCACGAGCCAAAAATGAAATGGCTATGATTTTGCAGAACTGCTATGTTTGGACAGAAAAATGGAGTTTTTTAGTTTTAGAGGGTTTTAGGTGCAAGCCAATCGTGTTCTGGTTTGTAACAAGTTTGTGAATATGTATAGAATGGATACAAAGTCCATTCTTACTAGTTGTACAAGTTCTAGCACTTTTTGCAACTTTTTCTTGCATTTGAAGAAAAGTGAAGTGACCATTGCTACATGCTTGTACTGGCTGGCTTATGAGTTGATAGGAGTTGGTATACATTGCTTGATACCTATATAAGTTGTTTGTACCAAAGGGATGGTCCAAGGCTCAAGATTTGTAAAGTTGCAAAAACTCACCTCTATGAAAATGGCATTGTAACCTTTATGCCTAAAATGGAATTATCTCTTGTACAATGTTCCAAAAGCCAAGATAAAGCCTTTAACTTATGAGTTTACAATTAATTATGGAGTGTAGAATGAGTTTAGGACCTGTAAAGCAATGTACGAACAGCATGGATTGGATTTGCAACTTGATGCCTTGTAAAAATGGCTTGAACAAAAGTGAGAAAATGCCAACTTTCCTTCTTCGATTCTCCATAACCAAAAATGATCTTGAGAGTTCTTGGACATTTTGGAAAGCTTGTCATGTTATCTATAATCCATATTTGAAATTCATTTTAAGATACCTCTTGGAACTAGGTGAAAAATGTCCATGAAGTAGGGTCCAAAAACTGCTTAAATTATGGCAAAATTTCACTAAGTTATTTAGTTCATGGACCTATATTCACAAATTCATAACTTGAGATCCAAGCATCTTTTGGGAAAAGTTTGTGAAGAAAAGTTTTAGATTTCATGAGTAATACAACTTTCATGTTGTAAGTTTTCTTTTAATCAAATTGCATCATGGTGAAAAAGTGGTGGAAAGTTGGGAAAAAGAAAGAAAATTCTCATACGTAGAAAAATTCTAAGTTATGAAAATTTTCAAATTCAAAACCCTAATTTTCAAAATTGGTTTTCTTGGTGAATAAGTTTCATATTTTGACATATCTTGATGAGTTATGACCCTTGACACTTGATTTTGACCAAAAAGTCAAAGTTTGACTTTCCAGTGCACAGTTGACTTTTGATTAGTTGACTGCAAAATTCATCTGTCAATCCAATGAACTTGAGATCTTTTGGACCATGTAATTAGGTCAATATGATGCCATTGAACCCTTGAAATCATGTTTGAACCCAATTGGTCATTGGCTTTGTTAAAAATCAGAAATTGCCCTTTCTCAGTCAAAACCCTAATTTTGACCATTTTGCCCTTTTGATGATTTGATCAAATTTCTTGAGGAGTTGTGATCCAAACTAGATCAAATGGTACATATGAGTCTAAAATGTTGTTGTGGATAAAAAATTATGAAGTTTGACTGTAAATTTGCCATGGTGACTTTTTCCCCAATACAGCTGATTTTTAGGTCAATTGTCCAATTGACTGATCAAACATGTGGTTCAAGGCTTGAAACTTAACATGAACAATCTTAGGAATCCAAGATGATGTATGAAAGTCACATGAAGCATTGGTGGTCCAAAATCCCTGTGCAAACTCAAACCCTAATTTGGGGTTATCAGTGCAAGATGAGATGTCCTGAGCTGAGCAAACCCTAATCTTGTCTTGAGTCCAAGAAGTCTTGTGAGAAAAATCTTTGATAAATGAGAGGGAAAATTTTGGGGTACAACAGATGAGAGAAGAGACCATTGGATAGTACAAAACATTGCTTTCATCTTCCAATTGCTACAACGGTAACGTGTGAATATAGGAGACAAGAGCACACCAAATCTTAAATTTTCCTTCACCATAGTGGAGTAGGTCTTGTACTTTTGTACTATAATCTTATTGTGCAAGATTCTGATCTTTTTTTCTTATGAGATACTTCTGATCTGAATTAGTGAAGAGTATGTAGAAGAGATCACATGTTGTTCTTTAATCTTCTAATGAAGTATTTTTTATGCTAATATATCCAAAAGATGTTCCATTGTAATGTTCATAAAGGTATCAGAGTCTTCAGAATTAGAACCTAGTCTTTAGACTTATAGCAACAACTTATCTGACAAATAGTTTCTTGATATCTGAGCTGGAAGCACAAGCTTGTCTGAGAAACACCTTATCTTGATATTTGATCTTCACAATAGATCCTTTTCTTAGACTCACTCGTGACTTCTGAAGCAACAACTTATCTGAAGAAGTACATGTGGATCCTGTTTTTGGCGAACATTCAACATTCATGAGAACTAATAATGTTTCTTTAGAATTGGATGCAATAGTCTTTCTGAGGCGTGTTGCACACTTAAAGAACTATTAGAATCCTAAATTGTTACATATAAAATATATGTATTATTATTATCAAACTCATAGATTATATGCAGAACCAAGTCTTGTTCTAACATAAACCTATGCCTTCCTTATCATATCCTCATTAAGAATATCGTCCTTAACTGTTTCTAAAGAAACACCTCTAGGAGCAAAACTAATATTAAAAACCTGAAACGTCTCCCAAGACACTGGTAAAGATAGCAATAGAAGCAGTCCCAAAAGTTCATCATAAAATTTAATACTCATTCCTGACATCTGATCGATGAGCCCTTTAAATTCATCAAGTGATCTCAAATGAATTCCCCTCCTTATAGTTCAAACTTATGAACCTATTCAATAAGAAAAATTTATTATCCATGATTTAGAGGCATACAAGGACTCTATATTCTCCCAAAAGGTTTTTATGAGTGCAACTTGACCATTAGATGTTTTGCATGATGTCAAAACTAGGAAAACTTAGAATTTCTGTATATTGGATGGTATCTCTATGTCATGTGGCACTCTATTGCATTAGATGTCTTAGGAATCATTAAAAACCACTTTCAAATTGACCAAAACTTTGAAGATCTATTTTCTAAATAAAGCAACTCGCATGTGCCGACAGATACGTGTTTCAGGCCGACACATGTAACTTAAGAATGAAGCTCGTAGCTTCTGTTTTCTACAGGCTGACACATGCATCTCATAGGCCGACATATACTATAACTTACAATTGTATATGTAGGCACATACAATTTTCAGGCCGACATATCTACTGCAGTATTAAAACATATATCTATTGTCTTGCATAGGCCGACACATGTCCCTTTTTAGGCCGGCTCATACTGTTGATTTTTGACTTATGTGCCCACACATATGTGTTTCAAGTAGACACATACTGTTTGATTGGGTCAATTTTTCTATTATTTTTAATTCCTAAAATTACCTCTTTGCATACAAACTTCCACAACTATAAATACATTATTCATGCATCATTCCAACTTAATGAAAATATAAACACTTACCACCATTGCCCTTCACCTTCAACCTCTAACATATGCATACACACTGATAAATCACACATAATCATATGTTGTCGAGGTGCCATCTAGGAGAGATTTGATAAAGTCCAATTAGGTTCTTGTGTATCGGAGAATATTAAGTTGAGAATTATGTGGGGTTTCATCCGAAAAAAACCTAGGGTTTATCCTCCAAGATCTTTGGTATATTTATGGGTTTTTCCAAGATTTTTAAAGAGGATTGTGACTAAGTGAAAAGCCCTCAGAGTTTGGTACTCAAGGAATTAACGTGAGAACGACAAATAGAATTAAAAGGTCCTTATATGCAATAGGAACAATTGATCAAGCAGAAAAGAGCTTTGGAGTTTGGTACCCAAAGGATAAGCAAGAATCGATAAATCAATTGGTAGATATTGTGTCTTGGTCTTGTTGAAGATCAAAAGAAGAGAAGGGTTTGAATCAACAACAAACAATAATGATTTGAAGGATTACTATTGGAACACTTCTCTTGTAATCAACTTTTTGTAAAGTAAGAAATTTATCTCAATTACAAAAGAGAATTGGGGGAGACATAGCCATAGCAAGGACAATTGATGAATTTCTTAACAAATTCTTCTCTCTCTCTCTCTCTCTCTCTCTCTCTCTCTCTCCTCTCTCTCTCTCTCTCTATATATATATATATATATATATATATATATATATATATATATATATATATATAAATATATATATATATATATATATAATATATATATATATATATATATATATATATATATTATCTCTTTACTTGCTTTATATGTTTCATTGTGCAATCAATCGAC